>JAYDZK010000113.1:19828414-19858656 GCA_034509185.1 Euphonia xanthogaster
AAGGAGAAGGAGAAGGAGAAGGAGAAGGAGAAGGACAAGGACAAGGACAAGGACAAGGACAAGGACAAGGACAAGGAGAAGGAGAAGGAGAAGGAGAAGGAGAAGGAGAAGGAGGGGAAGAGGCTTTGATAGTGTTATTTTTCTATGCCTTAGTATTTTTGAAAAAGGTCTTGACAGAAAATGAACACTCTCCTACCATGTGCCTCTTTGCATCCACAGTATTATTGATGCCTTTTCCTCCAAAGAGGATAGAATTTCTCTCTACTTAAAAACCGTGCTTTGGGAAATAATAATGAACAATCTAAAGAAAAAAATGCACTCTATCAGATGTAAAATAAAGTTGGAAGGCGTTTCTTTATATAATATGGTGTGGGGGAGAGAAGAATGGCAATTTTAGGACCAGGTGACGATTAAGTGAACCAATGTCTCCTCTAATAACCCTGCAGAATAACCCAACTGGAATAAAAAGACCACACGTAATCAAAGATAAATAATATATACAATATTTAAAAGATGAGAAAATAAGTCAAGATTTATAGCTATAAATTACTTTAATAGTCTATTTCTCCAAGAAATTTTGGATAAGATTTTTTTCACCAAATCCTTGAAAAAAACCCCAGTATCCATTTTAAATAACACATATTCAAAATAATAAATTTAAGTTGTTTAGGGGGAAAAGTTAATGTAACCACAAACAAAAATATTTAATATTTTTCCTAAAAAAACCCTACGAACATATTTTGAAGAAAAATTGATCAGACAGTTACAAATAGCTTTGAGATTGTGCAGTTATTTATATACTCTCAGTGTTTTATGATGCAGGAAATAAACACTTCAAAACTTAGAAGGATCATACCTGAAATGGCTTAGAACTTTTGATGAAGAGTGTCTGTCTGATCCATCTGTTTTCTTGATTTCCAAACTTGTACCACACCAGCCATCCCTTAGCATTACTCACAGTTATTTGGAAGACTGACAGCTTATAAACTTCTTTTCCAAACATATGATAATGGAAGCGGAAGGCACAGGTTCCATAGCCAGAAGGGTTGAAGAGAGGACTAAGCAAAACCGCTTTATCTTGGAACTGGCGTGGCTCAGAGGACTCCAGGTACAGGTAGTGTCCTCTGGCTGTGCCTGTCGTGTGATCCTTTAACGGGCCAGTGTTAACTGTGGGGGTTGGACCCTGTATTCTGATCCAGTCAAAGTCATCCTGTACATCCTGCTCCCAATTGCACAGCCCATTTTCAAAGTCACACTGTAGGTCAGGGTCTGAAATGTAAAGAGAATAGACTGTCAAAAATATAAATTAGTATCAAAAGGGATGGCGCTTTAATTTTTTTTTTATCCTTGCAAATATTTATTTCCAATATGTATCTGTCAAATTGCACTTAATTTGTTGAATAACCAGAACTGTGAGGAAAAACTACCCATGTTATTAATTTTATGTATTAATAAAATTAAAGACTGTAAATTTCTTTAACTGAAAGTGAACAGATCAAAGGAGTTAAAATTGAGGTAAATTGAATTAAATAAACCACACCATACTGTCTTGTAGGTATATGTGATAAATGATCTAATGTATTTTTGCTTGGCAGATGTAGTCTTAAAAACACATTGGGGTTTAGATCTTTATTATCCTCAATAATATTAACACAATCATTTTACCAAGGTTAAATCAAAGACTTTATAACACAACTGCATTTTTTTATTTGACACCAAGGCAAAATGTATTGATTACTTCTAATATAAAACAATAAAATATGTCAGAGGTGGTGAATTTGCATTCCAACTTTGTATCTGCTTTTAATAAGCAGTAACTGACATCATAGCATTTTTTTAAATTAAACTGTTGCATTTAATGGTGTTTAAAACTGCAACTCAAACCCTATCATAAACCTCAAAATGGGTTATAAATAAGCTAGGCATTCCACAAGTAGAAAAACTAAGATAAGCTGGAAAGCCTTCCCCTTCTTTTAAATTTACAGCAGTTTTAAGTTGATATTCAGCAATTATTGCTGCAGACTGATATCACCTCGAGCATGTAAGGTGCCCCCCATTCTAAATCTGATTGTGATTTGCATAATTCAGTTACCTCAGGAAG
Organism: Euphonia xanthogaster; assembly: GCA_034509185.1. NCBI lineage: Eukaryota > Metazoa > Chordata > Aves > Passeriformes > Fringillidae > Euphonia > Euphonia xanthogaster. Next base: position 19,830,516 of record JAYDZK010000113.1, read on the forward strand.
TGATAAAGGAAATGCTAGTTAATTTTATTTTATATTAATGTTCTTGAGTTCTTAAAATTGATGAATGCAATGCTTCAGGGGAAAAATCATCAACAGCACCCTTCAGCATTCAAGGTGAACGTCAAAAATGGGAACGACTCAGCTTTCCTCAGTACTTTAAAGTGCTTCCTTTGAAGGGGACAAAAAGGTTCAGCATGACTCCTATCTTTAATATAGATATTTTAACTTTTTTTGATAGGTGTAGGTCCTAAGAGGTAGGACATACACTCCTCCCAGTCCATCAGTACGCCTTGTACTTTACTTGTGTCAGTAAAATCAAAGACAGCACCTTGACTTTACATCCTCACTTTTAAAATAAACTTATGACGAATGTTCATGTTATACACAAGATAAAGAAATATGGCTGCTTTGGATAAAGGAGAGGGAATTCTATTTACCCTCAGTTTAACTCATCATATGCATTTAAGTCTAAAATTATCATTCTGTTTTATCTCTAACTATGCTGAGTGGAATTATTACTGGCTGTAGCAATTCTGTGCTCTTTCAGTCCAGGGGTGAATTGGCAGGTCAACTTGTGTGTGGTGTTAGTCAGCAGTGGTGGAGAGTACTCACCACAGCTGTCTTCATCTGATCCATCCCCACAGTCATCCACAAGATCACAGACCAACAAACTGTCAATACACGCTTTTGTGTCTCTGCACCAGAAGCGATTCGGACCTTCACAACTTAATGCTGGAGGCGGGAGAGCACAGTTTTCAAAGCTAATATCATCAATTGCTGAGACGCCCTCATAAACACCCAGACTGATTTTATCAAGAGAAAATTGGAAAGGATGTGGAAGGCGTCCAAGCTGAATGACTGCCTTCAGCCACTGATTTCCCTCGCTGTAGTATGTCCTCCAAAGGACAGTAGGCTGTGTCAGCCCATCCACAAGCAATCGCAGCTCTGCTGCCCCAACTGACTGTCCATAATTGTAATACCTAAAATGATAAAAATAAGAATATTGAGTGGGCAAATGATGAAAATGAACTACATCAGTTACAATGATAACTATCTTTTCTGTTATATCTCTGTGATATATAGGAAATCCACAGGGCCTGTAAGTCAATCCATTTTCTGAATGATGGTAAGATAGGCTGCTATATCAGTCTAGGCCACATCTCAAGACATGAAGGTTTTGAGAGAAGAAGCATACTTCATTAAATTGAAACCCAGAACTGAAGAGTCACATTTGCTTTTATATTCAGCAATGAACACTGCTCACTCAGATGTATAATTTCTTTTCATAAATTTAATTCAGTGCATGATTGTAAAGTTTTCAAGAAGGAAAAACAGAACACCTACTGAATGCATAAGTACGCTCTCTATCTATGTTAGTTTTTGTTAACATGTTGCCTACTAAGCCTTCAGCATTTAAAACTGACAAATACTTAGGTTGGCAATTGTACAACAAAACTGGGAGCAGAAGCACATATACAACCAACACTTGTAATACCCAACTTCAAGTAATGAATCTTGGATAAAAAGACAGTTTCACTTCCTATGGCAGATGTATTTGACTTCACTGAGATAAACTGCACTTAATTGTTATTAAGGTCAGGTCAAACCTTTATTTAAACAGTGACACCAGTTTGGCCTTAGTAAACAAATTATCAAAGCTATATTTTTACTGTCTATCTTTGACAAGTTTGCACAAAGACTGAGACAAGAAAATTACTGAAAATGTTTGTTTGGGCTTGATGGTTGATTTTAGTTGTGGGGTTTTGTTGTTTTGGTTTGGTTTGGTTTTTTCTGTGTATATGAAAAAATAAGTGGAAGCAAAGAACCGATTCTCACACTGGAACTTTTACTTAATAATAATAATGTCTAATTTTAGATACCCATGTGACTCAAGAACCTATTAGATTTTTCAATGCTTTCCTTTTCTTGAAAAAAAATTGCATTTTCAAATTATTAACCAAAGAACAAAGAATTAACCAAAGAATTGTTTGCAAAAGGACTGTGGTATTTGTCCATGTATATACAGGCACAATCCTTTACTATAATTTTGCTCAGAGCCTAACAATGTCATGTCATGTTTCACTTCTTTTCTGCAAGTGTTTCATCTTACATCTGTATTGCTCACAATGAAGACTTTACGCTGACAGAATAAAATGAAATAAATACTTCAGAGAAAGTTGTATCTATTGCAAACTATACCCTCAATTTCAGTTCAAGAGAAGCAATGTGAGATAATCCAGGAATTTTAAATGTAAAGTATTTCATACCAAAAAGACAGAGTGCAATTTGATCCTGTTTGCCTGAACTTTGGGCTTTGTAGCCGAGCTCTTTGTGAAATGCTGTTGCTGCTCTTCAGAATGAACATAAAATGACCTGTTAAAATAAAACAAAAAAACAACTTTTCAGGCTGGAGAAATAAAGGGTTCATAAAGGTTTTTACAGCATTCATGGCCATCACTTAAAATCTCATTTAAAAGCAGGTTTATCTATTCCACTTCTCTGTTTCTCAGCCTGGCTTGTCTTACCTTCAGATTTATTATAGGTGTGATCCCGTGGAGGAGCTTGCTTCTGAAAGGCAGGTGGAAGAGCATTGCTGGAGCTTCTTACCCAGTCAAATTCATCTCCATTTACAGCTTCAAACCAGCCACAGCTCTCTCTTTCAAAGTCACACACAGCAGCTGGAATAAGGAAAGAGACATTTCATTTCTATATACAACATTACCAAAAAAGCTTTGCAGTATGAAAAGTAAATAAAATGTTTCTAATATGTCATCAATATTCCAGAAGGAAGTGTAGGAAAGGGCTGTGGAGAGGCAGAGTGGCTTTGTACCAGACATGAGGTATTTGCTTAGTAAGAGCTGAGTAAAAGAGCAGCCACAGAGGAGCAGCCAAGCCATCACTATGTGCACTGCTCTCAGTGAAACAGATCCTTCTCTCTTGGGGTGCTTCAGCCAAAGCACTCAGAGCAGGCAAGGAGGTGCTGAAAACAAACCTCACAGTCCTCCTGGTATGGAGCAAGACCACTGGGCACACAAAGCAGCCACAAACCTTCTGCAAGATCTGTTTTGTTGTGGGAGCCAGAAATTAAATCCCTTTTTTCCTAAATGCCAGCAAGTATGTTAATGATAACAAAATCCTCCCTCTGTTCATAATTGCAATGAAGTTAAAAGGCATTAGTGAGAAACTACGATATTGGTAATCTATGCAACACAAACTACTGAAGTAAAAAAAATCTAAAAAGCATATTCAGCTGCATTCTTCAATTAAAAGAGCACTGATGTTTTAGAAAATGTATATATTACAAATACAGGGGGAGAAAAAGAGTGGAAGGGTGTCATTTATGAATGAATGTAAATTAACACAGAATCATGGAATGGTCTGGGTTGGAAGGGACCTTAAAGATCTTTTGGTTCCAGCCCCCTTGCCATAGGCAGGGACAGCTCCCCTAGACCAGGCTGCTCAGAGCCCCATCCAGCCTGGCCTGGAACACTTCCAGGGATGGGCTATTCACAGCTTTTCTGGGAAACCTGTTCCAGTGACTCACCACTCCCACAGAAAAGAATTTCTTTTCATCAGGTTTTTCTCTCTGGTATTTTAAAAAAATCTTCATTAAATAACAAAATTATATTTTTTTTTTATTCCTGCAAATACAACAGGCTTTAAATGGAAAACATTAAGAGAATTAAAGACTTTAAGAAATAATTTATTAATCATATACATAGAATAAATAAAGAAAATATTCAGGCATGACTGTCAGAATTCTGCCATTATTTTATAATTCTTATCACAGCTTTCAGTCATCGTATTATGCTACAGTCATAGAATATGCACATACCAGAATCATATGAAGTCCCCTGAAGAATAAGAGTACATTAGTCTTTATTTATGGAAAACACGGGAGGTTTTTTCCATTTGTTGTGTTTGATTTTGTTTGTTTTCCTCTTTAGAAACTATGTTACACTAATTATACATGTTTTTTAGAAATAATGAAAAATTACTAATGAGGCATATTAGTAGTATTGATAGCTATAGCTTCTAAAAAGAGAAGGTTTTGTAAATTATTGTCAATTTAAAGTCCACAGCTTCAAAAAAAAATTCTACAAATGTGGAAGAACAAATAATGTTTAAGAGATCCAATAAAATATATGTTTTCTGTACATATGGTTTATGTGGGTCAGAAATGCCTCTGATAAGATGGTGCAAATCAAAGGTGACTAAAAAACAGAAGGAAGGAATTTTTTGACAGAAAGTTTTGATAGAATAAAATGAAGACAAAATATATCTGCAAATATTCAAGGACCTAAGCATGAGAGAAATTACTGAAAATCTCCAGAGAGAATTTCATGAAAAAGGAATATGGACAGCTATTTTCGATTTGCTTTTCACTCAATTGAAGAAACCATCACATATTCCCAGGAGAACAGCCACAAAGTATATGACAGACCTTGGACACAGATGGTTACACCAAATAAACAAGATAAAACTGTTAAGTCTGAGCCCAGACTTCTTGTAACTTGTAACACAGACAAAACAGAGAAGAAAGGATTCATTAGACCATTTAGCTTAAACATGGATGAGTACAGTGAGATAAAATAACCCTGAAACCTTCAACTAAATCTCAAACCAACTATTTAACAGCTAGGGAAAATACAAGAATACAGAATGCTGGTAGAGCCTGCGTGAAATGCACTTGGATCTTGATGCTTGATAACACTTCAATTATCTAATTGTCTTGTCCCATAACTTCTTTGACTGGTAGTTTCATTTCAGACAGATTATTCAGGAAAAAAGTCTCTTGACTGGGTACTTTTGTTCTTTCTCTCACGGTGAACTCAACAGTCTAATCTGCCTTCTCTCCTAAGACTTTTGGTTTTGCTTTTCTCCTATTCCTATTTTTTTTTTGTTCTCACATGCTGTGTATATACTCTAATCTCACGTGAGCCTATGCACTCTGTCAGGCTGTCTGCTCTTCATGTGCTGGGGAACTTAGTGTTTCTTAAACTTGCTCTGTCATCCTTATTATACTTTTATATTTAACCAACAAAAATGTCATCTTTTCTCTATTTTTGATTTAGAAAATACTTCAACCATTTCTTTGATGCTGTTTAACCCCTTGTGCTATCCAAATGTATGAATACATTTTCTTTGCTGCCCCTTTCAGCACCGTTTCTAACAAGCTCCTCCCCTAGTCACGGAGGAATCAGAGATCCTGTGAGCATTGCATTTCAGAGTGGCTGGCTTTGTTGATGCTTTGAGCAAGCTGCCTTTACACCAGCACTGCCTTTACAACAGATTCATTTTTCTCTGACCTGACTTGCTACCACAAAACCCCAGATTTCTTTCTGATTTTGGGCTCTTATGCAAAGTACTTTTTCCCTTTCTGTCTTGAGGAGTTTTATTCTAAGACCTTCACAAATCAGATGTGCAGTTTGTCTGTTAGCTGAGTGATGCCTAACATGAATTTAATAAACAGGCTTGCTCAGAACAGTATTTTAAAAACAAGTGTTTAAGATATTAGCATTTCTTCAAGAATGGAAGTTCATAAATCTCTACAACCCCCAACATCTCTGCTTGTCTTTCAGCCCATGTAAGTTTATACAGAATGCATCATAAATTAAAAATCCAGGTGAAGAGATAACATCATCATTACCAGTTTATAATATTTTCCTTTATTTAAAAAATGTTTCTAAACCTTCCAATCTCCCAATAAACTTTAAACTAATTTTCAAACAGTAATTATAGGATAAATTTAGGAATTTATTGCAAATTGACAAAATTTGCAATAAATGGCAAAAAATAAAATTATCATCAGTTCTAGGAGCCAGTTTAACTCTGGACACAATCCTCTTAAACTATTTTAACTCTCTTTATAAGATAAACAATCTGCCTTCCCACTTTTATGTTTTCTATCCCATCTACTGTTTATTAATTCCATTACATACACTCTATCAAATAACACCATAATTTGCTGGTGCAGTGGCCTAATTTCTACTGTGACAAACTAAATAGAGAACAGTTAAAAAAATAACTGCAAAAGTTCAACAGCAAGAAGCACTGCTAACTGAAAAAAACAAACAAAAAAGATNNNNAAAACAAGTCACTACTTGAAAGTCAAACAAGTCTGATCTTTACAAAATCCAAGGCAAAGTTCCCCCTTCCCTCAATTTTGATCTCCAAATAATAATTGCTACTATTTTGAAAAAAACAAAACCAAAAAATCCACACTTAAACATAAAGGTTTAAATCTAATAGATGTGGTAGTCTCCTCTGTGGATGGCTACAAAAACAAAGTACTCCAGAACATTTTCTTTTGCTAAATTCTGTTGGGAAATCCATTTCAATAGCCATGAAATTGCAACAGACTTCTTTGTGATTTCAGTCATGTGGGCTTTTTAGTACTAGACAGACATGATTTGTACATAACACAGAGGTGTATATCACTTGTGAAACGAGAAATAGCTTTGCGTGTAAGGAAGGCAAAACATGCAGATTAAAAAGGTTTTGTTATAAATAAATCTTGTGATATCACTGTGCACCAACATTTTTAACAACTAGCTGCCCTAAATGTCTCCTAACTTTACTGTAGGACTTACAAAGATTGACATTTTTACAGGGGGAAAGTAAAATTCTAAAAAAAAATCTATAAAACTGAAGAGAAAGTTCCAGTTTTTACCAAACTATGCAAAAATAAGGCCCAGTGGTGACTATTCAGGTCTTCTTGTTATTCATCCTGTTTTCTCTGTCACCAAAGCTCATTCAATATTTTTTATCAAAGTGCATAATTTGCTGGAACCCAAATGAGTCTATGAAATGGGACATAGGTTTTGCCCAAAAAATACTATGTCGGTATTTGCTGAATGAAGTAGACAAATTAAACTTATGACTTCTGGTTTCTATAGAAATTCTGAAAGTGTGTGTGGTCTCTGTTGGAAAAATGCCCTTGCTCTTCCCTCAATGTTTTCTTTTCCACAGCTTATTTCCTGTTTTACCTATTACGTAACTGCTCTTCTGTGACCCCTTATCTCAGTCCTAGTATCACTGGAAAACTGGAAATCCTCAATCTCTTACCTCATTTCCCCAAGCAGCTCCCTGATCCAGGTCCTCTCATGCAGTCTCAGCTCTCTGTCACTTAATGGCCACATTTTATGCTGATCCCTCCCAAAATATCACTGTTCCACATTTGTATTCTTCATTCCCATTCTCTCCTTGTTTTTTTTCTCTCTTACCAGTCATTTAATCTTCCATTATTTTTCTCTCTCCTGAAACTTTGATCAGCTGCTCCCAGTTCTCCCCCCAGAGCAGCCGAGGTCCCCCCTGCCCTGGCTGCTTCCAGCCCCATGGTATCTTCTCTCCTACACCAGCAAGCTCAAGCAAGGCAGCCTTTGCAGCCATTTCTTCCCCAGTGTTAAAGGTGTTTTCCTTTCTCTCTAGACAGGATTTCAGTCCCATCCCTTCCCCATTTAACTTTCATGAACTGATTCTTATGCAGTTATCTAGGCACTTCCAGTATTAGGTACCTTCTCCAATTTACAACCTGGCAATCTTTTCTCTCCTTAAACTTAAGCCCATCTCTCTGAGCTGGCTGCTGTTTCTGGTCCCACCTTCAAGAATTACTGATTTGCCTGGCTGAAATAGAGTAGCAAGCATATGAGACAGACATTTTGGTATGAAAGATTTGACTCTAAAAATGAAATTTAGGAAGAGTTACTGTATAATTAGAGCAGAAATGTTATGCTTTGCCAAGATTAGTAATAGGAAATATGGGGAATTTTTCTTATAATACTGAGGAGATTTTTATTACTCATATGAAGGTAACCATTAGAAACCAAATAATGTTTATCTTGAAACAATTATTCCACTAAAGCAGTTTTTAAGAACCAATATGTGCATCCTTCTCTTTACTTGCCTTCTATCTCAAATTAAGCTACAAAAAACTGTGTACAAATGTATAGATTATGTCCAGTTTATGAATTACTTCATTTAAGGCTAGCCTTAGCATGCTTGTGCTTCCCTAAATTGTACACCAAAGAAATAATAACTATTAAATGCATCTCTCATTTAGACATAAACACAAAATAATACCATGTGTTTATGTGTGCTGGCTTGGGCTGGGATGTAGTTAATTTTCTTCACAGTAGCTGATAAAGGGCTGCATTTTGGATTTGTGTTGGAAACAGTGATGATTATGGAGGGATATTTTAATTGTTGCTGAGCAATGTTTATATAGACCCAAGGCCTTTCCTGCTCCTCACACGGCCCCACCAGCAAGGAGGGAAGGAATGCACAAAAAGCTGTGAGGAGACACAGCCAGGACAGCTGACCCCAAGTGAACAAAGGGATAGCCTACATCCTGTGGCATCATGCTCAGCAGTAGACCAGGGAAGATGTCCCAAGTGGTGGTGTTGATCTTCCCAAGTCACCGTAATGTGTAATGCTCCCCTGGGGATGGCTGAACACCAGCCTGCCCACAGGGTGAATGAAATCCTTGCTCTGCTTTGCTTGCGTGCATGGCTTTTGCTTTCCCTGCTAAACTGTCTTTATCTTGACCCATGAGTTTTCTCACCTTTACTCATCTGATTCTCTCTCCCATCCCACCAGGGGAGTGAGTTAGCAGATATGTGGGGCAGACCTGGGGGTTCAGCCATTGCAGTCTTTTCTGGCACATGTGGCTTGAAGGGTTTGAGATAATGACAAGTGTGCTTGGAATGTGTTGGATCAAATTTTTAGCTTGTATTGATTTTTAGATATTAATTGGCACACTCCTGCACTTGCCATGGGGCCTGCTTTCCTGAGTGTTCATTAGAGCCTGGTGCTCACCATTGGCTGCTTCTTGCTTTCATTGCTTGCTGACCTCTTATCTCCTTACTCTGCAGTGCCTGGAGCAATTTGATAACAGCACAGGTGATGTGCCTGCTGGCACATGGCCAGGTCGCTGCTGCGGCTGGAACTCCAGTGTGCACTTGAGTCAAGGGGACTGTGACCTGTGGATGAGGCCACACGAGACTGGGACTCCCTGGGGTGTCTGTGGCTGAGAATAGCCCCATGCCAGAGCAGGTACATCTTGAAGCACCTGTGGCCATGGTTATGTCTGTGTGGCAGCAGGTGTAACTCTGAAGGGTAAGTCCATGCTGGAGAAAGTGCACCTCAAAGGATCTATGGCTATGGGTGAGTCAGTGCTGAAACAAGTATGCCTGGATACATCAGTGACTGTGCATGAGGTCAGAACCTCAAAGCGTGTGACCATGGATAAACCTGTAAAAATATGCTATATTTCATATAAATGTAAATTATTTCTTATTTATTTTATGTAGAAACCTATATAATCATTCCCGATAATCCACACCATAAGTAGACAGAAAAAAGAAAAAAAAAAAAAGAACAGACACATAAGACAGAGCATAAGGGAGAAATTAGCAAAGGTCAGACAGAATATCAAGAATACATTTATGTTACCAGATTGCTTTTCAACCTGATCTTATTCTTATTCCATCAACATAATTCTTAGGGAGCAAAAGTGAGCATTTAGACTACACCAAATGCATAGGATGTAGACCACAGAAGTCATGCTGCACATTCATCTTCCAGAGCACAAGCACACAATGTGATAGGTGTGTTAGGTCACTGCTGTAAATCTGCAGTTTGAAAAAGGCTGTCCCATTTCTCCTCTGCTTTAATGCATGGAAGTCAAGTATAAAAAGTGTAAAAGCTTTATGGCCATAGTAAATTCTTCATCTGTAGAAGAAAAGCTGTGATCTAATAGTCAGGGGTAGCAGTACTCAAGAGAGAAAATATTTTGGCAGTCCCAGAAGTGGTAATCTTCAACTGAATTCTAGAAGGCCTGACATAAAAATGGGTACTCATTTGAGTAGAAGTGAAAATCAAGAGATATCTCAAGGATTGATATTGAGAGTTTAAAAAATAGTAAGGAGACCTTGCCTATTCAGTGGGTGTAGTGGATCCAAGCATCTAACTAAATCATCTTGCTGGAATTTAAGATTATAATATTTAAATAGAACATATTTTGAAAGACATTTTAAGCCCATGTAATATCCTGGTTCTCATACAAAGAGAAAAACATTAACAAGGTCAAGGTGCATGCAATCACTGTTAGATGCAACACCATGGGAAAAAATCTTAATATTGATGAAAACAACAATGTAGTTGGAAGAGGTGAACCAAAATTTGTGCTTAGCCAAGTTCAGAAATAAGGAAAATGGAGAAATATTAAATAATTGCATCCAAGAGCAGGAACATGCAAAGAAAATATAGAAAGTAATGATGTACTACATAAGCAGGAGGATGATGAAATACTATTTGAAAAGAATTATAAGAGCTATTCTAGTGCTGCAGACTACCAGATTAATGTGCTGAAAGGCAAGTTTATTGCTTAGAAACAGTCAAGTTGCCAAACTGCTTGCAGTGTCCTTTGTGTACCTACATTCTGCTTCCCACATTACAAGCTGTACTGCTAGCACACATTGTGCCAGCTCAGCAGTAACAATGATTTATAAGTCAGCAATATACTTAGAGCAAAGATCACCATAAATATAATGGTTCCAAAGTTTAACCTTTAGCATGGCATTGTTAATGTATTGTCTTGACAAATGCGACTTGGGTATAATAAAAGATTCTTCAGTCATATAATTAGAGGAGGAAAAAAAAATCAGTTGCCATATAGGCTACTTGTAATTAAGGCTGGTCTAGGAGCACCTAGCTGGACATTTGTCTTCAACCAAAGGTACAATGTTGAAATGAAAACAAAGGGTGAATAGTTAAAAGGAAATTTAAATGGTCACAAAAATCAGATCTTTTTTTTTCTTCATTAAAAGTTACCACTTCACTGCTATCCCAGGGCAGTGAAAGTTTCATGCAGCTAAATCTATTTAGAACATTTTTAAATTAAACTATTGATTTGAAAGTGTTATTCTTTTGCCAGAGAACAAATACCCTATACCTGAATTTAAAAAGGGTAATGGGAGAAAAATCCAGACTATTATAACCCAATGCTGCATAAGGTATGTAATCATAAGTAGAAAAAGCACCAAGTAAATTAAAAATGGAATGCTTTAATATGAGTAACATGGACAGGGAAGTAGCAAAGAAGTAAAAACTCTTCTCAGCTGTGCCTAGTGAAATGAGAAGAAGCAACAGACACTTGTTTTACTGCAAGGTTGATCAAACACTGGAACAGGGTGTCCTGGCTGGCTGGGTAGTGTCTCCATTCTCATAGGTATTCACAACCTAACTCTGTCAAGATCAGGGTATTCGGCTCTGGCGGCCTTGCTTCAAGCAGGGTGTTGCTCAACCACTAAGTAATCTTTGAATATGACTTCCAACCTCAGCTGTGCTACAGTGACATCAGAATTTTCTTTACTCTGGCCCATGAGAGGAAAGATACTCTGCTTAGTGAACACTCAATAGTAATTACTGATTTTAGCTAGGCAAGCTGCTATCTAGAAAAACAAAAATCAGTTTTATATGGCAAACTTCTGTATATTTTGGATAGCAGTCTTTCTAAACACTTAAACCCGTCAATATTAGTGCTCTAGCTGAAGAAGATTCAACGCTAAAATTGAAGAGAAATTGCATAGAAGCTGTAATTATTTCATTTACCTGCTAATAGTCAAATAGATCTCTGTTTATCTGAGCAATAACTCTCAAATCTCCAAATAAACACCACAAAATATGAACAGTGAAATTGGGTTATATTAGCACCTCTAAAGAAGTTAATATTTTTAGATGAGTAACAGGGCACAGAAAATAATTTGAGGATCTTGTCTATAATATTTCTGTCATTTGTGTTGAATGTGCTAGAAAGCATCATGCTCTATTTTTAAAAAGAAAACTTGCATTAAATAAGGCTCATGGCAACTCTTTTGAAAATGCATCACAAGTTCTGCAGCAAAGCTGGTGGTTCAAAGCAAGAGACTCATTTTCAAAAGTGCAAAGTATAACTGTGATTTCTTATGCAAAGCAGGAAACTGAATGAATCAAAAAGACTTTTGAAGCTGCATATTAGAGACCCTGAAACAGTTCCAAGCTCCCTGCTGACTGCACAGTGGAGAGGGATTCTGAGATGCATCACCTCCCTCTACTTTCCCACGTGTTTGTTTCCATGCAGAGAAAGCCCAAGCATGTGGCCCTGACAGGAGTCACAGCTTATCCAAACAGAAGATGCTGACTCTGCTTAAATTGTATCTGTGACCAGGCTGGTGGTACAGCTGTGGTACTGCTGTGGCATCTTCACATCAAAAGTAAGCACATAAAACATACAATTTGAATGCAAGTCTGTGACCAGTGCATTAGAATTATAAAATAAAATACTATCTTCTAAGGAGCATCTTCTACTAAATAATTAATCAAAACCCTTTCTTCTGGTTTTAATGCTAAGAGAGAAGTAGTTGCTACAGAAACTAAAAGGGGAAAAATCACAGAACAGAATCAAAGTGAAGTAACTATATCTCGAGAGCTTTTACTTCTAATTAAATTTCAAGATTTATGAGGTCATGAAAGCATTGCAAATAGACAAAGGAACACAGTCACAGGAGCTTAACGACACAGATTTCAAAGTTTTCACTTACGGCACTTGGTTTCATCTTGGTTATTTGGGCAGTCAGGCTTAAAATCACAAAATTTATCAGGCGAAATACATTGCCCATTCCCACATGAAAAAAATCCCTCTGGACAGTAAAAAGATGAAGCATTAGCATCTGCAGATTCTCTTTCCCCTTAAAAATCAGAAAAAGACATGTAAGTAAACCCACAAGTATATAAAATTATAAGTGCTTTTTATCTTCTTTTAATATAGCGAGGTGCTCAGCACAAGGCACAGATCAGCACCTATGCAGTGTACTAGATTATAACACAGCTGAGAAGAAACACAGCTGATCTCCACATCTGATGGCCTCAAACTAAATCTTACTCTCCACAATCTTCAAATTTTCGTGTGAAAAGTTATCAAATACATCTTGGTGTGACAGAGCCTGGCTCCTGCTCAGAGGCCAGAGGCTGGTACAGCTCCCTGCTCTTTCCCTGGGAGTCAGGTGCAGGTTTTCCACCAAACCTTTCTGCTATAGCTGTGCTCTCTCTGTGCTCAGATCACAACGAAAGCTGCAAGAAGCCAAAATTGGGTGCTGCACCATTACTAGCCTGTACCTCAATTTACACACTAGAAAACACCCCAAATTTCAATGAATGGGGAAGCAAAAAGCCAGGGTCTGCTGGTTTTTCTTCAGTAGATTTTCTGGAAAGTGAGTGAGAGGAATGATGAGCAGCTTTTCATGCCCTTTATTTAACTTAACTTTTTAAAATACTCATATTTCAATCCAGACAGGGATTATAAAAAAAATATAACTCCCTTCTAGAGACAATATCTTTGTGATTAATGGGTAAATGAGGGAGTTGTAAGGAAAATAACTAAAGCAAATAAATGTTTCTCTAAATACTTCAACTCCACTGTATATAGGGATAAGAGAAGCCTTAAAAACACAATACTGACGTTCTCTATTATGCCTTTAAATTTTTGGATATTAAATTCAGATACCTGATGTCTATAACGCATCAACATCACCCCTGACTGCACATGTGCCCATGCTATTTTTGAAAAGCAGCTGTTAGCATCAAGAGGACCACGAGCAGCTGTCTGACAGATTGTATTATTCTGTATTCCCATCCATTGGCTCTTTAAGACTACAGTGTGAGTACTAAGATGAGTTTGATGGGCATTTATTATATGTCAGATATTTAGCAGTAATAATGGGAGAAGCCTCTTGCCCTAAAGGTAAAGCAGCAGAATTTGCTCTTGGTCTTTAGTGGAAAATATAGGATGCCTTGCTTCTGCCTCTGCATCCAAACATGAATGTGAGCGGGTACTACATAGTAAGTGGTACCAGGAAATTCCCACCAGAGCTCACTTTGCAGAATTAGTGCAAACTTCTTATAGCAGCTAATGTGTAACACAAGGATGAAAGCCTTCATTATAGAGCCATAGAATGGTTTGTATTGGGAAGGACTTTAAAGATCATCTAGTCTGCCATGGGCAGAGTCAAAAACCCATCCAACACTGCCTGGAATACTTCCAGGGAGATGATTGATTACAGCATTCGGACTTTTTTCTTAGATTATCCTCTACTTTTTTATAAGTAACTTCAAGTTGTCAGTAAAATAAGTTATATATAATAGACATTGGGGAAAATGTATTGAAAACCATGAAACTTGCCTTCAAGTTCCTGGCTGACTCCTAGGAGTGATCTGTTCACAACTACACATTCCCCTGTTATACTGATATCATCAACAGCAACAGTAGCATTTGTTGTTAGAATAGTACCTCGCAAGATAATCTGTAAAAACAGAAAAAAAAAAGTTAATTCATTAAAGGTGACAGGATAAAAAGACACAAACACACACACACATTTATTTATATATTCATTTGTAATTTCTGATATCTGCACAGAAACTAAATAGTTCCTACAACCAACTCTGAACATCAGCCAGGAAAAACTACAGCTGGGATTTGGTCAGGTCAGAAATTTGCTCCTCCACTATCAAAGCCATAACTACTTTTACCTAGGGAAAGTTATGCAACCCAGGTGACCTCTCTTCATTCAAAACCGGTAAAAGTCATCACTATTAAATGAATGGTCTTCCTGCTGGAATACATAAAAATTATATATCTTCCTAAATTAGCTATTCATGGTTACCAAATATGATGATTTACACCACCATTTAATTGTGTTAATCTATACTATGCCTGATGAAGTTAGCAATGTGGTACAATAAATGAAGGGATAGATTGCAAATTGAAGTACCTGCACTGCCAGCCTCACCTCTCTGTCTTGGCAGATCATGGAACAGATCCTCCTACAAGTTATGCTAAGGCACACAGAGGACAGGGAGGTAACTTGGGACAGCCAGCATGACTTCACTAAGGGCAAGTCCTGCCTGACCAACCCAGTGGCCCTCTATGATGAAGTGACTGCATCAGTGAAGGGTTGTGGCTCACATATCTGGACTTCTGTAAAGTCTTTGACATGGCCCCCACATCATCCTGCTCTTCAAATTGGAGAGAGATGGATTTATTGGAGGGACTTTTAGGTGGATGTAGAATTGGTTGCACGGTCACATCCAGAGGGTGGTGGTCAACAGCTCAGAGTCCTAATGAACATCAGTGAGAAGTGGTGCGCCTCAGAGGTCTGTATTTGTACCAGTGTCATTTAATATCTTCATTAATGTGATCGAGTGCACCCTCAACAAGTTTGCAGTGGTGCACCAAGCTGAATGGTGCAGCCGACACGCCTGCAGGACAGGATGCCATCCAGAGGGACCTGGACAAGTTCGAGAAGTGGCCCATGGGAATCTCATGAGGTTCAACAAAATCAAGTGCAAGATGCTGCACCTGGGCTGGGGTAACCCCCAGTATCCATACAGGCTGGGGATGAAGGGATTGAGAGCAGCCCTGCCCAGAGAGACCTGGGGGTGCTGCTGGATGAGAGGCTGGACATGACCCAGCCATGTGCACTCACAGCCCAGAGAGCCAAACGTGTCCGGGGCTGCACCAAGAGCAGCGTGGGAAGCAGGGCAGGGAGGGGATTCTGCCCCTCTAATCTGCCCTTGTGAGAGGCCAGAGTATTGTGTCAGGCTCTGGGGTCCCCAGCACCTACTGGAGTGAGCGTAGAAGAGGTCACCAAGCGGATCACAGGGATCCAACACCTCTCCTATGAGGAAAGGTTGAGAGAATTGGGTTTTTTCAGCCTCAAAATGAGAAGGCTCCAGAATGATCTAATAGAAGCCTTCAGTACCTGAAGGCAGCCTGCAAGAAAGATGGAGAGGGACTACTTACAAGATCATGTACCAACAGGACAAGTGGAATGGATTCAAACTTTAAAAGAATGGGTTCAGATTGGATATTGGGAAGAAATCTGTTACTTTGAGGGTGCTGAGGCACTGGAAAGTTATTCAGGAAAGATGTGGGTGCCCCATCCCTGGAAGTGTTCAAGGCTAGGCTGGATGGAGCTTTGACCAACCTGGTCAAAAGAAAGGTGTCCTTGCCAATGGGGGATGGAACTAAATAATCTTTAGGGTCTTCTGATATTTGTTACTAAAAGTTTTTCTAATGCTTAGAATACTGAAACAATGGCTATGCTCTTTAATAGATGGATCTGTGGAGAAAGTTGAATTAAGTTCTTTTTCATATGACCATTAAAGAATTGAAAGTATCTTTCTATATTTTGTCATTAAAAGTAAATTAACTCTAAAGGCCAAAGTAAAATATCTTTTTGAAAGCAATGTAAATGTGATATGTAGTTACCTGAAAAGGTAATTTCTCAGACACACTTTCTACAGGTATATTCACTTTTTTCCAGTTCATCTCAGGCAATCCTGAAATGTCATGTAATTTTTCCAAACTTCCATTTAATGTAGTCCTCTTAAAGACAGAAAGCTGGGAATCCTGAGATAACCAGTACCAAAATCTTACCTGTTGAAAGATTTTTTAATGAAAAGCTTTAAAAAAATACATAATCAATCTGCAATAAATTCAGTACCAAGTAATATATGTACATCATAACAAAGGAAGACATGATGGGTCTAAGCACAGACTTGGCATGAAAGATAGGGATGTTTGAAATCACAGCATGCTGAGGAGCAGTACCATGTCTAAGGACAAAACTATATTTAAAACTAAAGCTCATTTTTACAATTTACTTTTAACTTGTATGTATCACCTGATGCAGACTGAAGGATATGACTTCCCTTAGCTTCTTTATCATAGTAAGCACTTAGAGACTTCTCAAAGATTACTTTTCTTTACAAATGCTGAATATACAACATAGGCATGTTAATCTCAGAAGAGCAATCACTGAGATTCTCATATGAAGGAAACCTTATGATCTTTTGTTTCCAAAATCAACATAAATGAATACAATCTGAGGAAAGATTTTTAAAATAATCTATTTATCTCCTGAAACAAGCAGATTGACCAATATATGGGAGGAAAATACAAAGACTGTATGTGGGTGAGACTGCTTGTGGGGCAGAAAAGATAAGAGATCAGTGAGAATCACTGTTCACTCTCCTGCATTTCAGAGTAATTTAATATATTTATTTTTTTTGTACTGATACATTTAACTTTTTTTAATAATACCCAGGCAAAAATTCAACTGAGAACTGAGGGGAAGAAATAAGATTTTCAAAGACTAATTTTTTTCTTTCCACCTGAGTCCTCCCTGCTTCTCTACACAGAAAAAGATTAAAACTTCTTCAACTGCAGTATCCTTACTTCCCTGCAAAAGCCTTGATATTGATAACACTTGTCTCTTCATGAAAGTAAAACAAGAGCTTGATCAGTCATGCAGAAATATTCCTGTTAAACACACTTCTACTTTTTAATATCATCTGGCTTCAGGTCTCGTAGCCTCAGTCTCTCAACATTTAATTTTACCACCACTCATGAAAATCATGTCTTACATAAAATAATCTTGATCCTTATTAATAAATTGAAATACTTTAATGTAACTCATTTCCCCAGCAGAAAAGCTTAAGAAATAGAAAGCAGCAGGTGTACAAACACTTTCCAAAGTGAGGTGTTTAAGAATTACACTCCAAACAATTTAGATGGCTTTTGTCTTTCAAACAGCTTTTCAAACAAATTTGTTTTCATTAAGTCAGAAACAATGTTACCTTCCTTCTTTATGTCTACATGTCCTACTATACAATGACTACTGTGTCCATTAAAGAGCCATAAACACAGAGCTGGGACTAGAAATTTGCTTCTACAAGTGCAAAACCTTGAGCTAAATGAAGATGTTTCTTAGCTTACATCTACAAAAAGACCCAGCTACAAGAAGCTGCAGAAAGTTGTTACTTCTAAGCTTCAATTAACCAGAAAGGAAGAATATAAATCTGTTACCTTTCAACTCAAATATTTTTTTTATCAACTGGAGCTAAAGAACTTGTAAAGCTAGTAATAAACATAGATCTCTTTGTGTAGATCCTTTTATCCTCTCAGTGGGATATCCAACAGAGGGCATCATCTCACATTAACAGGCAGAGAGCACAACACATCCGAGTGAGCAACCCCTACTCTTTGCTCTTTCCCAGAAATAAAAGTCTGCAGGGATAATGTGGCAGAAAGCCAAACTTCCAGTCCTCAAAAACACTCTCCTGACAGACACGTACCGTTAGGTAAGAACTTGCTCTAGCTTTTGTTGGATCTAAGAATTTTAAATTCATTCAGTACATGCATACTTATAATACAACTTGTTTCTTTTCTGACTTTGAAGTAGAGGAAAATATGTGCATCCCCACTGCATCTGTGTTTATTTTGAATGCAGACCAAACTCTGCAATAGATCTTACTAGAATAATTCATTGATTCACATATCAGTGGTGCCCAGTTTGCCTTAAGGGTTTCTAAGACAAATTAATCTGAATCTGAAAGGTGCTTATCTCCTCAGCATCAAAGTCAACAAAAGTGAGATGGAGCTGTCTAAACAAATGTGCTGTGAGTACAAAGGCTGTTGGGTATCCTAGGACTAGTGCACACACAGGGCTTCCATGGGATGGTTCAGGACTTCTGAGTTCCCTGCAGCAGTGTTCTGCTTGAGTTTATCCTGCATCTATTTTATTTCTGACCTTTTACAACACTAAAAAGTCACGTGAAGATTAAGAACTGCAAGATTGCCTCAAGGGATTGCAAGGAACTGCTCTGAACTGTTTCAGAGGCTTCTACTCCTCAGCCTCAAGTGGCAGCTATTCATCTGAGATCTGGTAACTCACTGATGTGTGTAGTCCAAGTGAGCTGCAGTTTCAAGTAAAACAGATTTAGCTAAGCTAGCACTTGTTTCTGGTCCCTTCGATGAGATAAAACCCAAGAAGCCTACATCCTGCTGGAATAAAAGTTCTGCCACTTGGGACTTCTAAGTGCATCTCCTTCTTTTCTTTTTTCCTTTTTTTGAAAAAAGTTTTCTTAAGTGGAATTAACAGTTTCTGTTCTACACTGAGTCTTAAAAGTTAAGCAACCAGTCTAAATTTCATTTTGTTCCTTTAAAGACTTTTTTTTACAGAACAAAATAAAATTATTTTGGCAAGCTTTCTCTGTCTTTTCCTTTTCTTCTCTCTGACTTTTTAAATAAGAAGGGATTATACAGTATCAGAAGAAAACCACATCATACTACACAACTTAACTTCTCCTCATTATGGCATGAGCATTGAAAAGTTACAGAATAGAAAATAAAAAAGCCTCATGAAAGAAGAAAACAAAAAGGAAAAAAGTTATAAAACGAAGCAGTGTCCTATTAATTTTATTCAGTGGCCAAAAGGACAAATAAAAATATAGCTGTAATGTAGTGAATAGTTGCTGTTCATATTTAATATATTTCTTCAAGTTTTGTTTTAAGAATACAGAATTTTGTTGAAAAATAAAACCATCTAGTTATAAAACTGCATTTTCATCTTTCATCTAATATTTTTCTATTTTTGTCCTTCCTGATTAATTTTTTTCCTGGTACCTTTCTAGTTTTTCAGCTCAACCACTATCCTGGCTGGTTGCTTTTGCATTCGTCTGCAGTGCCACGAGACATCTGACAAAAATCCACATTTCAAAGTAACTCCCAAGTACTGCACTGATCAGCTTAAAAACCTCCTCAAACCATGATTTAAAATTCAGTGCATGTCTGGAGCATGGTAGCTAGTTCTCTCTGGTCTCACCAACACAGCTGATGTGTGTAGTGACTTCACACCATAGGTGTCCTATTATGGAGCCCTGGTTATGTGACTTTCCTGTCTGCAGACAACAGAGTGGCTATTTGATAGAGCCCTGTTATCATTGTCCAGATACCTTTGCCAAAGCACACAAAAACATGGAGCATGTCCTGAAATCTGAGCCACCTGCTGGGTGCTTTGAGAAAGAATAGTAACAATCAGATATAAAAATTTG
This sequence comes from Euphonia xanthogaster, assembly GCA_034509185.1. NCBI lineage: Eukaryota > Metazoa > Chordata > Aves > Passeriformes > Fringillidae > Euphonia > Euphonia xanthogaster. The sequence continues at coordinate 19,850,448 of JAYDZK010000113.1, forward strand.
GCAGCAAAACAGTAAAAATTGGCTTCTTCTCTGTCCTCCTAAAGCATTAGTCTTTAACTCCTTCCACTGGTATTGAAATAGAGCCCTCAGCAGCAACACTTAGAGCATGAAGAATACCTGACCTGCATCAGCTGAGAGACAGGTCACAAAACCACAGTTTTTATCAGTTCATATCAAACTGTTACCTGGCAGCAGGAGAGCCCAGGGGTAAGCTTGACAAGGAAAGGGCTTCCCAGGTGGGACATGGCCATCTTTGTGTTCCTCTGATGTGATCCACTGAAGTAAACGAATGCTCCTATAAACAAATTTTATTTTAGAGTATGAGAAATATGTCACGCTCCAATGGCACATGGTTACTCCAGAGAGGTTACTATATGCTTCATGAGATGCATAAAGATTATTCATAGATCAAAACAATCTAAACTGCTTTGCCATCAGTTCAGTCTCTGTGGATAAGGAGGAGGGTGTTGTAAGAGGCTGTGACAAGCAATGTCTGTGTGGGTAAAAACAAAACAGAATTTCTAAATGCTCCTGGCTCTTCCCTCTCGTAAAATTTTCATGGCTGATTCCAAAGACAAGGAGAGAGGGAGAAGCAAATAAGACTTTTTGGGCAGGTATTGCTAAGACTACCCTGTCATGGTGCCTGCGAGCACATAAACCCAAGGAAGTGACTATAGAGCCCTTCAAAGGCGGTTCAGCTGCTGCTTCTCTGAGAGCATTACTGTGCAGATCCACTAGATGTATTTTTTATCTGCTTTCTTCAAGCAAAAGCTTTAAGATCTCCAACCTTAAAAGACTACAACTATTACCCATCACCTTCACACATTGCCCATCCACTCTGCACAGACTGGGGAGAGCAGAGGAGCTGCAGCACAGAGCACCCTAGAGATCAAGAAACAGAGACCTCAGCCAAGATCCCTAAAGGACACATTTTAATTGGCTAAAATATTGTTTCAAACATAATTTAAACCAGAAATTATTTCCTTTAGCGTACAGTATTCACTCTCAGCACAGCCCAGCCACTTTTAAGCATGCTAACAATGTTGCAGACCACAGGAGCCAATGGAATAAGCTGTATTTTCTCATGGGGTCCACAGACTTGACATTGTTGTCTGTGCTAGTGGGGATGAAAGCTTAATTAAAGATCTAATCTGAACTCTGGCAAATGCACTGCATTTGGATTTGAACTACAGCAGATGTGCTTCAGACAAAGGTAGGGAAGGATAAACATTTTCAAGGGGCCCTAAAGCAGCATATTTTGAATGCCGTCAGTGCTGCCTTTGCTGAATACTGAGACTTTTTCATGAAAGTCTATGCAAAACAACACTAAAGGCTCAGTCTTTTTTGAGCGTTTATATTACACATATTGCCTTACGTCTTGGAAAATCAGCTATTGTGCTGCCGCAGTCATACTCCTTAGCCGCTTATTTCCCATGGATCTGTAATGAAGCCGAGGGTTAGGTCCAGCCCCACGTGAATAATGGCATTGCTTTAGCAAGGTTGGCACAAAGAGGGGACCATTCCAGCTCCCTGTGCAGACAGGAATGCTGCATTCCACAGCATGAGGGAAGCTCCCCTCATTGGAATGCAAGGGTACTTCAAAGGACCCTCTTTAATTTGCAGCTGAGCTTCTACTGCAGCCTTGTTAAGATCCTCATTAATCAAAATTTGCTACTGCCCTCCCCAGGAGAGAAGAGAGATGACCACTCCATGGTACTAAAAGGAACAGTTGCAACCTGAGGGATGGTGATTTAATGTTGGCAAAAACTTGCTCAGATTCTGGAATCCTAATTCTGAAGTCGTGGCTGTAGCAGGCACAATGATAGATTGGTACAAAACCACCTCAGAAATACCTTTTCAGCTAATTTATATAGGTGAGAATGCAACATTATTGGGCTTGAGAGGTGGGGCATAGTAACCTCCAAATCTGCTTGAGGCTTCAACCTGCAGCAACAGTGAAACAAGCTTGTAAAAGTTCAGATGTCAAAGCCACTCAAGTGAAGCAGCACATAGCTCCACATGGGTGATGTTAATGTGATACTAAGGCTGCCAGCAGCCTTCCCTGACCACATTACCCCTCAGGTCTCATCAGCACCTAGAGCAGAGAAAGACACAGGCAGATCAGTGCACCCTTCTGGAGCTTTGAGAGTTGGAAACCTGTAACACAGCAGTGTTTACATAAAGTGCAGTAATGCAGACTCAGTCCCACTCTACAGAGAAAATAAAATGAAATATCAAACAGCTGCTGAAAAAGGTGAGTAGCAACTTTGGTGCACTTCATCACATGAGGACCAGTGCATAAAATATGACTGCTCATTTAGAATCATTCTATAGCAAGTACACACATACTTTACCCACTACTGTTTGCTCAAGTCAATTTTAAACCTAAAGTTCCTGTACCTGAGGAGGAATACTTAAATGTCACATTTCTTTAACATGAACATGGAAGAGAAGTGTGGAGGTCTGGCTGCAAATAATATACATAATTAATAAAATCTAAATTAAAGGGGCTCTGGACTGTAAGATAGATTTTAATCTTATCTCCACTGGAAGCAGTGCAACAGATACATTTTAATAAAATTAAAGTCACAGAATACCTGTCAATATTATTTGACAATGAAAAACATGCTTGGTAGTTTTATTTTTATGGAGTGTGCTATAATAACATTTTCACTTTGGAAAAATATTTTTAACAGCCCTCTTCTGAAATAAAATGGTTTTCCAACTGAACACATTGCATGGCAAATATAGGCTGAAGGGAGGACAACTCTTTAAAGAAAATTATACTCACTCTATTTTTCCCAGACAATATGGATTAATTTAACTGCACCCTACAAGAAGCTGTTTGTTCAAATAATGCTTCCAAGAACAGCTCCTATGTGAATATTGGGTAAACAATGGTTATGATGTGCACAAAGTCAGCCATCAGTTCAAAGGTCAGTATCTCAAAAAACTGCATTAAGTCTCATTCCTCACTGATTGTGCCAGCCAAAAATAAGGGTTACAAAGACAGAGTGACTAGATCACAGCTAAAAAATAATATCTCCCACAGACTGGCTTTCTGTAACACATTACCTGTGTTATTTACATTCTGTGTGGCATCCATTTCAAACCAGTTTTTATTATCAGTCTGTGACCATTTACAAGTAGGAATTTTCATGACAGAAGGAGAAAAATAAGAAGTCTCACCATGCCCCATATTATTTGTATGACCTCTGCCAGGGAGTTCTCTGTCTCGGGGAGCCTGTCCTTTCATTATGTTCCAGTCAGCATCACCTTTGCTCAGTGGCTTCCATCCACAAAGGTCAGTCTCAAAGTCACATAAGGTGTAATTAGCTGTGGTAAGAACAACAACAACAACAGAGGATCAATAAGTTGAACTTGATGCAACAGTTTAATGCCACGACTCTGACTGGTTTGTACTTAGATGTACTTAGAGTGTTGAAGAAGCAAAAATGTGTTTCAGGTTATTCAGAGGGAAAATTAGTTCTAGAATACAGGTAACAGGTTGGGGAGGGCCTTCCTTTCTTAAAAAAACTCAGAACCATGAAACAAACTACCTGTAAGAGAATAAACATAGTAAAGACCTGTACATTGGTTGCTGAGATATTATAAAAATAATATTACATATTTTTTAAAGAAGAATTGAACCAGTAATTTAGTTATGAACATGTGAGAAAAATAAAATGCATTTAGGGCTTAAAATATATGGAAAGCAAAGATGAATTAAGCTTTCATTTAATTTATTTTTGAAAATGAGATTTAAATTATCAATTATTCAGATCGCCTAGAAACTTTAATTGCAAAGTGAAAGACGACTTTCTCAGTTGGTATGGATTAGACCAATTTAAATTATATAAAAATTTCACACACTCCTACATTGATTGAGTACAAATAATTATTTTGATAAGAAAGTTTTATACCCAGAGTTTTCTTTTCTGGTCCAGAACAGCTTCCCAAGGCACTACACTTAACTGCTAGGGTCACTTATTGCAATTGCAGCCATTATTTTAGAACTGTGTTTGTCACTTTCTGCTCCCACAGCACATTTATCTGATCATATCAGCCTCAGATACGATCATACATATTACTCCAGTTTTCAAATTGTACAAAACCAAAATGAAATGCATCTTTCTTTAAGCACCATTGTAGCAAAGCTAAATAGTAAAAGCTTCCCAGGAATATAGAGGTTATTTGAGCAGCTAAATCTTAAGGTATAAAATAAACCACAAATATCAATGTCTCTTATCTGGCTTCACCATATACATTAAAATTTGATGGTGCATAGTTTTCTGTTTAGTGCAGCATATATAGCAAAAAATGAAACTTGCTAACTTATTTGATTAAATTTTCATGCTTTTCACAAGGTATCTTTTTTAATTAGACTTCAATTGCTAGTACATTAAGGTTGAATATGAAATTGATATTCAAGACTAAGCTGTTTTGGTAATTAATACTATACCTAGGCATTTTGCTTTCCTTAGCTAGGCAGTCTTGAGAGAACCAACATGACACAAAAAGACAAACATTCTCTGCTTAAATATCCCTGTCTCCTGGCATCCCTAAACCCCACAAAAGATCTTCTGCATAAACAGCTGACTGCAGTGTCTGCAAAGTGATATCCAAAAAGACATCCATAAATGACCCTGTAGGCACCAAAGAAAACAAGTTAAAATAATGATTTAAATATGAAACTAAGAACAATATAGTGCTAACAACTATTATTTTACAACCCTAAAAAGTATTTAGCATAGAAACATTTTTTAAATTATCATTTTCTTTTAACTGGAGGCATTCGTGACCTCAAGAAGATTTGTTATGCTGATAAAAACAACAGCTTTTTTTGTGATCAGGGCCCATCATTGCCCTATGCTGTTCAACAGGAAGAGAGGAGTGGTGAAATTAGCATTTCTTGCATTGGTAGCCTGTAGTACAATTACTTCTAACCCTATAGATATAGAAAGAAATGTATAAACATCCCTTTTTAGGCTGAATATAAAAGCAGTGGGGGGAAAAAAAGATACAACACACAGAGCAAAACACGATCCCAAATTAAATTGGCTTTGTCCAGTCATTTTTTTCAAACTTTATTCAAGTCTGAACACAATTATAAAGGTAGGAAGAACATTCATGGTGGCGCACTTTAGGATGTTTTTTGTTGATGTTCATGGTTGGGTTTGGTTTTTGTTGATGATGGTGGTTGGTTTGGGTTTTTTTTCTTTTGGGTGGTGGAGAGGAAATAGAATATGGTAGTGCTCACCACACTTTAGATGCTAAATGTTTTTTTATTCCACCTTTCACTTGAAATTTAAAGCTCTAAACAAACACCCAGTTATGCAGAAACACTGACCAGAGTCAATTACCAAACCCAAGTTTTCCTCCTATGTAGTATCTGGAAGTGATACTTCAATTTAAAAGTGTAAATATGTTGTAGAACAGCTACCCTTCAACTGTGAGTGTCCAAATTAACAGTCAAACTTAAACTTTATCCCTACTTAATTCTAAAAACTTAAGGGGTTCTTGTAAATGTTTAATCAAGCTTGAAAGAAAAGTTCTGTGCTTTGGCTAAAACCCAAATCCAAGTAAGAGAGTTTTTCAATGTGTTTTTTCATTCTTAAATAATGATAAACCTTAAGAAATGTGCCTTTCCTATCAAACATTCAGCATTTTTATCTGAACCTTCAAGGGATTATAGATAATCTTTCACTATCCATAGTTAGAAAAAAAGTGACTGCACAGCCTATAGTTTTTGAGTAGTCATGCTGCAGTTAAGTTTGACATAAAACTCTTTTCTGATATATTATGTACCTTCCTACTGAAATTCTTAGCACCAGAGCTTATGTTTTATATTTCACTAGGAAGGTTTCAATGGATTCAAACTGCAGATAGGTTTTTGACATTTTGAATGGAAAATGAGTCAGTTCTTTATTTTAGACCTTTATAATCCAGCAAAACAGAAATGAAAATAGAAAAGAAACAACAACTTGCTTTCATTTTAACAGTAAGTCAAATTTGATTTTTTTTTTTTTTAATTCATGTGAATCTATAAGTATAGCTTTATTAGTGAAGGAGTAAATTATTACACCATTTCTACAAAATCCAATCATGTAGCCAGGAAAAAAAACTTGTTCCCCAAAACCCTTTTGAGTTTCAAGAATAAGTGTAAGTTACTAAAGCCATAAATACACTGAAAAGATTTTTCAATTAATATAAGCCGTTTTCAATATATTAAAAAGAAAAAAAAACAACAAAAACAAACAACAACCAGAAAACCTCCCAAAACCCCAGGAAGCAGCACATATTTCAAGAGTACTAGGAGGTGAAATGGGAATGGTTTCTTCTTTGACTAGCTTACTCTATCTATCCCATCTCGTCATGATCCTCCCAGGGTAAAAACAAAGCATTTCTGTTGACTAGGCTGGGTTACCAGCCAGGTCATATTGCCTCAGCTTTGCTAGCCTGCAAGCGCATTGAGGTTTTCAGTCCTGCTCTGAGAGCCCAACTAAATGAACACAAATGGGGACACACATCTGGTCTCTCCATCAGGTTGGTGTTTCCCTGAACAACAGCATATAATGAGGGCTGCTCCCCTCATTCAGTATGGCAGCATCTAAGTGTCTTTGGAATGTGGGGTAATAACTATCGTTTATGAACAGAAGCCAAAGAACCTCTTTGCCATTAATATTCTGTCATTTCTGGCTAACATTTAATGTCATTTTGTGAAAGTGAAGGGCTACACATATGCCTTCTTTCTGAGTGCCTCTGCACTTTCCCAGTCGGTTTGTTATTAATTTTATTTACCTAGAATTTTTTAAAGGATTCATACAGAAATATCCCAGATGGCCACAGATCATCCAGCCTGAACTTCCTCATGTCATAAGTCATTAGACAGGTGGCTCATAACTCTCATGGGGGAGGTGGCCTCACATCCTTCTGAAATGACTCAGTCCCCTGGCTTAGGGATAAGAGAGCTTAAGAGAACCTCATGTCCACCCTTGCTCTGCAGAGGCCAGGTTCGCTTGGAGCTGCTCTGGTGAAACAAAAAGGGCTGCACAGTGCTGGTCAGCAGTGAAGTCTGAAAATAGCATGGATATATCTTCTTGTTCTCCACATGCTCATACAAGGTCAATGAACAGAGACTGACAATTTTAGGCAAATTCAGTGTCATAGGAAATGCACAAATGTTTAGTAAAACTTTTTTCAGACTAAAAAGTGCTCTTTCCACTTCAATATTGAATGATAATAAAAATATTTGCGTCTGTGCTCACCTGCTGTGGAAGGTTGCAAGGATTTGCAATTGTAAATTGCTATACTGTAAATGAAATCCAGTAAAAGCTACATGGCTTCAAAATTATACAGGTTTCCTTCATTCTACATATTCCATATTCATAAATTACACAAATCCTACAAAAAGCTGAGAATATTTAAGGTAATACTAGTGGTGTTAAATTAAAAGCAGAAGTGGTAAAGATGGCTGTTTTAAGAAAGCTTCTAATTAAGCTAAATGGAAGTGATCCTCTTTCAGAAGTACCTGTAGGATGATCCCACCCCACAATAATTTTGAATTTACATGGATGCTGTTGAGCAGATAATTTCCAGAAACACTACTGCATCAAAGTGTGATGTTACTTGAAAATAGCAAGTGCTTCCTAGACTTGTTTCCAAGCTGCTAGGACTGCTAGTAACTGATTCATTTGTATTTATGGGTTTATAAATGTTGTGAAGGTTATGTATAAATCATGTAAATTAATGATAAGTTGAGTGTTTGAAATATTAGTTATTTGACACAGTATTTAGTAGAAAACTTCCTTTATATTGGGTGGGAAATACAGAAAAGGCATCAGCACAAAAGGGATCTTTATAGTCCTTTAAATTATCCAAGTCCTGCTTCTCACTTTCTGTTCAAATATATTAACTAGGTTTTCATAATTTGTCATCATTCACTGAAATAAAAAATTTAGAAGTGATCACAAATAAGAGGTGTCAGAAAAGACATTATGAAAATGTAGAATTTAATAGTAAAATCTGTACTTTCATAACTTGTCACTCCATTAGATTAATAGATTTTAACAACTCAAATAAAGATGGTTACTCATATACATAAGTGTTTCCTAGACAATTTCCTAATTTTGAGACTTTTACATCTCCTAGACTTAAATATATATATATATATATATATATATATAAATGAGCAGAGATTAAACAGAAA
>JAYDZK010000113.1:19867062-19889780 GCA_034509185.1 Euphonia xanthogaster
GGGAATGGCCTGAGATTGTGTCAGGAGAGGTTTTGGTTGGATATTAGATAAGTGTTTCTCATCCAGAGGGTGGTTGGGCACTGGAACAGCTCCCCAGGGAAGTGGTCACAGCACCAAACCTGACAGTTCAAGATGCATTTGGACAATGCTCTCAGGCACATGGTGTGACATTTGGGGTGGCCTGTGCAGGGCCAGGAGCTGGACTTCAATGATGCTAGCGTGTACCTTCCAACTCAGGACATTCTATGATTCTGTGAATATTTTATGTTAGTTGAACAGTCAGTATTGGTAAATGGGAATTCAAATATGGACCAGAATAGACAAATAATTTTAAAAATACATATAAGCCAGAAATACTAAAATGAATGGAATTACAAACTTTTAACTAATGGTTGTATACTGGAAGGAATATTTTACTACCAGCAGCAAGCTCTGAGAACCTGAGGAGAATGTGTAGGAAATCAGACAATTGGGAGAACAAAGAACATATAAGGCAGCTAAGGGATAAGTACAGTATGCAATTATAGCCAAGATGCTGAACAACTCTTAAGACACTGGAACAAGTTTCTAGCAACCTTGTAAGCAGCTAGAGAATTAGAAACTGAGAAAGCCATATTAGCTGCTTCTGATGAGGAGCAAGTTGTGTTTAGCAGTATAATTTTTTTTCGTCATAAACAGACTTGAAAAATTAGTTACTTTACTTTATTAAGGTTTTTAAACAATCTCATATAACACAAGGTTTAAAAAAATTGTGGTGATTTGGTGTAATGAAATTACTGTAAAATGTGTGTGCAAATAGAAATGTGAGCTTATTTCAAAGAGATGTCAAAAGTTTCCTATTAAACTAAAAGAAAATTATAATAAAGTTCTGCATAGATCTGTTCCAGAACCTGATATAATTATAGTGCTGACTAACTGACTGGAGAGTGTGGAGAGTTGAATGAAAAATAAATTTTTAAACAATACAGAAAATACTATATGGGGAGGAATTACAAGCACTGTGAAGAACAACATTTGCATTTAAAATCAACCCTCACTTCTGGTTCTTACTGTTGACTAGTTCTGAAGATTCATTTTTCTTTCATAAAAAACTTAATGATTCAGTAGCAAAATGTGAAAAAGCCAACTCTCCCTTCATTTCAGTTCATGAAGTCTTAAATATGAGTCTGTATGTTGTTTTATTTTTCCTGAAACTACCAGCAGAAGCTTGTGTTCCTGAAGATTTTTCTGGCAAATTTTGCAGTATGAGTAACTCACATCATCTTTAAATAAGTCTGTGTGCAATAAATACACCTGTGATTGAAGGAGAAATTCAATAACTAAAACATAGTAGGGCTAAGAGAATCTGTGGAAACAGAGGGGACTGATGTAATAAATGCCAGAAAATGTTATTCTAATGAGCATGTAAGGACCAGCTTATCAATTAATTCAGTTTAGGTTCCCAGTTCTATGGGAATTCATATGTCAGTTTTCTTATGGTTTTCACGTACATAATTTGTTCTGTTTTCAGGAAAAACAACTCTTGAATTGGGTCCATTGATGCTACTTAGGTCAACTGCTGAGATCAATATTCCTAGGCTGCCTCAAGGTTGCTGTGAGTGCCATAGCTGGGGATTTATTGGCAAGTACTATGGCACAAAAATCCATGCATTCTATCCAGAACACTGATTATGTAACAATTCCCTGACACAGTCATAGAAAAATACAACAATTGGCTTTTATAAATGAAACATGAGCAAAAGCCTGGAGTTGTTTTCATGAATATTCAAAGACACAATCAGAAAGAAAGAAATTGTTTCTGTTACCTGTCCCAATTTTAAGACCTTTTGGTTGTGTTATACTTTGGGGTTTTTAGCTTTTAATCTTTGTGAATGAAGTGGATCTAATATTTAAATACGTATATTGTTGGGTGATAAGAATTCACCTCCAGCACCAAGATATGAGAGCCATGAGAATGAGAGCTGCTCTACTGATCTTGCTTGCTTTCATGAAAAAGCAGTGCAAAGCATCAATACTAACCTATCAAACCAGACGTCCAAAAGAGAACATCCTGATAGTAGAAAGTCTCTCAAGGTAGGGGAGGTAAGAAAGATGGAAATAGTTAGCAATGCTCAGCCGACATTTGTGTTTCATTCTGGCAGGGCTCTTTTATCTACTAATAGGTAGAAGAATAGAAAAATTACTGCTCTAGCACTTGGGCAAAGCAGAACAGGTGTTTAATCAAGAACCTTCCAGCTATCCTAAATCAAAAACTTTTTTTTAATATGTCTCCATAGACAAAAACACCTATTTTCTTAATTCCATGACAGGAAGAAGGCTAGAAAAGCTGTTACTATAGATTTTCCCCCTGAAATCTGCAATTGATATAATTCTGTTATAGCTGGGCTTGTCCTTGAAGCCTTATTGCAGAACATTTACCCATCAAATCAGTTCATAGCTGAGATGGTGAACACCCAGGTTTTGCAATTGTACAGACCAGTGGAATTACTGGAAAATCAGTAACCAAGTTAGTTTTTGAACAAACTGACTCAGGGGACAGGCATGCAGCAGCAGGTGTATCTTGCATTTTGTCTGGTAACACCTGGGCTGCCTTTAACTTTCGGAAATGAACCCTTGAAATACCTTTAACTTTTGGAAATGGACACTTTTCTACTTACCTGGTTCATAAGCAGTACTGCTTTGAGAACACTGCTATCTGCCATGGAGTAATGAAACTGAAAATGGCAATTCTTGCTGGAACAATGACACATGGAGCTGTTTAGATGGGCCCCTTCATATAATGCCTTGTCATTAGCTTCTAACCACTCAAAATGGCCTGAAGAAAAAAGGAAAGGACATAAAAGTCACTTAACAAAACTTTTTTTTTTTCTCAGTTGTTCAAAATAGGGACTGCTCTCATGTAATTAAACCAAAGGCCCATTCCAGCAAGAATGAAATCTGATTATCATGCAATGATGTGACTTGGATATTATCTGTTTCCTATTAAATAGATAAATATATATATCTTCATTTTACTCACAGATAGCCCCAGCAACCACAAATTACATCAGTTGATAGTATCTCAAAGTTTTATTTTGCATGCTTAAACCTGCAAGAAGTCCTAGCTCAGGCTCGTTACATTTACAACCATTCGATGTCTAATGATAAATATGTGTGGAAAATGGGCTTTCTTCCTACTGTGGTTTTCAGGAAATATGCTTTTTACAGCAGTGCTTAAAAAACAACCAAGGAAATAAAGGTCATCTGCCCTACTGCTACAAGAAGCAGTCACATCTCTGCCATGTAATCAAGGTCTTTTACTCCTCAGACAGAACTTCTGCAACAAAATGTTGGAAGCATATTGTCTTTCCATGTGAAGCAGAAAAGCAATTTATGTTCCTCTTGACCTACTGGCCCTTATAAAATTATTCCTACAGAGTTCTAAGGAGTTCTCCATCCCCTTAACAGTGTCTATTAGTTTTCAGAAATAAAAAGGCAAAATATTTTTTACTAAATATATCAGCTTTTTCCCCTGCCTCCTGAGTCACTGAATATTTTGTTTCCTTCTGAAGAAACTATTAAAATAATAAACAAGGACTGATTAAAGGTTTTAAGTCCGCAGTTTCTATGTTTATTTCTCTAAATAAAACTTATCTCAAATAAAAATATTACACAATCTCAAGGTGAAGAAAGAAAGTGCCATTTCATAAGAAAAATGCTCATTTTCATAAAGGACCAGGTTCTTTTCCTTTTGTTGTCTGTTTACATTTTGTGTCATGCAGTGATTTACACTGTAATATATTTTTGAAATTTCCTTGGACTTAAGCTTGTAATTTCACGACACATCAACTAACCTTTCTATAAGAAGATATTGTAGATTTAACCCAGATTTCTCTTTCACAGACATGAACACACATCTCTGGCTGCTATCTTGTGCATAAGAGAGATATGCAACACTAGAAGATATGCTACCAGTTGTTTATCTAACTTCAGAGTTCTCTGATGCTATTATAAAACCAACCTGTTTTAGTTTCTGAGCCCAGTGATAATTAATGTTCTTTTCCCTCTTTCCTTTCAAGTACCTGAATCATTAGAAGCAGGGCAAAGAGGACCTGACATGATTTTTTGACAAGAAAGCAAGTGCTGGGCTGTAGATAAACCAAAGTCCTATGGAGCATCCAGAATGAGCCTGTACCCAAAAAAGCATGCTTACTCTACTTTAGGGAATGCATTTTGTGCAAGCGTTGGGATTGCTTCTGCTTAATCCAATGTAAGAAACATAAACTATGGAAACTGCAATGGCATATATTAAACATACATGAAAAAACAAAAACAACCAAAAAAGTACTTTCTAAACAGTATTACCAGGAAATATAAAACCTCTGTAAGAACTTTTGACACCAGAGAAATTAAGAGGAAAAATTATAGATAAATTGCCTACAATAAAAAACTAGAGAAACAAAGCAATAAAGAAACAAAGAAAAAAGGTCTGCCAAGGACAGAAACTATTTTATTAAATTTAGGGATACCAGCAAGGGAGGATTATTCAAAGGCTGTAAGAAATCTTTTCTCTATAAATATAGTTGGTTATAGACCTCTTCTCTATAATTTTATTTCTTTACTCTCTTCTATTTATAGAAGTAAAATCTTTGATCAAAATCATAACATAAAGCTTAGTCAAGCTCTATTTGCATTGCAGGTTTGAGCCCTTAAGCAGGGTATTTTTGCAGTTTGCATACCATGTCTTTAGTTATAGAATTTATTTTTATATTCAGCCTCTTTATTTACGTCTCAACACATCTGCATGAATAGAAATACTGAGTGTATTGAGAAGTCAGCAATCACAGCTCAGATTTCTCAATACTTTTCAATGTTAGTGATGAATTAATTCTGTATGTTGTTCTGATGCTTGTTTCTTCACACATTTTCATTTTTCTTTATGACTTAGAAGGAAGCACAGGGAATTTCCCTAAGTAGCTGGGGAAGTTCAGCCTACTCAGCTGCCTGTGCATATCCATACAATAATGCCCAGGCACCTCTGCAGGAAATGTTTCCAAATATATTCTCTTTCCATAGACAGTGCTTGTAATATATTCCTGTAAAAGCCCTTACAGAATTTCAGTATCTTTTGTGTTCTCAATATTGCCTTAAAAGGGCAATCCATATCTGTAATTAGCCCTTAAGATGTCATGTTAAGGTGTGTCACAGATTCAATGACTTTCAGGAATTTTTTTTCAAATAAAATCAAATGAAAAGTCTCTTTTTTGTTAGATATCCCAGCGGAAATTGGAAAGTGATATGACTCTTCTCACATTTAAGAGGAAGAAAAAATCTGCTTTACTCTGTGCTCTCCATTATACATACCTGCAAAATTAATTCTAACATAGTGTATACACTCAGGCACTTTTCCTTGCTATTCAATGATAATTTGACTTATGGTTACTAGAATGTATTCAAATGCATGCTATTTTTTTAAATAAAAACAATATCTAACATTCATTCAGCTTCTATCAATGAGATGTGCTCCATTTCTATGGGTTCAAAGTTCAAGCAGTAATCTCCACAATACCAGTTCTTCAAAGCTGCATCACAAACTGTACTATTACAACTAGCAGTACTTGACCCCTCTGAAGGCAGTCTCAGTACACAAGGCAAACACTTAGCAGGCAAGACAATTTCATCTCACAATAGAACACTGAGAGATTTACATCATCAAGCTTTCAAAAACCTTTCCCATAAACCCATGGAGACATAATACACAGTGACTTTAAAAATAAGTGATGGTCTTTTCTTCTTAAAATTGCATCTGGACTAACTTTATTGATTTTAAAGGTAGGACACTATTTTCTAGAATAATTGTTAATTTACTTTTGCTCTAATAAAAGGTTTAAAATGAAGTTCCAGACTGTATGCTGAAGTAGAGTAGCATTACACAAGTCAAACTACCAAGTATAAAAATCAAAACAAGTTTAAAATGAAGTTCCAGACATATGCTCAAGCAGAATAGTACTACACAAGTCAAACTGCCAAGTATCAATATCAAAACAAAACAGAAAAACACACACACAGGGCTGGGGGCATAGATGAATTTGATTTGATTCAATTTAATTTCACCAAATTCTTGCACAGATCTCATAGAAAGAATAAACTGGAGAATAAATCACCTATTAGTTTATATTAGAATATTAATATATTTGTTCAAATATTTCATGAATACTTGAAAAAAATTAATCAATTCTTACAATAAAATATTGTATGTCTTAACAGAAGGAGTGCTCACAATGTCCTTATTAAACAGCCAAAACAAAACCTAATTTACGTACAAAATACATAAAAGTACTTTTTATAGTTTTGCTCTGTTTTGGCATTGAGGCACCATCTTGCCATGAAAAGCACTACACTCTTCATGACAGCTAGTAATTTTGAGTTAAATTAAATCCCCACCTTCAGTATTGTTGCTGGAATCTTCCAGGAAGGAACAGGAGGCAATCTTGTGCCCGGCTTGCAGCCGTGTCCCCTGAGCAGGCTCAGCTGGCTGGTCTGAATGCCACTCACACATGCCAAGCTCAAAAATGGAAATCTGTGGTACTAAAAGACAAAGAAAAACAATCACTTCTTAAGAAGTAATTCTTTGTGAGACTATTCTCCATTAGAAATCAATGCTTATAAAACTCCTTAGCAACATTTCTGCTTCTTCAAAAGGTTGCTTCAAAAGCTCTGTGTATCCCTGATTGCTGCCCTGTACTTCAGCCTGCCACCTTTAAATATTCTGAGAAATCATTCCCTCAAGACAGGTGCTTCTTTCAAAGCAATGGAGTACTATTCACGTTAGCCAGTCATCACAACCTTCATTAATTCAATTCTGCAGCGAGAGTTGCCAGGTAACATAAAAACTGACATGTAATAATAAGAAATACCTATTTACTTTTCTAGGTGATAGGTAAAGAAAAATCAGTTTTAATAGTTAAACTGAGCAGCATCTCCTCAATGCTAGTAACAGAATACTTCTTTTTAGAGACAGAAAGGTTCTGAATGCATCAACACATATTTTTGAGAGCTTTAAACAGTATGCCTGACTAATCTAGCTGCCTCAGGATTTTAAGCAGGATTGCACTATGACAATGGAAGCTCCACTTCTTAATGTTATTGCAGGGGAAAGGTAATCTCCCAGTGAAGTCACATTATTAAAAAGCAGTCAGGATATATCAGAGAAAACATAGAGACTCCTAGCTGTATGGAAAAAACAGTTTCAGGTTAGTTTATATAGATGTTACTGGCTCCTTCGTCTGAGACATTGTGTTATTCACATTACTGACACTTCAGTGAAATGGGCTGTCCAGGCAGTGCTGAAAACCTTTCATTTCTTCCTTGTTCTAGTGCTGAATAAATGTGCACTGTTTTCAAACCATGTGTATTGTGTGGGAAAGAGCTTGTCAAAACCTTGTTTCCCATGGAAAATGCAAAATTCCACAAGGTTCTGGAAAATGATGGATTTCGTCAAATTTCAACATGCAAAAAAAAAAAAAGTGCAAATTCTTTCAAAAGGAATCAAGATCTTCTAACATTTTTGAAGTATCGATACAAAACATTTTGAGTAATTCTGTCAGGTTTTTTCTTTAATTTAGTTTTATATAGTTTTGGGGTTTTTTTTGTTTTATCAAAATACCCGTTTTCTAGCTCTTAATGTCACAGCAAGTCAGACAGCAGTAAGATTAGTATTTTGGATTTTCTGACACCCATCCCTGTAGCAGTTCATCTCAAATACCTGCTTCTGTAACATTAAAGTCTACGTCTTTGCAGGATTAGAATTAACTAAGGAATTAGGTTTAAGATTTTGTCAGTTGAAGTATTCATATTGTATTTTTGTCAAAATTTATACATTCTAAGTAATACATAAATAATTACTTCCTGAAAAAAAACATATATTTGCAGTGAGGTTTTGTCACTTGTGCATTACAAGTGACTTAAGGGGGATGAAAGCCTCATTCTCCCTTATAGAATTTCACTTTCATGCCTTGGAGCTCTTTGCTTTTATCTCTATATAGAGATCAGAAGGACACTCTTAGTGGTGTTCTTCTCGTATATAATTTTTTGGAAGTTGCAGTGCAGCCACTTGGATAAGAATATTAAGCCTCTGAACAAAAGGTCTACTAAAGGTATAATTAAAGGACATTTTGCATTATGTGTGTTTCAGAAAATAACTTCCTATTTTCTATTTTACAGCCAAAGTTCTTTTTCTGTAGCCCATATTCAAATGCATGATAAAGAGCTGTGGGGGTTTTGAGTGATAACAAACTGTGTGGCAGCTGTTGTGGAAACTACAAACTGTAGAGTATCTTAAATTGCTATAATGATGATAGGCTTTCAGCTGTATTTTTTTCAGTACATGAAGTTTAGTCTTTAGCAGAACTGGACAACAGACTGAAGTGGGGCAGTTTGGAAGAGAGGGGAGAGATAGAAGGGAAGAACCTAAAGCATAATGAAATTACTTTTATATTTTAAACACCACAGTTTGCATCAAGAAACTCCTGAAAGCATAAAAATTTAAGATATTTTACTCACAACCATAAAATCATAGCCATGCTAATGAATACAAATGCCCAGGTAATCTCTTTTGTGCATTAGTACTGGGATTAAAAAACATGAGGAGTACATTAAAAATGCAAGTTTTAGCTAGGGATTTCATGAAATTAAAGTGGTTTTCGTTAAAAGTCTACTTTTCCAGACATTCCATAGGGTGAAAAAATTATTTCAAATTCAACCAACCATTAGTCTGACCTTTTGTTTTAATTATTGGAAAATGTTCAGTAGTAAAATTTCTCTTTCAGGGAGAAAATTAAGATTCTTTGACCCTGTTTTTTCGCTGCGGTGAGCCATTTAGATGTCACCTAATGAAGTTGACTTCTCCTAATGAGGAAACACAGGATAAGAACTGGAACTTATTAGAATATACCTGAGGCACTTGACAGTGCAGCTCAATCTGTGAGGCACAGCATGGAGTTCAACTGCTGCCATGTAAGCTAAATTTAACACCTGGATTTTTAAGATATGGTGAAAACATACATCAGTTTCCTTTTTTTCCTCTTCCATCTCTTTGAGACAATGTTTCATCTCATAGCTGTATTTTTTCGGTTTGATTTTGTTTTGCTTTAGAAGAACTTTGTTGAAAAACTCAGTGTATTTTTACAAACAGATCTCCCACAGCAACTGGTTAAACAAGTACATAGATTTCTACAATTATAAAAATCTAAATATCTATGCCTGCTGGCATCATTAAATTAGGGTTTGTATCTTGCTCTTAATGTGATCTGTTTGAAATTGCTTAGCACTCTAACAGATTGATACCCATATGCATCTCTTTTCAATGGTATTTTCCTACAGGGAAATCTAGAGAGCATTATTTAGGAGTATGGTATGCACAAAACCAACCATGTAACCTAGCTTGGTTTGTGTCAAACACTGCTTTTACTATCTCAAGTTAAGTTTAAAGTCTAAACCCTCTGTGCCCATGCCAAGAATAAAACAATGAAAAACAAAGGAGGTGCTTTGAATCAGAACTGCACTCACCTGAGGATGTGACAGGGGGGGCAGAGGGCAATACTCTTGTGTAATACAGAGCAGAAAGCAATTTAATTTATGCTAGGATGGGTAGCACTCCTTTTCCATGAAAATACATTGGGTTGAAAAGGGAAATAGGAAATGTTTTGCTGAAGAATCCTGACACGCAGGGATGGTCTGACTGCAGAGATGACCAGCCTGACACTACAGCTCTTGGATGTAGCAGAGCAGAACAGCATAACCCCACTGCACAGCTGAGGATCAGGACCTTCTTGCATTTAGAAATACACGAGTGCCTTGGGAATCTTCCTAGTCAGCTCTGAAGCTTTGCCTGAACTGGCTGAACACATCAATTGTTCAGCCAAAAACAGTAGATCTTTTTTTACCCACTGAGCCCTACATTTATAAGGTATCAGATTTGTTTAAGTATTGTTTTTGTAACTGTGTTTAGATGAAAAAAGACAGATGATTGTTTAGGGAAATGAAAATTAGCAGAATGAAAACACAGAGCTAAAACGGCAAAATAATTCCATTGTCTTTTCTCTTCTCATCCAAGGAAAAGACAATGTAAAATGACCTGGCTCCTGAAAAACCAGTATTCTTACCATGTGCTGTAGAACATCCTTTACTAAAGGTGATATCATCAATGGCAACACTTTCACCTTGTCTCTGGGTCTCCACCATCCCCGAAAAGATAACCTAAAGGGATTAACAGCAAATCAACAAGAAACAGAGTTCATCAGTGTCAGAGACAAAACAAAAAAGCACACAATATATGCCAGTCAAGTCCATGGAGTATATATTGGAAATATGAGAACTCTAATCACAGATTTAACAATTTTGGAGGATTATCATCCTGGCTTTTTTGACACACTTGTGGCTTTTTTACCTGAACACAGATAGGTAGTCCAATCATCTAACTCAAGATTAAAGTGGAATTTAACAGGAAGGATCTGAAAATCACAATAAAATGCCTTTAAATATAAGGAAGGATCATGACAGTTAAAGAATAGAACACAAAGGATTTTGTTTTTAATAAGCCATTATTCCACCATAGACTACAAATATGAACATTTTCTGGTTGATTTCAGAATTTCTCAAAAACCTGGAGAAAAGTCAGAGCAAAAAAAAAAACATTATTTAGAAGCCTTTCATCACATTTTTAGGTAAAACGAATGTTGAGGAGTACTTGGTTGACAGTTATTCTGCTCTAATGTTACAACAATGGGTTGGCTTTTTTTTTCCCCACCAAAGTCTTCTATATGCAAGAAGGTACAAACATTTTACTCTTCCATCTTAAGGGCAGATTTCAATCCACATTTGTAAATGCACAGGCTATTACACATTTTCTGCAGTGGTGTACAAGGAAACTGACTGATCAATCGCAGTCCTTGGGAAAACACAACAAAAACATACCAATCAAACAAATCAATCTTATGAATAACAGTCCTTAAAATATTCCCTAGCCACATCTTGGGATGAAACAGTTCCAGGATTTTCCAGAGTCTTGGAGACACAATCTACCTAGAGGTACGTTCTAGCTCTTATTAAGGAATTCATGGTGTTAGCAATAATTTTTCAAGCATTATCTTGAGAGTTCAGCAACAACCCAGAAATGCAGAAAATCCATAAATTACCAAGAACTGAGTTTTTCTCTGTACAAGATGACACAACTTATCCAATGATTTGATCATTATGTTATAAATTGGATTTTTTTTGAGGGGTGTAATCTTTTGTCTTCTGTTTTACTGAACGTGCAGTTGGCTTGCACAAGAACGGCAGCCATACCACATTCAAAAATATGTTTGTGTGAATGAAATGCACCATCTTGGAAATATGCTCATTTGATTTGTTTCAGAAAACAGTATTTTGAATTCTTGAATTCTGCTGCAATGATATGTGCAGTTAATGTGTCCTTTCATGACATCACCACAAGAAGGACAAATAAGTTCCTAAAGCAATGTAGTGCATTACTTTATAATTAGAAACACAAGAAATATTATTTAATATCAAGGATTTGACAAATAGTTTACCTTTACATGGTGATGATTCATTTTGAACTCAAAATTTAGTTATTAATAACTTCGTTTAAAATATATACCTACTTATAGCTTGCAATTGGGGTTTCATAGTCAGATTTTATTATATAGTGAGAAAAAGTGATTTAGACAATGCTAAAGAGGGACTAGCTCACTTTGCTGGAGAAAAATCAGAGGCTGCTTCAAGTTCATATTCCATCAGAGCACACAAAGTCTGTGTGAACCTGGGTTTCCTCAAAACTCATGAGCAGTCTCTCAACTTTCCCACTTCCAGAAGGTAGTATTACTAGATGCCTCCAGATGCTTTTGTGTCTAAAAAAGATTATCCAGGCTTTATCTGATTCAGATATCCAGCTGACCTTCCCTAAGTTCATTCCAATAAGAATCAAAGTGACTCACGCCCAAGTTTACTCCAGAAAGGAGCCATTCCATTTTCCTTTTCACACAAAGTCTAGAGCTCTTTGAGCTCACAATTCAGTAAAAAAAAAAAAGTCTTTGTTGCACTATTTGCTCATAACTGTAATGATATTTATCTATGCAATATCTGTGAGCACCAGATCAAATGAACATCGCAGGTCCATTAGTGGCATGGAAGGTACAGAGAGACTGCAGGTGGGATCAAACACGAGCAGGGCTGCCTCCACAGCACAGCCACAGGAGCAGATTGCAGCATAGCTGCAAAGCACAATGTAAAACAGGAATCAAGCATAAAGACACAGAAGAACTCCAAACCTAGTACCATTTTCCTTAATGAAGTCTGGGAGACAGATATTTGTTCTCAGTTAATCAGAGGAAAAGAAGCTTGGAAAGAATACCATGATACGGTTCTCCAAAATTCAGCCAAAACAGACATACTGAGCTTTCTGCTTGTTCAGTAGTTAAACCACTGCCCATCTCTGCATTTCAGAACTCCATAAAATGGAGATTTTCAAATGCCAAACTAAATTCTGTATTCCATAAATATAATCCAGACTCTTAGTAAGAAGAGACATAAGTGTTTTATAGTCAACATCAAAATGAGCAAAGAAAATAAGCAGTGGAGATTCAGAGGTAGATTTTAACTAAAATCTCACTTCAAATGTGTTTTTAAAATTGAAAAAAGGACTAAAGCACCCTATTTCAAAGTGATTTGTACATCCAAATAAAAATTATTTGTCTCCCATCATTTTTTTCCCCATAGAAACATTAATAATCAAAATTTTATCTTGAAAAATGCCACAGGTATCCCAGTAGGCTTGTCGTATAAAACAACAAGTGCAAAAGGGCAAGTGAATTGCATTCACTTATATGACAGTGATATCTTGCAAGTTGTCACTGGAGCAAAATGTGCAAACATAAGAAAATTTGCTCAGCTTCACACTCTAGGTTTTGTGCACTTCTGAGCTGTGTTTCTTACTGCAGTAAATCTGACACCATCCTGGACCCTGCCCATCAGTTCACTTGACAGAGGCCAAAGGATAACCAGGTTTGCCATCAATAATCTAGTTAGGATTGGACCTAGCAATTCAGAGGAAGTAGATGCCATATTATATTAACCATTCCCAGACTCAGGCAGTTTTCCAATATGAATGATGAAAAAATAAATCTAGAAGGAAGTCCTTCCAATACAACCTCAGATTGCTATACATACACCCTTATCAGGTAGAGGTAAGTCACTGATCAATACTTGTGTTGAGTTGGGTACAGGTATTTTGCAATATGCGTTCTCAGAAGAGTTAAGCAGGCCAGTATTACTTCAAAAATCAAGGTCCTGTTGGATGCTTTAGCACAATATGAAAGCCAAGTAATTATGGTACTCATTTGGTTTATGGAAATGAGGTTGTGCTGCCATGCCTTCAGGTTTGCATGCTAAGCAACTTCACAGTAACTGCTGTAGCAGGAAAGGCCTCTCATTTTCTTCTCTGATCCCCACATTCTCTCCAGTATTATGCACAGCAGTGAGTGCACATCACCCACAATATTATAGCCCTAAGTTACATTTACTGTGCTAATGTTTTTTGTAAATGCACATGCAAAAACATTTAAATAGCCTATGACATTTGCATTACTTTTCAGTAGCTTTGAGCAAAATTAAACTGTTTGCATGTATTCTGTGACAAAGGCTCAAAGCTGCAATTAATAGTTAAGTACAGTGTTTGTCACCTGCGGTACCCCTATAAAACAGTATCTCATAGTATAAAATGCAGTTTCCTATATAAATAAAACCTTGAGTTTATCAGTCCAGTTAGACTAAGGCTAAGAGAATATTGTATTGAAAGTTAAGATCACAAGTATTTCACCCCTATGGGCTGGTAGGTGATTAATGGCTCAATGAGACTCTTTAATTTAAGATATATGCACAGTTTATGCAAAGTTTGGTGTCAGTGTTAACACCATTAAGAGTTAAGAACAAGCTGTATTTGTTAATGCAAACTATGATCATCAAAATGGCTTTTTTCTCATTTACCTCATGATAGTGCCTTTATTTATATTACAAAATATTTAATGCTGACCTATTGAAAAGGCCCACCATTTATAAACCATTTAAGAAGTGTCTTTTACAGTAACCTCAATTTACTAACCTCAAACTTCTCGGTGCTATTGATTGTAATGGTATTTACGTTCCACTGATTTCTTAGCTCTCCTGAAACTTGCCAAATGTTTGTAACGGTATCTTCAGAGAGCTTTTGAAGCCCCACCATTAATGTTCTGCTCATTTGACTGACCCAATAATGGAATCTAATCTAGGAAAAAGAAGAAGGTCTGATTATTCCAGGGAAATACTACAGCAAACAGTGTAGTACAAAGAATGTGCATCAAAATACCTGGCAAAGGTGTTCATCATCAGTTGGAAGGAAAACACTTGTCCTTAAAGCTGCAGAAGAGGTTTGAATTTCAGAGGACAATGAGAGGAAATAAGCTGTTAAAAGGAATAAAAATAGAAAACTTAGAAGCCTGGAAAAAAAACTAATAATAAACCAAGGAGAGCAATATGCACAAGTATAAATTGATAACTAAATAGTAAACTGGAATTGTTCCCCCAGAAAAGATTAATAGCACTTCTAGCCATTATGATCCAAGCTTTTTTCCATGTTCAATATTGTCATGGTATTGCTCCATGTTCCAGCTAAAATTTTAGGCAGGATTCCAAAACATTTCTTGTGGTGATGTCTTGAATACTCAGCATTTTGGGACAAAGTGAGACTAACTCAGAAAGCTGATCCAAAGACTTTAAGCTCCAATGACTGGGTACATAATATATTTCATGCCCAAGCGTCCAGCTCCTGTAAACAACAATACACATTTGTCATGACAGTTCAGATCTTTGAGGAGGTGGTGGAACAGGGGAAAGAAGACTGTGGTGTATTTATAGGTTGAAAACTGATGGTGTCTGGGTTCTGGCTGCTTGGAAAATTGACTTGAGAGAAAGATGTGGTATCCCTGCATATTCCAAATATAAAAAGTTGTCTTAGTAATTTCAAAGCTACCATTAAAGATGCCATTATGTTTCATTTACAAAGCAAGTCCTTGCTTCACTTGAAAGTGTAACAGCTCAAGAGGAGTCAGTGAACTATGGTTGTTGCCATGCCCTTTGACTGATCATGGCTCTTCTTGACAATATTGTTTCAGATCCTATGACAGATGGAAGGCAACCACCCTATTTCAGGATATCAAATAATGTAAGTCAAAATTTGGCCCTTCCTGAGCACAAAGATTTCAGAGATGTTAGATGCTAAGGATGCAAGATAAAAAAGAAAGAATAGAAAAGGTCTCAATCTATTTTCAATTCTTTTTCTTCCTTTCTCTTTTCTTCCCCTTCCCAAACTCCAAACAATGCCAAGTAACTTGTCCTCTGACATTAACATGCTAATGAAAGGAAGAAGATGAAGAAGAAAAAAGGCCAAGCAGGACTAGAGGAAAAAAAGTCCTAAAAATATAGATTAATACATTCACCAAACGCCAGAGGATAGATCAAAATATCTAATGACTTTAATTATTAAACTACGCACCTTGACCTGTCATTCTTGTGCAGAACTGGAAAGCCTCTGATGAAGCACCACCAGCCCAGCTCAGGGCTGGAGCCAGCTGAGCAATCCCCCACAGAGGAGCATTTTGCAGCCTGCTACCAGGGCAATGGCCATGCTGCCCCCAGGTTTTAGACCTTTCCTGACTGCTCAGGCAGCACTTTCGGAGCTGCCAGCTGCAAGGGTATTGCTCCTACCCACAACAGATGGCTTGGTGTCTCAGCAGAGCCCTGTCCCTGATCCAATCTGTTCCACTGAATGTTAGCTTCCATGAAATTTTGAAATTTTTTCTTTTAGTTCTCTAAAGATGGATGTGTCTAAGAGTAAAAAAACTATTTTTTGCCTGCCACTGGAATTTTAAGTTTTACACACATAGGGAAGAAATACTAATTTTAAGAAATGCTTTGAACAGTCATTTCACATTATACCTCTGCATAGAGAATAGTTTCATCTAGTAAAATCAGGCTGTGGATTTTTTTGGGCTTCTTTTAAAGTGGTTGTCACTGGTCTTTTAAATTACTTTTTTAGTGAAAAAAAAAAAAAATCCATGAGAGACAGACCGAAGGAAAAATTTCGGGTTCTAGTAAATGATTACATAAATCTCCAAAGAAGTTAAATTAACCAAGGGATCTTTGCTTTTCTGCTAATGTGTTTGTCTTATCCTGATGGCAGGAAATCTTCCTTTTAACACTCTACCATAAAGCATATTCTGCTCAGTTGTCACAATAGAGAATCATTTCTGGGTTTTAAGCAGGAACCCACATAAAACTGATTACATCTGTTGAGTCACCAGCAGTGGGAAAACTCGACTCACTGCCATAAGAAGATAAATATTTCTTAGGCAATTAGAATCAACATTTAGAAAATGAAAGTGCAGTTTAGACATTCTTCAGGTAGAAAAATAGAAGCAAATTAGTACAATGCATTTAAATCTCCTTGGCTATTCAGTTCACCAGTGTGAGTATGTAGCCTCTCAGAAAGCGGAATAGCTACAAGTATTTCAGCTTCCTGCTACCTGAATAAAATAACTTAGATTAACATGACCACTGCACAATTCAGACCTGGCAGATAAAACAGTGACTGAAGGGCCAAAACAAGTAAATGTGAACAATACAGGTGGCTGAACAGTTTGCTTTGTCTGCAACAAACTCTTCAGTTCACGATTCTCAATCTTTTGTTTGCTTTGGCAGTCTGTATAAGTTACAATTATCCTTACCCACCACTTTTTAATGATTATTAGTGCATCTTTCTGGCATTTGTTGTGTCCTGATGTGGTATGTACTACCAATTCTAAAGTGCACAAAATCTAAAAGCTTCAACTACAGCAAGAGTGTTACCTGGTTAACTTTTTTTATTCTAGCCAAGAGTTTGCTATATTTGAATTTCATGGTATTTTTGGGGTGTTTTTAATGTCGTTTTTAATGAGAAAAGCTTTATTATTTTAAACCATTTCACAACTTGCATACTCGAAATAAAGCTTGTATGTACGAAAAAGGCTTGCTTGCTTACATTTTTGTGCCAGCATTGGTTTAAATCAACAGTTATTTAAGAGCAACCTTATCTTTGGAAGCATAGTACACACAGCAGGATGTGCTCCTGAGACACACACAAGCAATAACTGATGTTGCTGAAAGCACATCACATATAAAAATTTTTCTAATTGAGAGTATCGTGAGAATTGTCTTCTGTGAACTTGCAGAAAAGGCTAGAGTGGGGTATTTGGTTGCTGTTTTCTTCAATCAAAAACAATTAAATTTGGGGTTCATTTTTATAAGTTTTCCATACATCCCCTTGAAACCACCAATTTATACTCATCGTTATTGGGAACTTCTACCTGTTTGGTGGCTCGTGCAATGTGAAGGAGATGCTGCTTTAGAACCGTGCAGATTTCCACACTCCCAGATCAACAAAGTTTGGGAACGGGGTGAAAAGCACCTGGACTAATCACAACAACACCTGCATCCCACATAGGATTCTCTTGTACATGCTCCAGCACTGCATGCCTGCCTTCAGGTGCTCACCATGAGGGCTTCCAAAGCACTGCTTGTGCCTGGGAGAGATGAGAGGGTGTTGGTGGAGGTGAAGGGGCAGAGAATAACAGAAAATAAGGAGAAGAGAACTAAAGAGCTATTGTATTACAGTATGTATCACAGAAGGAAAAGCAGGGTTAATTTGGCCATAGGAGAAATATAAAGGGTATATTTTGTCTGAGGACAGAGAAAAGGAATTACTTAGTTGAAAGACACTCTTCAAGGTAAAGTAGAATTGTGAGAAGATTTAGAAAGAAGCTGGCTCAAAAACAAGCTATCAAAGCTTATCCTGTCTCCAAAAACAACGTCCTCTTCCCTCAAAATATTTGGAGTAGTAATATTAGCCACAGATGATAGATACACACATTCCAGGCATTTGCCAGTCCAAGAAAACACAAAAATATGTCTCAAATTTTCTAAACTTTGCAATCATCAAGACTGAATTTATCACCTAATGTCTTCAAAACAAGTAAAGATCACTCTGGTAGGTATACACATCTTTTGAAACTGATTACTTGCTCCTCTATGATAACAAGAATTGCTTACTGGAATACTGTCTTTCTCCTCCCCTTCCCCCCTGGAATTCTGGGTTATTGTAATTGCAATCACCTTAAAGACTCCTCAAAATCACCTCAAAAGACACAAGTGCTCAGGAAACATGTGGCAGAATATAACTGAACAATCAAGAAATTTACAAAATTTAGTAAATTAAATAGAAAACTACCTAGTATGTAAGAAACCATGGTTCCCCAAAGATCATGAAGAGTCTTACCACTCTTATTCCCATTGTGGTCAGAGTATGGTGGTCCCTTCCCAGACCGACCATTTCTTCTTATCCAGCCAGACTGTAAATTGAATTCAGGAAGAACTTTGCATAGATTGGTCTCAAAATCACAGTTGTTCCAGGAGGAACCTGGATTGAAGCAAACAAACAAAAAAATGGAAGCTTAAAAACAGAAGCAAAAGGATGTTTTTTTCACCATCACTTGCTCTTTAGTTGACATATAGAAACTCTCTGAACACTGTTTCTGGAAAAAAAAAGTGAGAAACACCAGAATGTTTAAATCATGAACAAAGAGAAACAATGCAGTGGAAGAAAGACAACTGACAATGAACATTGGGAAAAAAGCCCCAGACAAACAACCATGTCCTTCCTTCACCAAAGCAAATCCAAACTCATCAATTTTTATTTTATTGCTATCATGTATGCTCTTTTCATTACAAATATGTGTGTAGTTACCTTTTTTGTAGGAAAATCTCCAAGCTAGTATAGTTTATATGCAAAGATTGTTCTTAAAATGCACTGCAGCTCTCAGGTGAAGAATTTGTCCAGAGTTCTTGCATAGAAAAACAAAGAATTAACACCAGGACATATTCAGAGAACAAGTTTTTTAGCTTATTTTCTTGTTTTGTTTTTTTCACATGATTCAAACAAGAGATGAAATGAATCATTAGAATGGCATAGTGTCCCCTTTTGCCTTTCCTCCTTCTTATTTCTTCCAGTACACGTCACAATGGGGTGAGCAAGGAGCATTTTCCCCTTCCAGATTCCCCTGTAGAGCAGTGGATGTTGGAAAAGGGAGGCAGAACACCTTTCTGGCACCAAACCCTGTTTGGTGCATGAGCTCATTCAGGCAGTTCGAGGTAGGTATGGGACCAGATCAATAACTGCTTACTGGGCTGGAGGGACAGCTGTTGGTTTTTCACAGGTGTCCAGCAGCCCTTTATGTATCACATCCAAGCTGAATGGAAGTGCTTGGATGTGCTTGACAGGCTGGACAGCCCCATTCCTTGAAGTACTTCTTGTAGTGGTGGGAAGATTTAATTTAAAAAGAAGTCTAAGTAGATGCAGCTGTAAAGAAGAAACTTATTGCAACTCCAGCCTAAGCAGAGCAGCCAGTATGTGGCACTGTCTCCAGATTTTGTGTCCTGTGTGGAAACTTTCAGTTCCCCTGCCCTTTGCCTTGCACAGCAGAGGGAGGTGGCCAAGATCCTGTCTTCTAATCGGGATTTTGGTTAGACACAGGAGCTACAATGCCTTCACACTCCCTCTCCAGTTGGTGCCCACTCCAGGCCCCTGCTAATGATTTTGGTGCAGTCTGTATTATCATAATTCATTGGTCATTTTAAAGAAAGTTGCAACTTCAGCATTGCAGAACACTACAATGTTCAATTTCATGACTTTCATATTTATATCAGTTTACTGCAACAATTAATTACAAGGTGAGGGGAAAACAGAAATAATTCAAACAAGCATTCCAGACTCAAGTTAATGCGCAGACTGGCTGAGTCATCAACCAACTTTTTATTTCCCCTTTTATTCCTTAGATCTTTAAGTGGCTAAAAGTCATGTCAGAGATTCATCAAAAGCAGTAACACTACTGAAGTATATCTGTTTGACATTGCATGAAATGCACCAAATCACACTGAATATTTCTTCAATATTTTTCTCATACCTGAAAAAACAATTGCAAATTAAGATGCATGAAATAGCAAGAATTGTAGCATTTTAAATTTAAAAGAAATAATAATTCATCATTATTTTCCAAGGTAATATTCATTTTCACAGAAAATATGACTTCAAAGCAAACTGATGTAAATTTCCTGGAAGACAGATTTACAAAGGTAACGTCACTGCATAGAGAGGAAAAGTTCAGAAGGAAGAAATCTGTGGGATTTTTTAGATAATTTTTGCTGAGCTTCCTGTGAACAAAAAAATATCTAAAATAACTTCTAAGAAAAAATTCCAAGCCTCACAGGAACAGACTTCACTTAGAAGTTCTATTCAAATGGGCATGTGTATAAAGTCTGGGATATTCTGGGAGAAAAATATATATAAGAATATTTAGTTATCATTCATTTCCTGGCAAATATTTTTCAGTATGAAGACCTAATGAGCAATAAAGACTGGAATTCCAATTTTTATATATTTTCACTGCAAAAGCTTCCTTAAATCTGAGCAAAGACCAGGGAAAAGAGCAGGAACCTGTCACCAACGTCAGACCAGAAGCTGAAACCTAAGCAGAAAAATAATTTTGCAATAATCCCAAATCCCAAGAAAGAGTGGCAGCAGGACAAATCTTCAATTTGACACCCTGATCTGTATCTTCACGTCTGACAGCTGATTTATCTCCTGAGGTAATCCAGAGCATTATCCAAGCAGTCCCAGCATGCAGCCTGTCCCTCAAAGCCTAGTTCTACCCCTTTGGCTCATTCACATGAAATGCAAAATAATGTTATATTTAGGGCTTTTACAGAGACCATAGGCTCATACTAGTCTTTGGAGAAACCCTTAATTCTTTACTTCCATATAAGCATTTTTCTGTAGTTGCATTCCCTCAAGAGATGAGTGTAAGAATCCTCCATAATAGATAATGGAAGAATGCACCTCTTGTTCCATATTCTGCAGGCACAATAAAAAATGCTGCCTGGAGTAAATGCCCTTTCCAGAGGAAACAAGACAAAGCACAATTAGGATTTCAGGCTATGCAGTGGAACTTAGCTTACCCACCTCTTGTGCCAGTGATAAAAATATATCCTAACCTGAGATGTGCTAGACATGTCAGGGAATTCAACAGGCATTTCAGCCATTGCCATTTAATACCTTTTTGTACTGCACAGGAAACTTACAAAAATGTACTGATATCCAATACAGTCTTTAAAATTGTCTTATTTGCAGAGAAATAAAAAGCAAGTATCCTAGAGCTGATTTTAGACTCCTGCTCCAAACAGGCCTCTGCATCCTATTTGGATATAGCAGGGAGTCTTAGCAGAAGAAGAAAATCTCTGGGTGGTTGGACACACAATTGTAATTTGAAGAACCTGGATTTAAGTTACTACTCTTTCTCACAGATTTCAGGTGAATTCAGTGATTGCTAACATGTTCTAATTAGCAGGTTTCAGTGTGGACAGATAAATACAGGCTCTTCTAAAGACCATCTGTTTTGTATTTAAAATGAAATTTGAAAATCCTAACAAAGATGGTAGCTTCCTTTGTTGCATAGTGAGTAGGAGAACTTAGATAAGCTTTCTAGTTAGAATTAAAATTTTTGATAAATCCAAGTTCTTCTTTGGACTCAGAACAAAAATCCTCAAGGAGAAGCACTACCTTATACATCTGCCCTGCTTTCAGCTAGGGAAGAGTTAATTTCTTCTCAGCAGCTATTACAGTGGATTCAGAATGACACTGGTGTTGATAACACGCTGATGTTTCAGTTTTTTGCTAAGTCATAGATATCCTAAAGCAAGGACTTATTTTTTCCTTTGTCTCATTCTCTGCCAGTGAGGAGCTTGCAGGGCTGGCTCAGCGGATCAGAGCCTGGTGCTAAAACACCAAGGCTCTAGGCAAGGTCTGCGTGTGGGCCATGCACTCACTCATGTGTTGGACTCAGGGATCCTTGTGTGTCCCTTCCAACTCAGAATATTCTGTAATTCTGTAAAAAAATACAAGAAAACCACCAAAACTGGGGCGAGGGGGAGCATAGCTGCGAAGGGTCATGCCCACTGTATAAACTGGGGGAAGTTAGCTGGAAGCACAGATGATCTGGGGTCAGGAAGGGGAGGTTTGGCACCAGTCAGTGAGAGGCAAGCAATTGCATTGTACATTAATTGTATTTTTTCCTTTTTGTTACCATTATTATTTACCATTATTACCCTTACCATTGTTTTATTTTACTTTATTTTTGTTTTCAATTAATAAACGCTTCTTATATCAACACACAAGCTTTACTACACTTCTCCTCCCCATTCCACCACCTGTGGAAGCAAGCAACCACCTGTGTGGTGTTTCATCTCCAGCTGGGCTTAAAAACCTGGCATGAAATCATTTGCAGCAGCATTTTGTAGTACAGTATTCCAGAAATACTAGAATTCTGATGCAATTTTACTCTTAGAATAGCAGTTAAAATTCACTCTCACCACTAAGATAAATTCCTTACAGGAAATAGCACCAATTGTGTTCGTAACCAATGCATGTGACAAAGATTAAGCTTGGATAAGCAGTTGCTAATCAGTTCATGAATTCAAGGAAAGTTCCACCCTTGTCTAGACAAAAAAAAAAAAAAAAAAAAAAAAAAAAAAAAAAAAAAAAAAGTTGGAACCCCTCCCTT
>JAYDZK010000113.1:19889880-19907137 GCA_034509185.1 Euphonia xanthogaster
AGAAAAAAAAAAAAAAAAAAAAAAAAAAAAAAAAAAAAAAAAAGTTGGAGCTCATACCTGTCTAGGTATGTTGTATTAAATCTGAATTCTATCAAGCAAGTTTCCCACAAATTAAGGGAAAAAGTATTACTTGCTGAATCTTCATTGATTTTGGATGAGGAAACACTTGTTTTGTGATATAATATCCATATGAAGACTCATGAGAGACTTGCACTTCACAAATGTTGAAAAAGAAGAAAAGCATAAAAAAATCAAACTGAAGCTGGAATAAACTTTTCTTTAAAAAATGAAGAGGCTAAAAAAAAAAAACCCCAAAAAAAGAATTCCCAAACATTTTTCAACATAAAAACATGCCCCCTAGTTCTCTCTTCTGTCACATTTGGTTACCAAACTGTATCACACTTTGCTAAACCCACTAGACTCACCTTGTTCATCATCACTGCTGTCTCCACAGCAGCTGGTGGAGATGCACACTTCTCCAGGTGCAGCAGAAGAGCCATCCCCACGCTGGCACCCACTTGCTGTGGGGGACTGAGTGTCCACTGGAGCAAAGCAACACAGCACACAGATGTATAGGAGCCTGTTCATGGGCTGTGCTACTATCCGAGCTTTCACTTGGAAAATAATCACTGAAACTGCCTAGAAGTGCCTTTTATCAAGCTGTGTTTACACACATCTCTCTGGGAGATGTCTTTAGAACCTCAGTGTCTTAATCTGCAGCTTACAGGAAGTCACTGCTTCTGCAAAGCAGTGACTTCCAACCTGGTGTGTCTTAGGATAATATTTAACTGAATATAACGTTTTATGACTAAAAAATATTGGCACATGCTATGAAAGTCAACTGTGTATCATTAACTTACTGATTGGATTTATTGCTCAGTGCTTTGAAAATATATTAGATAAGAAAACAACAGGAAAACAGCGTAGAATTACTAAATGACCAACATCCCTAGAGATCTCTATTTGCTCAGAAGGAGTTGACAAATGCTTACAAAATGTATGAAAAATTTGTACATCAGATGTAAAAACAGTCGAGAAATTCAAATTTCAATTGATTTTGCATCAAAGTGATTGCAAATCAGCACACTGACTTCTGTCTCTTGTACCAGGATGTTTTAGTAACACCTTTCACAGTGTTTCAATGATTCACCAATCACACCAAATCAAATGTGGTTCTGGCCACACCTTTAGACCAATGACTCAAGAACCTTCAAATGCAGGAGGGGGACATGGAGATCCAAACAATCAAAAGAGCCAACCTTGTGAGAGAATGTTGAATCAACTTTTTTCATTCAGCCTAGCATCACATGAAATCAGGGAAATTGTTTCAGTGAAGTAGCTTTAGATGCCCCAAACCCAGGGATGGAGTGCTAGTAGGAAAAAGAGAAGGTAATTGAAAAATTTGCAAGGCAAATAATGGTGAGAAGTGGACAAAATAAATCTGGCAGTCAGGTAAGAATGGCACTCCTTCAATAGGAATAGTGGGATGAAAAAAAATCCCAAGTGGCAAGCAACTGATGCCAGCAGGTCTGGAGATTTTGTCGCCTACAAATTCACAAAATCAAGTGAGGGGAATGCACATCCCACCATGCATAACTCTGATTGGCCTGTTAGCCCTGGTGAGCAGAAATAAGACAAGATATATCTCTGTACCTGAAGCATGCTGATTGGAATGCACAAGCATCATCGTATCTGTAAAGAGAAACATGCAAAACTCTGCCTGTAGGGGAATAAATCATCTCCATGTTCTGCAGATCTGTGTTTTCCTAATGTAAGAAATCTCTTGTCAGGGAACAAAGACTACTACTCCAACATCACCTGAAGGCAAGAAGTGCAAGGTCTGGTGCAACTTCCTATTATCTCCAACACCAGAGGCAGGCACATATTTATTGTGACAAAGGTTCCTGTTCTGCCTAGAAAGCATTTTCCAGCTCATTTGGTTCAACTCCACCCTTTTCATCATTTTTTCTGTGCACATTGTTTTAGCTGGTTTATTTTAATGTTTTGTCCTCAGGCCTTAGAGCTGTTTGGAAAACTTCCTGATAAAAAGCAGAGCTAAAACTAAATTAATTAAGAGTTCATTGATATTGATATATATATATATATATATATTCCTCAAGAATGCATATCACTGAATTGTTTTTTTCCACTCTGTAAGTACAGATTAGGCTAGAAGCTTATATTAAAAAAAAAACAACAAAAAAAAAACAAACAAACAAAAACCAAACAAAAAACAAAACAAACCCACACAAGAGAACACCCTATGCCATATATTTTGACATTACTACATTTGTAAAAGCTTAAATATTTCTGCTATTCAGCTGCTTTCAATTAATTTTCTCCAACATACAATATTTCATTTCTTTTTGCTTTGTATCTTCTTAAACTCCCCTCACACTGATAAGCATCACAATATCAGGATTTCCCTGTCTTTCAGCTTTTTTTCATTTTATAAAAACTCCCACTGCATTTTTTCCAGTGGACTTTTGTACTTTTGTGCCTGTAGTATAAATCTGTATACAGGTATTCTGAGTCAAAGGGTAATTTTTACAGGAACTGGATTCCATTTCCAGCTTAATATGCTCGAAAACATTCATAACAAGCAGATTTACATAGCCCAAACAAGTCAAAACCACAATACAATCTGTTATGAGTGGAAATAACTGAAAAATGTATCAAATATTCAGAAATATTAGTGTGTAATCCATGGATCCTCAGTGAATAAGGGAAAAAGTATTTCAGTGAATGTCGAACAGAAAGTGCAAAGCCAAAGAAAAGGTGTCTCATATTTTTGGGAAGTGTTTGGCTATGTACATGTTGGGAGAGTTTCTTGATGAGTGCAACAGTTCAGCCCTCTTGTCAACTAAGAATAAGAACAACAAAGGTTTTTATATTTCTGAGAATTGTATAGAAAGGACCAAGAGGATGACTCAGAAGCAAAGGACTTTCAGGGAATGTCAAAAGGACAAATACTTTAAGTTCTGAACTGGAAGCACCCTGATAAACATAAAGGAGGCAGAGAGGGAAAAGTATAAACTGGCAAAAATGTGCAGGATGTCAAGAGAAGAAGAAGATGGGCACTAATCAAAGGGTATTTTTTAAAGCACTAGAGAAATATTGCAGAGACAATGAAGAGCGAAGGGAAAGCGAGCAAAGCCAGACACTATGTCTATTTTCAAAATTATTTTAGCAAACAAGCAGTTTTTTAAAAGGAAAAGAAAGTTAAAATAGAAAACTGCTTGAATTTACATCAAAGCTGGATTTTTCTGGCTTACCCTAATTCATTTAATTTAAGGCAAGACAAAACACATTTCGCTTAAGTGGAAAAGATTGTCCGCTCAGCCTTCAACTCAAGTAAATCTGTTAAAAAAGTTTCAGATATTTAATCTAGGAGTTTGAAAAGGTAAGTCTTAAAAAGAAGTCCAAACATGCTCTGAAACAGGGCCAGAAAGATTTTGCATTTTTGAGACCATTTTTCATGTGAACAGAAAGTTATTTGCTTAAGCATAAAATGGATTGCAGTTAGCAATTCTCCTTCAGGTTTCTGTAGAGCCAGTCATTATCAGTAATGAAACAGAGGGAAGAACTAAAAAACTGGGATATGAGCTTCACCATCGGAAAACGTTCAAATTTTGCTGTAAATACTAACTTTCTTTCAGGAAAAAGTCTTATGAGTAGAATAAAGTCACTCTTTAGAGTAATCCAAATTTCATTAGATTTATTATAGCTTTTAAATGGCAAATTTATGATCTGCTGCTTTTTTTTTTTCTTTAATGTGATCAGACTGGGGAACAGTGCTGTGCCAGTGTATGAATCTTTAACATATCTCTCCTTTTTTCTAATATAAAGTTTTAGTAAACATTGTTAATTTTAACAAAATCCTACAAATTCTTTTATGCAAGAGCAATTTCAGCTGACTTTTGATAAAACCACCAAAGCTTTACATTTTAAATAATTCCCAAAAATTCAGACAAGACTTCATTTTGAGAGCCCCTTCCCAAAAAATACACTATTCATATTATCATATGACCATTCTAATTTTAAATTGTTAAATTGTAAATGAAAGGCTTCTGTATAGTAGCAGAAAGTCAAGCAATCACCATTACCCCAAACTGATCCATTTTTAACAAGAAGTGACAGAATTCTTTACTTTGATGTGAAAGGCAATAATTGCACAGCATCTGTTTTCAGTTAAGTGGCACTAATTCAATAGTTATCTGAGAGAATAACTACTGAGGACTAAGATACTAATATATTGGAATAAAAAGATTTTGGGCGAGTGTTCTTACCACTCATCTCCATTTGCAAATCAGTGAAATCAATTGAGAGGTTAAAATCAAACTTAATGCATTGATCAGTGTACATTATGAGCACCATAGTTGCAACTAATAAAGTAAAAAAATCCATGGTATTAGGAAATGGTGTGATGAACTAGATATAATCAGGTTGAAGTCCTAGATGATTACAGACTGAAGAAATATTACATTTTGGGAAACAATTTGGGAGCATCTTTTCCATCTTTTTAATGGATAAAATTCAAGAGGAAAACACAGGTGGTGATAAAGAGAAAGTAGAGAAAATATTCAGTGGAAGATAAATCCCTGTGTGTACCAAGTACTACAAATTGTCTCTGTACATAGACTTTGGAAGAAAAAAAAAGTACTTCAATTCTGAACTGTCAGGAACTGCCCTTTTTTCTCTAGACTGCAATGTAAGAAAGGAGAAAAAAATTTCCAAAAGTGGCTCTTAGTGCATAAAGCAATATCCTATTAGAAAGCAAAACGATTAATTGGCATAAACTCTGATCAGCTAGAAGCTTTTCTTCCTCCTGCCTGCTTGTTGCTTCTTCAGAGAAATAAGAATGGAATAAAGATTTTCTCAGCATTTGTTTTGCAGACCGAAGACTTCCAACAGGCTTCAGCACTTACTGCTCCCTTTCTTCTATCACATGATTCTACCAAGTATTGTGGTTCTGATCTCTCCTATAAGCAGCTCCCTGGTCCCTGCAAGGGACCTAGAGCAAGTGGCACTGTCTCACAGGAGTGTGAAACCCACGAGGCAGAGGACCTGGTGCATTATTGGTATGAGCTGTTACATCACATGGCTCAATAGGTTTTGTGTTTAACTCAAACTAGCTCCAGACTGGTCCCATGGAAGAAACACCCACCAGTGGCCAAAGTCAAGGTGTGCTCCCAGAATTTGTCCTCTGCTCTGGTCTCATGCAAGGGTATCCACTGCACAGTCTCTCTGGCTGCCCTGCTTCAGGTCACACAGTGTGCATGCGTTGTTGGAACATCTCTTTCAA
The DNA here is from genome assembly GCA_034509185.1 of Euphonia xanthogaster. Taxonomy (NCBI): domain Eukaryota; kingdom Metazoa; phylum Chordata; class Aves; order Passeriformes; family Fringillidae; genus Euphonia; species Euphonia xanthogaster. The sequence goes on from JAYDZK010000113.1 coordinate 19,895,186, forward strand.
GAGTGCAGCCCTCATTGAAACCAAAATGTGAACATGTTGACAACAACAGCTGGCCTTCCCTTCATCCTCAAGGAACATAAACCTGTTGTAGTATGCATCCCCACCAGGTAATAACTAGCATTGACTCCATGAATCTAGAAGACTGATCAATCACTTTATTATACTATGCTTATTAAAAAACTCTTCACCCTTGCAGATAGTCTGATACAGCCAAACCAGATTAGTCAATTAATTAAAATACCATCACCATTAACTAATTAAGAAATCACCCTTTAGAAAACAAATCTCTATAACACATTCTACATGTTCACAACATCAAGTACAGTAAGTGAAGATAAAAATTGTTTATCATACTCTTCTCTGATCTTCTCACAGCCTTCCCCAGGACAATGCCTGGGGAAGTTGTACCTATCATTCTCTGGGGCCAGAGAGCAGCTACCACATAAATACCTCCAGCTTTCTTTCAAAGTTTGGAGAAAAAAAGTGTGTTATAAAAATTAAACCTGAACCAAATGAAACAGTTTTTCTATCCATCTCAACTCGTCTATCCTAACCTTGGTTGCCAGAGACTGGACAGCAACCAAAGGCATTGCTGGTAGCAGAGGCAGACAAACACCCTTTTAGGGCAAACCACCCAAAGTGCTCCATCACTGAGTGAAAGAAGTCCTTTAAAGGCATTTTTTAACAGAAAAACAAGCTTATCCTTTGGTATCTCTTCCAGGTATGCAAGTGAGGGCAAGTAAGTACTCCCAATGGCCTGTCTGCTTCTGTCATACATAACATTAGTTAGAAAAAACAGCAAGATAAGGGACAAATCTGGAAGAAAGCAATATCCCTGAGCTCGTGTCCCACAACTGCAGCTAAATCAGCACAGCCCAGATTTGTGTCTCCAGCAGTATTAATCTTTAGTCCTGAAACATGTCCACATGCCCAAGAGCTGAAAATTAGCCTGCAGAGATCTAGAGGGAGTCTCAAGAAAATATATACCTTAGTAAACAGGCTAAAAATAAAGTTTATAATGGATAAGTTTATCCATTGTGTCTTCCTATATTTTATCCTTAGGACATCTCTGCAATGATACTGCTCCTGAGGATTTGCAAGCAGTTGTGTTCACTCTGCACATTTCTAGTAATTATAACTGAAAAAGAGACAGGAGGTATGTATTAAAAATCTTTCTTGGCCAAAACTCCCCTTTATCTTATTTTCCTCATCCATAAACAAATAAGTAGCTTAAAAATTTCTGACTTTCTCTGATACCCCTAGACCATAAGACTAAGTAGGAACTAATAATACTGAGTAACCTTTCTACACCAATTTTAAGTCGGCCTTCAATATAAGGGCAATACCTTGATATACAAAGAAATAATATTCCACTCAGATAAGAGAGGGATACTTTTCAGCTCTAATTTTCAGAGAGGTGAAAGGACAACATTCTGAGCAGACAATAGCTCATTTGAAACATACTTTCAGTGCAATTATTGTGCAGTTCAACTTTATGCAATGAAGGCTTTGGGAAAAGTCCTTAGAATTAAAGGACTCAGGAGCTTCATGGTAGAAGCTTAGCACTTATAATGAAATTGTGTAAAACTTCAGAGTACATGCTTTGCTTGGAAAAAAAAATCACAGGATAACTGTGTGCTGCCTCAATAAAACAGGTCTATCCTAAGTTTAAAATGCCTAGTAATACTTCTTAAATTAACCCAGACATAATAAAAAAATTTAATCAGAGCAATCACTTTTCAATTGGAGCTATGTGTTACAGCAGTTTCACACTTCAAGGAGCTGTAGGATATATTCTATCACTTATTAATTTCTTGAATATTTTTCATTCTACCATTACCAAAAAATTGTTAAGATCTAAAGATTAATTTAATCCTTGCATCTAAGATAAATGAATATGAATCTCAGTCTAGATGCATTGTCCTGTTAATGTGAAATGTAGTACCTTCTCATAGATCTCCAGAATGTTAGAATTTCCTAGAAGGTTTTAACAACTTGTTAATGTCCCTTTGTACTTTGAGTGACTTTGTTTACAGTGAGAGATCAATGGGATAAGCAGAGAAATGAACAAATAGAATATAAAAACAAACAAACCTTCTTATGACCTTCCTAAGCCGGCTGCCACTAAGACATGGGCATTTTTCAGTACTTTAAAAGCTCTCATAAAGCAGCAGCTGTAAATATAGCTCAGAGGGACACTGAAGCTGCACAAATGATATTTCTAGAACCACCACAGATAGGAAATGAGTCAGAAATGCCCCATACCACTATTTCCATTTCCCAATCACACAAAATAACTCTAGACCTCCCAAGCTCGTCTGGGAAAGGGGGTGTAGCTGGCAGGCTAGGCAAGTCCCAGGTGATGGAAGTAAACACATTATTCTCCCCAGTCACAAAAAAAAAAAAAACAAAACCAAAAACAACAAATGAAGAAACAAATAAAACAGGTAAATCCCTTTCACAGCCCCAAACTCCTAAATACCATAGTATACCATGCAGACTCTAGATCTTCCCAATTTCCTATTCTTCCTCTACAATTCTACCCAGACTGCTGCTTATCCCTACATGATGCATCAGGTAGTGATCCTCTACACCTGCATTAAAGTGATGAGCTTTCAGCTGCTCTCTTAGAAAAAAACTCCAGTTTGGTTTATCTGTGAACTTCCTAGAAACTTGATAGATTTTGATTTCTTGAAAATGTTGGTAGTCTTGGAGTACCAATGCCAGAGAAGCTGCCATGCCACAGGTCCACCACCACAGGGCATGTTCTCCTGCAGCAACCAAAACTACTCTGAGTTGCTTTGAATGCAGTTGAGCATATAAAAGTTTGAGACAAAGAGACAGATTTTCTCATCTCATCCCCTGCTCAATGAAATGCACCACACATTTTCAGCTGGCAAAGTTGTTTTTGAGATTTTCTATTCAAAATCTCCAGTGTTTATTTTCAAATACCCAGTGTTTGTTTTCAAAGTTTACATGGTTGCTGTTTTTCTCAGTTAGGTATCACCTACCATCAGCAGCAATAGTTTTCAGTCCTTATCAGATTTATTGAATGTTTTTGTTGAATTACAAAGTCTAAAATGAATGTGGTTTTTATAGATAATGACAGGTTATTTCAAGTATGGCAATAAACTTTTATTGCTTTTCCTTACCAATTTAAAATTCTAGACAGCTGCTGTGAGCTAGGTATTTACCACATCAAAAAGACAACTCACCTGAGTGAACAAATTACTATCTGCATTTTTTTCAAATATATAAGCAGCAGTTCAAATAAAAAATTCTAACGAAGATTGTAACTAAATGTTGTCAAAACACTCAAGATAAATTTGAGTCTTGAGAATTTCTAAGTTAGGCCAAAAGATTGACCCCAGGATAAATGCTTAGATGTCCACCCCAATAAAAATTGGCAGAATTTTTTCACCAACTCCAGTGGCCATATTTCAGTATAAAATAAGTTAAATCTGAAATACATAAAACTGTTACACTCAATTTTTTCTATGAGTAATAGGGTAACACATAAATATAGACCTGGAAATTTTAAACAGCACAATTTCTGTTTTAATGGTCCAAGTTATCTAAGAAAATCCTCATTAATCCAGTTGATGCACATGATATTCCAAGTGTCTAGCTCTTTTCTTCCTGTTGTCTTCACCTCTACAATGGTCCTCTGGGTCTAACATCAGCAACTTCAATCTCCCTCAAGAAGAATGGGGGAGTATTGTGTCAAGCCATAACAACCTGAAGTCTTCACCAGAAGGGCAGCTGTTCTCTTTTAGGGGCATGATTCAGAAAGTCTTCATCTTTGGTCTAGGATTCATTTGGGTCCAATTTAGCACATTTTCTTCCTTCTGCTTGCTTCCCAAGTATGAGAGTTATCCAATGCCTCCTTCATCCTCAGTTGAAATAAATGGCTGCTTGTCCAGGGAATGCATACATCTTTCAGACATTTGCTGCAGAGCAATTATCACACCACTTATGCTGAATGGAGCTATAATGAATTGGTCAGTATAAAATTGTTTAAACAAGCTCAAACAGGGCAAGACAAATCCTTGAGAGCCCTGAGATCTATGCTGTAAAGTTGACATGAAGGCTACAGCCTGTTACTATATGTCAAATATCTTATATACGGGGTTATGACAAAGGATGGAAAACAATTTAATATTTTGACTTTTTTATCATTGACCACTTCTATATATGTCCTCTGGACCTATTCTGTGAGCCCTTTCAGTAAAAAGTGAGTGGTGCTTTCCACCAGTGGCACATAATTTCAAATCTACTGTTTCAAAACCTTCAGGATGCAGTACTTATCACTGAGATTCATCATGTTCCTATTCCCAATAAAGACCAACTGATTAATGGGCTTTCTGCTTGTCTTTATAAGGTCAAAAGCCTCACTGACTGCAAGCAAGGATATCTGAAGAGTTCAGATCATATTGAAGTAACCTGAGCATAATCTTCATAGGATAAAAACCCAGAAATCAAACAGTAATCACAGGTAGTCAGAGCTCTACCCTAAACAGTTAATCTTCAAAGACTGGTGAATGGATATTAGTTGATTTACTGCCTATTACTGTTCTATTTTGGAAAGAAAATTCTCAGATAAATAAATGACTGGACATTCATTACTACAAGCAAATTACATTTTTAGCATGAATTATGTAGAAATGCAGTTACTTATCAAAGAATAGTTGCATAACTGAATATCAGGTAAATTTACAGTTGTGGAAGAGGTAGAAGCCCAGTGTAATGTTTCACTAGCAGATAGAAATTACTTTATTAGAAGCAGTTGTTTTTTTGGGGTTTTTTTTTTTTTTTGATATCTGGTAAATACAGACCATACACTGGAGTTCATCTTCAATATTCTAGTAATATTAGGGGAAACAATTATTGATGGCAATTCATTTAAAGAACATTCTGACTAGATCATGGAAAGAGAAACCCAAAATGTCAGATGAAATTATTAACAAATTCAGATTGCAATGTACATATGTACCTAGAAACGCTTACCTTAAAATTAAGTTTTAATAGCAGAAGTTTTCTGCTGACAAAGTTAGAAAAAGTATCATCACCTGTCCAATTAAGTGGAATATACCAAGTACAATGGTGACCATTCACGTTATCTATTGCCATTTCACACCTGTGAAACAGAAGTTAACAATGTCCCTGAAGCAGATTCTTAAGAGATTTAAAATGTCAGAGCTCCTTTAGAGTTTTGTCAATGCACTTCAGACTTTATCTCTCCTCAGCCCCTTTGTTCTTCTGCTGAGGCTGCTGCCAGCAAAGTGCCAGTCCTCACTATAGTAATTTCCGTGACATAAACCATGGACAGCTTCGACAGTGCTGACTCTTTCCATGAGAGGCAAGCAAACAGCACCTGACAGCTACTAATGAATTTCAGTCCTGGTGGCACAAAAGAAATGTTCACAGCAGTGGCTGAAGATGTGTTCCAAGAAAGCAGGCAGAATACAAGTTTGCGGTACAAATCTACCAGGGCATACCTGCAGCGTGCCTGGATGGAAAATATGTGATTACATCAACGAACAACGGATGAAAAATTAGTGACTTTCTTTCTAATTGAAACACCAAGAAGTTTTGAATAAATAGCTCCAAATCAGAGGTTAACTCAATTGCAGAATGATCAGCAGGAAGAGAGAATGAAGTCTGACTACAGGCAGGTCCTGCAGCTGGCTGGATGCAGGTGCAGGAAGTATTGACAGAGATTTGTTACCTTGTTCCTTGCACTCAAACCTTCTAGCACATAGATTGCTGACAAGACAACTACACTGTCTGTGATATAACTCTTCCCCAGAGGAAAACCAGGCCAGGCTGAGGCAATAATACCTACCAAAGACAAGAAAGACAGTTTGGAGGCAAATAAAGCACCCTCTGCCTACAAAATTGTATCTACAGGTCTGGTCATCTCCTTCCATCCAATATAGTGTGCAAAACACATGCTCAAAGCATTATTAGACTGAAAAAGAGAAGTTATGACAAGCAGTAAATATTTTTTTTCTCACTGTCTTTTGCCTGTGACATCATGGTGGCAAAGCAAGTTTTTTCTAAAGAAAGCTCAGAGACATCATGATAATCGTTGGTTTTTGTCCAGAGATGTTCAGGGAAGTGATGGGAACATGGAGCAAAAGCCTAGGTGAGAAGGACATTAGGTATTCAGTTAAGAGCTCAAACTTAATTTTGAAACTATAAGTTACAGCACAATAGAAAACAATTATCAGAAATCTATTTAACTTGGAGGAAGGTAAAATCTGTGGTGGTTTGCATCAAATGCAGTATTATATCTTCCATTCCAACATATGAACTCTTACGAGATTTTGAAGATTGGAATTTAAGTGAAAACTTTTCTCTTTCTGGTAATAAATTACCTTCTGACAGTGTAGTCAACAGCTGTAGAAATAATTTTCTTCTGAAATTCTTGAGAATAAAACAAGGTCAAAACCTGATGGTAACATCAACCAGGCCCCAGTTTACAGTTCAATTTTGTATTTAGTTTTGTATGATGGAACTGGTTTCCCAGGGCTTAATAGACACAGAGCTTTTTGAGAGCAACTACACTCTGTTGGTTAAGATAAGGAGGCTGGAAACTGTTTCTGACTTCTAACTTGTGACTTTTAAGAAACTGCAATCTTTATTACTCCTATATGCAAAAGGTTGGACAACTTCCAGTTTAAATTGTTGTGGACAGTCAGACCAGATGACCAGAACAATTTGCTTTTCTCTTACATTCTGTCTTCCTAATGCTACCATACAGATGGTATTTATTAAAGTTTAGATGCATCTTTAAGAGTCTTGGAAAGGCATTATTAATGCCCATTCTAGTAATAAATTTTTTATTTAATTAAGAACAAATGACATTGTATTTCTCATGACAAGTGGCCATATTTCTGGAAGAGACTCAGTGATAAAAGAGTGGAAATTATTTATAAAAATAAAGGGAAAAGGGATTTTAAAGATCGAAGTGCAACAGAAAATAAAGCTGAAACTGAAAAGTCACAGAAAAATACTGCTAAGACTGGAAAGTCAGCCCTGTAACAGAAAAAAATTTCATTAAACAAAAATTAAAAAAAAAAAAAAACACCAAAAAAAACCCCAAAAAACCAGATCAGTAATCTGCCAGAATGTACAAGATGGATTGTGTCAGGGTTGCCACATCTAAGTTCTATACAAGTGTCCAAACAAGTAAATTAAAACTGGTTACTTAGGAAACACATCCCTGCTAGCAGTTCCACCACTAAAGGGAACAATGTCAGAATTCTCAGTGCATCAATCTGCAGTTAATTTAATTTGTTAGCAGAATTGCTTTCTGAAATTTTAAATACTATTGTTACATGCCTCCCAGAGTCACTCACAGCTAAAAGTGCTTACAACATAAAAGCACTGTGGAGCAAAATGAAAACAAATCTGTCACCCCCACAAAAGTATACACATCTCCAAAATGAGAGAAATAGGCCTTTATCCAAAGAGTTTGCTAGCACCAGAACACTAGCTGATCTTTGATTTGGCTCATTTTTATAATTGGGATTTTTCTTGAGCTGGACTGTCCTAAACTTAAATCCCACTGGGGATGGGGTAGAAAAATAGGGCCAGAAGACTGTGGAACAGCTTCCTCTTCTGGAAAACAACTAATTCTTTATACATGGTTCCTTAAATTTGTATGAAAAATGGTGGCAGAGGAAGTGCAATATTCCTTTTTCATACATTGGGAATGAAGGGAGCCTCCAGGATTTCAGCTTTGCACAGGCAAGCAAGCCTTAAAGCCGATATTTATTCCATGTTTTTTGTCCAGGTCTGGTACTAGAACACCAAAAAAAAGAAAAAAAAAAAAAAAGAGAGAATGCAATGGAAGACATTAAAAAAGAACTATGTGCTTCATAGCAACAGCTCCTATGCCACTTTAAATACAAACAGGGCTATCAACAGGAATACCACATATATGTAAGTACATAAAAGCTGTGCTCAGGATACAAGATTTGGCCAACATGAGGCTCATGGAGGATTGAGCAGGTGTTGACCAGAAAGCGTGTCCATGCACACTCACACAGACTAACACTGGCATCTCTTGGATTCCCAGATTTGCTCCTGAATACAAATTTTATTCAAAGTTCAGGCAGCTAGTAGAACAAGTTCTACCATATGGACAGGCTTTCAGACCAAAACAGAATATGTGGATGGCATACAAACAGTTAAAGAAAATTTCTATCAATATTTTAGTAAATGAAGGTCTTCCATTTCTGTCCCAGTGTAAGGCCAAGAAGGCTGAAAAAATTCCTATCCCATTCACAGAACTAAAATTCCTATAAAATAAAGCAAGATTAAGACATAACTTTAATTATGACAATAAAAATTAACTTTAAAGACAAAAGAAGTGTTCTTTTAATTACTGACAGTAAGTATAATACGAGTGAATGTGGCATAAATTGGAAAATTATTCACTGTGTAATAGAAGGTCCAAATAGGCTTATAGATGAAAAGTAAATGAGCTGAAAAAGAAAGAACAAATGTGCTGAGAATGCTGTTTTTCATATTATGTCTTGTGGGAATCTGAAGAGACCCCACTATACTGGGGTTTTTTTACTTCAGTTTAGATGGAAATGTACTGTTTAAATAGAGAAACACATTCACATTTCATTTCTTAACCTTTCTAAGCATTCAAAAATATGAAATCCATTTCCTTGCCAGAAGTACTAAAATAGTACATATTTCATTGTCAAAATCATCTATCCAATATTATAATAATAATAATTTCTCCCAGGATCATTAATCTCCAGATACAGAAGATTTGTTTTAAGTATCAAATAACTTGCTGCATTTTTACTGAGAAATGAAGTGAAAATATAAACAAGAAAAAGAAATTAAACCCTGGTTGATCTGATGATAAGAACATATTCCATTTTATCTTTCTATAAAATTTAAGGTTTTTTTAAGAGGAAGAGAAAAGGCAGAGTAAATACTTGTAGCAGAATGCAGGTAGTATCCTCTATCTCCTCAGTCAATACTTAAGATTTAAAGCCCATGCAGCCAAAGGAAATTTTATCAACCATTTCAAAAAACTTGAAGTGAGACCTTCAGAAGTCACCAGGACTATTCACAAGTACATACAGTGTATTCCAATGCTTGACTGTCTTGTTAAGCTAGAGAATAATTCTGATCCTGGTTGCAAAGCTTAAATCTGCTTTTGCCATAGGGAGCATCAACCCATGCTTCCTTAGCACAATATTTAACTGGGATAACAAATATTTTATTTTTCCAATTTTTCTGCCTTTGTTCATCTTTTTCTTTCAGGCATGCAATTCAAGTATTTTAATTGAAGTTTGTATAAATGAAACCATTCCTTTTTCTTTGAGTATCTGTCACAATTTTCTTCTTACATCTAAGTATAACTCTGTAACTGTGGCGGGAACTTGAGTCTGAAATTTCTCCCACCAGTCTACAAAAATTTTTGTTGCAACAACTGATAATGTTTTCAACATGATGTGCTTCAGAGAAATGAGATTTTTATTAGATCAATGAAAATAGTTAATACTCCTCAATTTTGTGCAAAACTCACTTTTATCATACTAATGATTACTATTCCATTACCACCACCCTCAGATTTTCTATTCAAGGAAATACCAGATGAACCTGGAACACAGATAAAGATCCAAAGGCAAAAATGAAAATTATGTCAGAGAACAGTGTTTCCTGAAATATTATGAAAACATTATGGATTGGGTAGCCCAACTTCATGTGTCTAGGATTTTTTGGGCTTTTTTTGTTTTGGGGGTTTTTTGTTTGTTTGGTTAGGGTTTTTTGCTTCTTTGGTTGGTTTTTTTAGTTTATCTTGGTTCTGCTTCTTAATACCAGACTTTTCAAATAAAATTTAAAAGTTAAGTCAAATAAAGTCTGATGGGTTGCTTTATGGGGCCCAAATAATGCCACTAAGATGGTATTGATAACCATAATTGTTGATCCATTCCCTAATATTTCTAAAAAACCAAGAAACCTATTTTCTCTGGATGCACCACAAGTCAAGTACAAAAGAAAGCTTTGTTAGCACCCCATGTAATACTCCTTCATCCAGGACTTCATTTAAAACCTTTCTACCCGTTTTTCACAGGTCTATGTTCCCAGCTCATTCCCAAAGTATTTGTTCCTGTGGTTTTGATTTTTATTGTCATATCCCCAGTTTTTCACTCAGATACAAAAACATTCATAGAATTATAGAATGGTTTGGTTTGGAAAGGGCCTTAAAGATCATCTAATTCCAATCTCCCTTCTATGGGCAGGGAAACATTCCACTGGACCAGATTGGTCAAAGCCTCATCCTACTCTTACAGAAATGGAGCATCTCTTACAAAAAAAATTTCTTCTTAATACCTAATCTAACCCTGCTTTCTTCCATTAAGACATTCCCTTTTGTCCTATATCTACAGGCTTTCATACAAACTCTCTCTCCAGCTTTTTTCCAGGCTCCCTTTAGGTACAGAAAGGGTACACTAGGGTGTCCCTCCAGCTGAATCCGAACTCTCCCAGCCTCTCTCCGCAGGAGAAGTGTTCCACCTCTGATTATCTCTGTGCTGCTCCTCTGGATCTGCTGTAGCACATCCACACCCTTCCCATCCTGGTGACCCCAGGGCTGGGTGCAGTACTCCAAACGGAGTCATCCATAAAGCAAGGGACAGCCAGCTGCCTTATTGGTGTAAATGTAATTTATTTTGTCTGAGCTTTGGGTAGTGAGTACCAGCACTTTAGATGATGGTTTTTGGTTTAGCTGGTAACATGAAATAGCTAATGTTTAATTTACTGTAATGAAGAGCTGTTTCATTCACAGTGTGAACAAGTTTTAACTCAACACTTAAAACTCTAAATATTCATCCAAGTAGAAGGGCCAACTGGCTTTAAATGGCTCTGCTCACCTGCTTTGACTAGCAGTGGTGGTGATAGAGTTTAATTGCCTTAAGTATGGCTTATGTAATTGTCTCCATTTCAGGCATGATATGCATAAATAGGTGATTGTAGATATAATGCAGGTGATTTTGGATTTTTAAGGGGTTCCTGAGTACACTTACTATTATTTGGATCTTGCCACATATATTATTGTTTTCAAAATAAAATAAAGTCTTAATTCATCTCCTTAAACTTTTAATAACATAATGCTATACTTCGAATTGCAGAAATGCTTTTGTCTCTTTTAGTTATTCAAACTGACATTTTACCTAGACATCTGTTTCTGTTAAAAAAAGATCCGTTATTATATCCTAATTTTTATAACTTCCTTTTGTCAAATATGTTGTATGCATGATATTATTTTCTTTATTTTTTCAAGGGCTTTTTACTTCATATATTGTTTTCTTTAATGAAATATAACAGTGGTAGAAACAGTTGTGGGTGGGGGGCATGAGATGAGATAGACTGTCAGTTGTATAGATATTTTCATAACATTGGCACATAATTTTTTTTACCAAGAATCAGCATGTGCTTGATTCAGGATGAACACAGCAAGAAAAAGTGTCTTCTTGGTGCTTCTTGGTGGCTTCTTGTTAGCTTCTTGGTGCTTTGTTTAAATGAATGACTTTGTCCCATGCAAGAAGATTACTGAGGAAAAGCTAAGATACAGGAATGGATCTGGATTTTGTTTCTGAAAATGCTTAAATTTTCTGAAAGATATGAAGAGGAATAATTCACTTAGCAATTCAGAATGTTCATACTTTTTGGTTAGTGATTTTACTGCTATCAAGGATATATCAAGTCTGCTCACGTTCAGTTGATGCCTTCACAGTCAGAAGTGCAGGAGCACATGTGCCCAAAGGGAATTTCCTTCTGATGCATGGTTGCAGCCTTATGCTTCATAATAGCAATGAGAAAATTATGGGCAAGGAAGCTGCTTTTAAAAAAGAACAACAATTGAATGAGGTAATTCTTTTAACGGATGGATATCTAATTATGCTGACAAATAAA
>JAYDZK010000113.1:19918043-19963879 GCA_034509185.1 Euphonia xanthogaster
AAGAAAAGGAAAAGGAGTATGGATCTCAGCTTCTTTATTTCCCAGACATCATATAGTTTTATTTTTAATATCTAAAAAATTCAAAGTCTTTATCAAAGCCTATAGACTAAACCGGAAAGTGTTTGCAACTTGTTATAATGCATCATATTTCTGGAGAAAAAAACATTTTTAAATCAAGCCATGGAAAAAAATCTTCCAGTTTGAAAAAGGCTCGTGTCTTTATGTCTGTATGAAGTTTGGCTATTGTCCCATGCTGGAGACAGAGGTGTAACTTCAGCAGTGATGGTTCACTGAAGGTGGATGCCCTAGCAATGGAATGATAGGCATTTCTGCCTCCCACTGCTGTGAGCTTCAAATCCTCAGCAGGGTTTGAACAGGTCTGGTGGGAACTAGCTCAATAATGTAGATGGCAGAAACATCACTAAATTTCACTGTTTTAATCTGTACAACATAAGTATTACATAGGAATAACTTACTTCTGTTATTTTTCCTATACCAATTGGAACAAACTAACTAATTGAAACCGGTAGGTCCGGGAAAATAATAATCACAGCAGTCACATTAGAGAATAAACTTCTTTCAACAGTTTTGATTAGACTGGTGCAGGTATTCCCCAAGCAAAATTATATTTAAATACCTTATTATGGAAATCAACTTTAAAGTCATTCCCTTGCATGTTCACATGCTGTCTTCTTTCTCAGGCAGGACACAGTGATGAAAAAGCACTCCACTACAGCTTCAGGAATTAAACTTTATCTGTATCTCACTGCAAATAGAGGACTTGAGCAGGTAAAGGTGGCTGAAAGAAGATTAATCACATGAGGCATTTTGCATCACTGGCTACAGAAATTGTCAGCCCTGCTGGCCATTTTCACCAGTTCTTCCTCCTTTCTTTCAAGGGCACAGACTATTTTTTTGGTGGAGGAAAGACAGTTTACAGACCACTCCCCTGGGAGTGAGATGGCAGAAGGGAATCTGACTGCCTCTCTCCCAGCTCTGGGCAGAAATGCACCACTTTCTTCACGGGACAAATTTGAAAAAATTCTTCATAAACTGAGATCAAGACAGAAATGTGTCCATAATTTTTGCAATAAAATAAAGTGAAATAGCAATATCTCCCTGTAACTCTTCACCAGCCATTTCTGATGCCATTTCTTCAGGAAATATTGAAAGTCTCAGAAATTTATCCTAAATGTCTTCTTCAGGTAGCAAGACATGTCGATAATAAAATAGTGAGGAAAAGAGACAGTGGAAATCAAGGTAAATTAGAAATTATGAGGTATAGAAAAGTGGGAAAGGATAGTAAGTACATTAGGAAAAACCAATTGTTGGCATACCAAAACACAAAACCCTGAGTGCTTTAAGCATATTGAAAAGATAAATATTTTATTACTATCAGATGGAAATGATAATGATAATAATAACAGCAACAACTAATATGCAGACTGAAGTGTTCAATAAATAGTTCTACTTTAATTTTGAGAAGATGCAGGATAATACACAAGTTGACAAATGTGGAAGACTTCACAATAATAGCTAAATAAGCTGTTAATCAACACTTAGTAGTGGTAGTAAAATTTTAAAACTAGTGAACAGTCTCTGGAATTTCCATGTTCCTTCAAATAAATCTGGAACTCCAAGCAAATGCTAAAATATTGCTAAAGTGTTCTGCCAAAATTACAAAAGGCAAAGAGGATGACGGGAATAACCACTTATATCAAGCCAGAAAAACTCTTGGAAAACCTGTTATAAAAATTAAACCATTTAATTTGTAATTATCTTACAGGAAATTGATCTTGTCAAGGAAAAGTAACTTAATCATTGGATGAAATGGCAAATCTGTTTCAGCATTCTTACTGTAGAAGTATAAGAATAAAGGACTAATAAAGGCATTTGAATTAGCTCTTCTAGTGCATAATGAGAAGATTGCAATTTGGCTCATTATCCAAGCTTGAAAGGAGTGTCTTTGAGACTCATAATTTTTTCTAATAACATCTAGATTTAATAATATTCAACAACCGGTGCTCAGATCAGAATATAAAGGTCTTGCTCATAAAATGACATACAAAATAAAATAGATCTCTTGGTTAAAGATTGCTTTTCAAAATCTTGATTCAATATAGCTAAATGTAAATCTTTGCAGGAAGAAACAAGGAATGCAAGCCTCATATGGGAAAAAAAAAAAAAACTACAGAAATTTTGAGGGAGCTATAAACAGTCAGGTCCCAAGGAGCCACCATGAGACAAGAATAGCACATTAATACAATTATTGCAAAAAACAGAGACTAGGAAAAAGGGTACTAAGATGATTTTACTTCTGTTTAATAAGATCAAGACTGGAATATTCTGAAAATAACCTACCCAGGAAGAAAAATCTTTCTCAGCTTAAATATCAATATTTTTTAAATTGAATTAGATGAAAAGAAAAAACAGCAAACAACTTCATAAAATGACATTTCAACACAAATATCAAACAAAAGAGAAAACAAAATAAAAACATGGCAAAACAACTTCTCAGCTGGTGCGCACACAACAGACAATAACTGAAGTTCAAGTCAGAAGACTATCAGCTATCATATTGATTTTTCTGCAAGATTTGATACATTAGATTCAGAAATGGATTTTTAGAAAGTTTTAGTTTTGAAAAAATTAGCATTTTACCATTAAAATGTTTCAAATATATCTTGGGGTTTAGAATAATTTTTTTAACTGTAAAATTTTTCAAATAATTAAAATAAAGCTCTATGAAATTATTCAAGTATATAGCACCTAAGATGAAAGGAATATAATAAGGGGCCACTTAGGTTATAGAAAGAAGCTGGCAACTGCAGCCAAAACAAGCAAAACAAAGAATAAGGATTTAATTTTATATTTAGGGTGATTAACCACTGGATGGGATTTCTCCAAGACAGTAACAGACTGCAGGTAAGTTTTTGATTTCTTCTAATTTAATTTCTAGATAAAATGCAATTCCATATGTAATATACAGGAGGTCCTACTGGATGGTCCAACATGGTCTAGTAATCCATTTTAGGCATGAATTTTCAGGGGGTGTGGCAGGGGTTGCCCTTCCTGCCACTGACAGCGCTTTCCAGTTGTAGGTGACAGTACACAGGGCATTAATTAAGCTTCCCATTGCCTTGTAACTGCCGAGGTTATTTCAATAGCTGCAGAAACAAGCACAATATGAACAGGGAGCATTATATGTTAAGATTTAAATTCAACAGATTTCTCCCTTTACCCTCAGTGAGGATAACTATAGCAAAGATCATTCTGCACAGAAATGTAGGAAGGAATTATGTATACTAGGCCAACACAGAGCCAAATTCCCCTTCTTATATTTAATGATATTATTAATGAAGTTGCTCTCAATAAAGAAGTTCTGTTATATTGAGGGACATGTCCAAAGATTTTTACTGTCCTTTGTCATACCCCAGGGTAGTTCGTAACTCAGCCAGAAATAAATCATTCCCTTGATGTTCTATTTGATTAGCATTCCACTAAAGCAAATTCTATCTTGAATCCAAAGAAAACATCTTTATTTTGATTGAACAAGTTAATCAATACAGTCATGAGGGCATAATAGCAGCACAGTTGTCATTCTGTCATGTAACTATGTTTCACAGCATATCTCAGAAAGGGAAAGGACATAGTATTTAGTTTAGTTTTCTTGCTTTATGTACAACCCTCATTTCCTCTTCCTTCCTCCTATCATGTACATTCACTTCATCATCCCCTATTTCTGCCTCATGGAGCATGGCAAGTCTTCTACCACCAGGAAACAGAAGACATGGGACTGATTTACATTTGAGTTATGGGCTTCATAAAATTACCATACATAGTAGACATATTATTTAAAATGTTGTGCTATTTTATGCACTTTTTATCAAAGTATCAGACCCATTGAAACAGCAAAGAAAGCAATGTTTTGCCAATCCATACTACAATTTTTCCTGAAGTATTTTAAAAATATTAAATTAAGACTCAACATTCCCTCAGGAAATAAATAAAGGAGAGACAATGTAAGCAGAATGCTCACCCACTGCAGCATTGCCTCTAGACAGCAATTGCTCACAACAGCTAGGAACAGATAGTGAGAAAAGAATCTCATATCCAGCTGAAATGGCACAGGGAATTTGGGAAGGCAGAACGCAATTATCTGAGATGGAATTTCATCAGAATGATAAGGTTATACCAGGGGAACATTAATGATCACTTTAGAGCTTTCTTTTGCAGTAGAAAAGCAGTATTCAGGTATAAAAATGCACTCAAAGAATTCGGGGTGTGGGGCACAGAGAGATTTCAGTTTTCCTGCCTCTCCTAGTGTGCACAAACCCAGTGTGCCACTTTTGAGGCATTTCCACCCTCTTAGTGATCATCATTACAGTACCTGAGCAACTGACCTACAAGAGCACTGACATGCCAAGGGGGCACAAGCAGAGTTTAGACATGAAACAAAGCTGAGACTGCAAGACTGAAATCCTCATGGCTGATCCGAGCAGAGAGCCAAAACCCTGCAGGGTCCCGAGCACACTCAGGGGGCACGAGCTGTGCAGTGTCACTATAGGACACAAAACAACACAAAGTGCACACACTGCTGTTCTCAAGGTGAGAAAAAAAGGAAGCTTATTTTCTGACTCCAACATTTATAGATTTCCAAAAGTGACAGTGGACTGTAGGGTGAAAGTGCCACCTCTCCAAAGACACTGGACAAACCAACAGTCCATCAAATTTCTCCTCCTCCATAAAAGAATGCAAAACAATAAGTTATTTGCAGAAATTGAGTGAGAAAGTTCGTTACAAGAATGTAAACATCCAAAGGCTTAGAGAATCTCAAAAAATCAGGGTGACAGCGCTGTGCACATCACCCTCTTGTACTGGATGGACCTGGCAACAGATGACACTGCAAACTCTTGTCAAGGCCTCTTCATCCTTCCTCAACTCTGAGCAGCCATGAAGGAGGCAGGTGCCACACAGCCCCAAGAACCTAAAGAAGCTCTCAATTATAAGATACCTTTCAGTACCTCTGATAAAAATAATATGACTATGTTTTTAACTGTGGATTATTCCTACTGCAGAACTTTGATCTAATGTATTGCCAGATGTAATAAAAAAGAAGATACAGCACAGCACAACACCACCTCACTAAGGCTTTAAGCATATAAACTGTTTGGATACATTATTTCCTTGACATCTCAGATTACAATATTATTTTTTCTTGGCACTTTTAGGAACTGGAATATAATGAAGTTTTGACAAACTGGAATATGGTCTGTTGCTTCTAACAAATCACTGTGACCAAAGCTGACCTCATTAGAAAGACTAATTTTTTATACAAAGAACTAACTAAGCATTGCTGAAATTCAGTCTGGATTTTTTTAAAGCATTCATAATTAATTTAAACAGCAGTTTCTGTGTAAAGACAAACACAAATTTGATTGAAATGGGAGAAATAAAAAAGCTGGTTTATTACAGATTAAATTCTATTCTGAGAACAGTCTGCTTGACAAGCAGAAAATACACTCTCTATATACTCAAAAAATATGCAACTATCAGTCATTTCCAGTCAATGTTAAAGCAGCAAATTAGTATTTTTTTTTTTGTGTTCTATAATCCCAGAATTTCAGGTATATCAGAAGATTTGTATATCTTTTTTCACTTCTGCTCAGTTGGAGCGCTTTTTTTTTTTTTTTGGATCATTTAACTCTAACACCTTTTACTGTTTTATAAACAAGACTGCTGTCCATATACCTATTCAAATTAACCCAAATTTGCATTGCACTCTGTGTTGAATGAGAGCAGTGGTGATCTCAAGCCTGTTTTATGCAGGAGTCCATAGTCCCAAAGTAATGAGAAAGAAAACCTTCATAATACACACTCCATAGTGTGATACATTGCTGTGAATATTTTTCAGTTCTTCACCTCTGCAGTTACTTCTGGTCTCTTTCCTTTAGGATTCAGTGTAGTGATTGTAACCTGTAAAGGTCTGTCCATTTAAGAGCCATGTTTCATGGAAGTAATCTCCCATCTCTTAAGGTTGGGGGAAAAATTAGCCATCCTCTGAACAGTTTCTTTTTAAAGGCTCATATTCATTCCTAGGAATAAAATATTGGGATTTGAGATTTTAACATTAAACATTATTTTGGTCAAAATGCCCTATCAACAATGTAGGATAATGTGAAATTGGCCTATTTCCCTCAGACAATATGCTACTTTACACAACTTCAAATTTCTTGCTGTCTGATGAAAAGCTGGAGCTACATCTGGGTATTGATCCATAAACTCTTCTGTGGCAAAATTGTCAGCAGTGTGGAGAAAAAAATCTTCTGTGTCTTGGAGATAAAAACACTTTCACAGTGGCAGATTTATCTTATGGACATTAATACAAGCAATCAGTCTGAATTCACATAGTGTATTATCTGTATTCCACACAAAACTCAGCAAGTTAAAGTATGGTCATTTAAATCAGATAATATCTAACTGCAATCAACATCCCATCTTTGAAGTGATGGGAAAAAAAATACACCAGTGTTTATGAACAGATGAATTTCTGGCAAACCCTATCCAAAGAAATACTAATGTTGTTAGTTTGTCTCATCTGCAACTATGTTTCTTATAGATCTTAATGAAATGCTTCTTCATTTTGGTCTCACGGGAATTAATTTCAAGTGCTAAAAATGTCTAGTTTTGGGATGTTTTCAGCACACTTGCTTTTATACTTTGGTTCAATACTGACTAAAAATGCACTCTTTTTTTAGTACCTCATGTTTTTCTATTCCTTTATTGGTCACCGTATTGAAGGGAAAATGCATTTTTTTAAAATCTCAACATTCAATTCAAAATAATTTCATATTTGATGACATATTGAATAAGGGTTCTCAATTTTGATGCATGCATATCATAATGGTTACAATAAATAATGTCTATTAATATAGAAATATAAATGCATCCAACTATGCAAACAAATATATCCACAAACACATACATATGAATACAAAAGGAGTGTTTTTTAGAGAATGAGAATCTGAAAAAGCAACATTGAACAGCTACAAAAAATAGCAATGTGCACAAAGAAGTTGTAATGACCTAAAGAAGATAAAGCAAATATTATTTAGGCCATAATTCATAGCTTTAAGCTAGGACAGGGATTATTCTACAGTAGCTGTATTCATTAAAATTCAGTATCACTGCACTTGTGTCTAGCAACGTCCTTTAAAATCTTTAGCTTTATCCCCAAAAGATTTTTTGGAAATTGAACTTCTTGACCCCACACAATCTTCTCCAGCCATACACATCCTTCTGGTTATCTATTACCTGAAAAGGTCCTGTTGGGGTCAAAGTCATTACCTGTAAATTCTGAACCTCAGAGAGAAGGAAAAAAATAGTACAACTTTTTTGATATATCTAAAACACAATTTTGGACAAAGAGTATTTTGTCCCAGGTACCAATAAATACACATCTGGTGTATCCTTTGAAACACTGGGGAGTCTATGGACTGTACTACCTAACCGAACACTTAAGACCTGATGACATAAGGAATAATAGTAACTGTTTAGTAAGTATTCCAGGGTCAGAGATGAATAGACTGTGGGGCCATAAAATGAAAGTGTAAAAGATGTTCTTAAAGAAGAGAAGTTTTCAAGTCTTTTATACCTGTAATCACTGTAGAGATATTAGAAAAGTTGTGATGACTGAAATTTCTTTACTTGAAATAGACTGAAGAATCTGACTCTGATAAGAGTGTTAGAAGAAGAGGCTTTAGAAAAATATATAAAATGAAATGACAGATGGTATTATCAGAAAAAATCTGTGAAAAAAGGAAAATAAAATCTCAAGATTATAAACTGTGCTGTTAAACTAAATTCTCTAAAGTTTTAATAATACCAGGAGAATAGAACCTAGCACAAAAAAATCTTTAAAAGCTCTGAAGGTAAAATATTGGCAACTGTTTCTGACATCTGCACTGGGAAAACTGGTAGAAGCTGTAACAATCACAAAAATATGGAAATGCAGAATCAGTGAGGTTGGAGAAAATCTCTGGAGATTGTCTGAGGTAATCGAGCCCCTGCTCAAAGCCAGAAAAGAGAAGTCAGTTGCTTACAGACATACCCAGTCAAACTTCAAATGTCTCCAAGGATGAGACTCCACACCCCTCTGTTCCTTGTTCAAACACCCTCCCAGTAAAACAGTTTTACATTCTGTATGTGAATTCCAATGTGTCCAAAACTTGCTTGCCCTGGGGAGCCCAGCAGTGGACAGAGCACTCCAAATGTGACTCACCAGGGCTGAGGAGAGGAGAAGGATCACCTCCTTTGAGCTGTTAGCAATGCTCTAACTAACATAGCCTAGCACAGCCCAGCAAACTGGGAGCCTTCTTTGCTGCAAGGGTGCCTTGCTGACTCATGCTTTACTCCTTGTCTGCCAGCATCCCTAGGGACTTCCCTGCAGAGTTGTTTTCCAGATGGCCCCAGCCTGTACCGATGCATGGGGTTATTCCTCTTCAGGTGCAAGGAAGAGGCATTTCCATTTGATGAGCTTCACAAGTTTCTTCTTTTCCTGTTTGTTTTTCCTGGTTTTCCAGCCTGTAAAGGTCCCTTTAAATAGTGCTGCAACATTCTGGTGCATCAACCACCCCTTCCAATTTTCAATCAGCAACAAACCTTCTGGGAGTGCTTAATTCCAGTTCTCAGAAAACTTCCCCTGTCACTATGACCTTTCAAAAAATTTTCAATAGTAGCCTCAAAATATCGTCAACCAACTCCCTCAGAACTTGGGGGTGCATCCCAACAGGTTCCCATGGGCTGTAACAAGTCCAGTTGGCTTTAAAAGTTTCTAACCTAATCATCCTCTAGCAAGGATAAAACTGCCTTTCTCTGAACTTTCACAATAATTGTAGGGGCCTGGAATGCCTGAAATGCCTGAAAGCCTTATTATTGAAGACAGAGGTGAAGGAGGTGAGCCTTCTCTGTGTCCTTTGTCATCAGATCCCCTGAAGCATTCAATAGCAAGCCAACATTTCCCCTGGTCTTTCTCTTGCAGATGAAATACCTGCAGAAGCTTTTCTTGTTGTCCTTCATGCCCTCCCTAAACCGATTCCTGCCTGCTCAGACAGCATCTCTATCCTCTTCCCAGGACACCTGTGCCTGCTCCTATGTCTTGTATGCTTCCTTTTCCCCTCTGACTTTAGTCAGAATTTAGGTCTTTGTTCATCCTTATAGACATTCTGCTGCCTTTGTCTGAATTCCTGCACATTGCTATGGGTCAATGTTGAGCCTGGAAGAGGTGATTCTTGAAAATCAGGCAGCTCTCCTGCACTTCTCTCCAGGGACATATCCTAGAGATACTTCCAAGAAAATCCCTGCACAGGCAAAAGACAGCTCTCCAGAGGTTAAGGTGATCCTGCTTTTTGCCTTGTATTCTGCTCTCAGGACTCTGGACTCCACCATCACTACAGCCAAAGCTGTCCCTCACCTTCACATCTGTAGTGATCCTAAAAGGCAGATTTTAAATCCTCCCATGAAGATCAAATTCTGCAAACACAAGATTTCTTTTATCTGTCTGGAAAGGCCACATCTATTGCTCAGGCAGTGTGTAGCAGATGTCCACCACAATATCCTATATTGGTCTGCCTGATGATTGCAGCCAAAGAAGAAAATGGATCAACAGGTACATTAAGAAAATGGAAATTTTGAGGAGCAACCAATGTGCAACCAGTGAAAAATCTGTAGATGGGGGTCATGACTACATATCAGTATAGCTCCCAGAATTAACCAAAATAAGTTTATAGTTAAACCAGAGTTATTCAGCTATAGTTTATAGTTGGGCCAGAGTTATTCAATTAATACATCATTTGCTTGTGGGTTTCTGTGGGGCTTTTTTTGTTTTCTTTTTGTCGTTGTTGTTGTATTTTTTAAATGAAATAAATCCCTGTCAATAAGAGAGTATAGAATATTGGTGGCATAAGATAAGAAGAAAAGTTGTCTTGTGGATTCTTAGCTGCAAAATAGGAAGCAGAATAAGCTCAAAAGTTGAGACTCATTTGCATGTCAGAGGAAGCTTAGTTAAATCTGTTACTTTTCAAAATATGTATAAATGGTTAACTACGGCAGGTGTAAATTTGGAGAAGGTAAAAAAAGGAAAATATCTTATCATGATTATAAATTTAGGCTAGTAAGTACAACAGCCTGAAGAAAATGGCTGAGAAAGAACATGCTGGAGGTAAGTCATTGAACAATGCACTGGGAAGTAAATTACTGATAAAGATAAGGTAATGCACCTAGGAAAACAAACACTGACTAGATGTATACCCACTGGTGCCTTCTTAACTAGCTAATATTCCTTATAATATGTTAAATGGGGTACTTTCAGAAAAGCAACTACGATATTAATATTTTTTAGGAAAGGAGCATTGACTATAGCAAAAAATTGCCCCTATAATATGGAATAAATCCACATGATATTTTAAATGGGTGTTCCACTTCTGTCACTAAAACACCTAAGTATAACTAGAATAGCTGCAAAGAAAGACAAGACAAGTATAAAATAGTGCACACTGAAGATATAACTCAATAGATTTAGGCTCTGAAGCCTGGAAAATAATTGCCTGCAAGGAAATCTAATAAAACTTTGTAAGAACATGAGTAAAGGGAAATAAGGAACAGCAATTCATTATTTCTCATGATACAAAAATCAGAAGTTATCAAATGCAAGTGGCAAATTAAAAAAACAGAATGCTTTTCCCACAGAAATTAGAGGTAAATTGTGCAATTCATTGTTCCAAGGTGCTGAGAATGCTGAGAGTTTACTTGGTTTCAGAAGTAACCAGACACCTTAATTGAGCAGAAATACAACAAGGACTACTAAACACAAAGTAATGAGATCAAAATTAATCTCTGAGCCATAGGTTGCTGGAAGCTGGGACATTACATTTGGGAGCTACTTGCCTTGTTCCTAACCACCTTTTTAAATTTCCTCTTGGCTGTGTGCTGCAAGCCATTGTGCTTCAGTTAAAAATGTGCTGTGTTGAAAGAGATCACACCTGAAAAGCATGGAATGGAAAATTAGTGTTATAAATGAAAGAAAAGTCTCAAATTCGTCTGACCTGGTAATTAAAGGGAACTAAATATACATTAATAATATCTAAAGATGAAAGCAAAAAGAATTTTTTAGACCTACCTTTTTTTTTCCCTCATATCCTAAACTTTCAGAAAGCTGTGCAAGATCATGTTTGCCCTGTCTGTTCAGGAAGCACTATAATCAGACATTGCTCTAGAGTTATGGTACCCTCAGGAACAGAGAACTGTACATAAACATTCCATACATTTGAATGATGTTCCTCACTGAGTCATAGACTATCAGTAGATCTAAAAAACGTTTCTGTAAATTTTTAAGGTAAAGAGTTTAAATTTTGTAGAAAATAGCACAATATAAGCCCGTTGCCATATTTTTTTTCTTTAGACTAGCCTAGTAAAATACAAAATATTTTTAACTTTAAAGACCTCCATATTTACAATAGAGCATTCTGGTATCATCTCATTTTGCATCATTTACTACCTTATTTACAAACAAAATCTGATTTAATTCACATCAGGGACATTCCCTTAACCTAACAGGGAGTTACAGTAGAGATAGGCTCCTTCCAAGAGAGCTTTTTATCCTCTTACATTATACCCTGTGATTTTTAGGAGTCAAAGAAAATTTTATTTCTTTAATTAGAGGCCTCAAACCAGACTAAATGAGCAGACCTTTGCAATGAAAGGCATTGGTTCAGCTGTTTGAATTTCCATCTTGTCCTGAGCTTCTCACAAGGAAATAATCTTCTCAATAGGATGATTTTATTATTGCTGCCTTTTTTACTGAGAAAACAAAGAATTTGTCTTCCTGTCTGAGGCTGAAAGAATTGGCCACTGACTACCTCCTTCCCCCAGTGTTAGCTTTCAAGTTTTAAAGTGCCATCACTGTAATGCTTGCAGGAATGCTGATATTCCAGGATAGTGTGGTCTCTGTGCAAGTGTGAAAACCAGAGTATCGTTAAATGTTCAAGGCACAACCTTACTAGGAGAGCTGAGGGGACTGGAACCCATCTTCTGTGCAGCATGGGCCAGTCAGAGATGGTCACAGTCCTGCCACTTCTGGTGGGGGCTGCCACAGGCACAGCAGCTCGTGATCAGAGATGATTTACATTGTGAGAGATTCAAACTGGTGAATTATTCAACTCCAGGATGGACAAGAGGAGCACAAGGAGCACAAAAGTCTTTTGAGTAAAGCCTCAGGACACCATCACTGGATGAAAACTACAATTGGGAGAGAGGAACTAGAAAGTGAAACACAAGTACTCTCTTTACTACTCAAATCTTATCCATTCAGTAAAGTCTAAGCGTAGTTAGAGCAGGCTTTTCTGGTTCCTCTCTCACTTATTGTCCTTCCTTGTTTGGAGGAATCTGTCTTCATCCTTCCTAGGGTTTAGAGCTCTATCAGACATGCTCTATAGATACATATATATATATATATATATATTTTAAAAAAGGAAACTAGAAAATGAAGCAATGAAAAACCCCACTATTTTCTTTGCTTTGTTATGAGATAGTCATACCACTGTATCTTTCTTGGAGCAGAAATGTCTAAATTTGCTTAGATCACTTCCTTATTTACATACTTATTTTAGTGTTGATAAAACAGATGCTGCCATCGGTTATGACAGAGCTGCTGCAGGAACAGGACTCAGGAGCTCATGCTTGCTTCATCTATTGCCTGTTTCAATCTCAGTGGTACTAAATCACATACTCCATAAAAATCCAAATTCTGGCTCTATAAAGCTCAGCCATGCTTGGCTTTGCTCTTGGTGTTTCTCAGGGTTTTTTCATTTCTTGATTAAAGGTGTAGAGTTTGGGTTTTTTTGGTTTTGTTTTTTTTTTTTTTTAAGAAAGAAAGAAAGAAAGGAGGACTTTCAGTTAGAATGATTCTGTCTCACCCTGAGACTCACAATTTCCACTCTGGATCTCATAAAGCATTTGCTTAACTCAAAGCACAAGGGTAATGCCACTTGATTCTCAGGCTCTGACTGACATCACTGCAGTACATTTTACCTGCTACACACTTCTCTCAGCAGCAAATGTGAGGTGCTGCAATCTACAGTATAATAGTCAGAGCACAGCTTCAGAGAACCAAATTCTGCTAATGCTGTACTTAGAAGCAATGTCACTGATGTCAGTGAAAATGTTCAATTCAGAGAGCTGAGCAGCCCTATCACAGATTATCTTTCCAAACTGGCATATGTAAGTTTGCTGTATAAATATTACAGCTTTATGCATCCTCACAGTTATGTTTTCAAAACTTCAAGCTTTATAAAAACACTGTGTAAGTAACATTAATATCAATCTGTTTCCTCTTTACATGATATAAATACCACAATAAAAATCAACCCTTGTTTTTGCTGAGACTTTTTAATCTTCATTACCAAAATAAACTTAAAAGGCATTTTAAAAAATCATTATTCCCTGCATGCTTCTTTTATCTTTTGCTATGTTTTAAAACTGCAGAAAGATGGTCCTCTTACCCAAGATTGTGACTACCCTGTCAGAGGTAGGGACACACACATGTCAATAAAAAATCCCTAGGATTTCTAGATGTCTATTTTAAAATTAGCATCACTTTTTTTTTCCTTTTTATTTCTGAATAAAAAACATTTCTCAGTAATGAAGTAGAATTTTCCTGCTTTTTGTTATAAAAACAGTTATTCAAAATGCAGTCCTAATCACTGTCTACTTCATCACTCATATTGTTACAGAGTCCTAGAATGATTGGGGTTGGAGGGAACCTCTGCAGATCCTCTAGCCCAGCCACCTTGCAAAAGCAGGATCACCTAGAAAAGTTTGCACAGGTTTATATCCAGGTAGGTTCTGAATATCTCTGGATAAAGAGACTCCCCAACATCTCTGGGCAGTCTGTTCCAATGTCCTCGAAGTGAAGAAATTTTTGTACAAATTCAGTGGAACTCTGTGTGCGTCATTCTGTGCCCATCAACCCTTATCCCGTTGCTGGGCACAGCTGGGAAGAGCCTGTTCCCATCCCCTTGACACCCGCCTTTCAGATATTTGTTTGCATTGATAACGTTCTCTCTCAGTCTTTTCTCCAGGCTAAACAGGCCCAGCTTCCTCAGCTTTCCATTATAAGAGAGATAATCCAGTCCCTTCATCATTTTGGAGCCCTTTGGTTGACTCTAGTAGCTCCTTGTCTGTAGAGTATGATAAAGAAGTCTAGCTTCTAGACTTCTTAAATAACACTGAACTAAGTCTGCCCTACACATAATTAAAATTAGATATCGTGCTTGGCTCACAAATCATGCCCAGGAATAAGTTGAAAGGGACAATTTTGGATGGCTCAATACTGCCAATTAAACATGATCAGTTATAGACTATCCATTAGTCCAAGCAGCTACAAATATCTACATTATCAGGGCTTTATTACACTCATTTACTTGTTGCCTAAACCCAGAGGAAGCATCCTTTTCAGATCTACATATGCAGTGAAGATTTTGCTATTCTCAGCTGCCTGTCACTGACAGCTGGGTGGGTGTTACTGCCTTCATTTCTCTTGTATGTGCAAGTGCAGTCTCCCCCCAGTAACCTGCTTAAGCCTGCCTTTGCCTGGTCTGCAGGGGATTTGTAGGGACAGCTGTCCATATGGGCCCTTTTGTTAGCTGAGCTACGGAGTAGTACTCCCAGCAAGGTTCAGGGAATACAGGGCACCTGTCCTCTACCAGCAAAGATGATTGCAAAGTTCTCTCCCTACCCTAGTAAGAAACTTGTGCCAATATATTTAATGGTCATATAATAAAACAGTTAAATTGGCACAGAAATTTCTGTGGCCATGGGTTTTTTTCATTTTTAAAACTAAGTTTCCATGAGACAGAACTGAATGCTCTGGTTTAACTTCTTTAAACTGGTACAGCCTCAATTTGGAGAAGCTCCTTTTCTTACTGCCAAACTGATGTTCTTCACAAATGCTACACTTTAAAAATCATTCTATAAAAGCAGACATGGTGTAATAAATATCACAGGGAAGACATCCATGTGCTCAGGAGATGAGCAATGCTTCTGGGGTACCAGCATAGACTTAACTCACCTGTTGTGATACTTCCCTTAAGAAATATTGCAGTGTGACAGCAGGAAAAGGAAATATGTACCTTTTTTTTAATGTGAAGTCCTGCTGCACTCCATATCACACTGACCTTCTCAGGTGCTCTGTGTTTTGATTGCCTACTGTCCAATGCACCTCATTCCTCAAAGGTTAATGAGGCTAAACAAGAGACAAGCAAAAAGGTCAGGCAATGAAATGCTGATCTATTGACAAAGGCTACAGAATGCAAAAGTAATGCAGAACTCCAGTCATTCCAGCATTGCTGATACCATGCTAAAACAAACGGGCACAGACATCTCCTTCAGAAAATTTTGCTGTGCATGAGGTAGAGAAGTGACCCTCTCTCTCAAGTTCAAACAGATAAATCAATGCTATCACACCCCAAGGGCTAAAGTTCCTATTTCAGCATAACTCTGGCATGAAGAAGAACAAAGAGAGAACTAGGGAGGAAGTCAGGAAAATTACCTCTCTAACTGTGCCTTCATTGGAGCAGGTACATGTGTGAGAGGACTGAGGTCTGCCTCTCACTAGACATGTCACTTCTCCAGGCTTAGGTCTTTCACCAAGGCTGTCACAGAAATTCTGCTGCTCAGAGGTCGTACAAGCAGGTATATTACAGCTGAGGACTTTTGTCTTCCTGTCACCAAGGAAAGGAGAAAAAAACAGCAGAGAATCTGTCCCTCTGTCCAAATGACAAGCAAGAATAATGACTAAGGAACAATTTACTATGAGAGCATTTTTCCTTTGTAAAAATTGGATTGGTCAGGCACCCAACTTTTCACTGGAAATGGCACTTCGGTCAATAGGAAGAAATGTCTGATCAAAATGAGCAAGGAAAAAAACCTATATTTATTCACATCACTGTCTGTCTGAGCAGGGATTTAAAGATGCTGGTTTTTTTTTTTTTTTCAGGAGGAGAAAGGACTTGTGTCAGGACCCAGGACATCTCTCTGGCTGTCCTGAGCAGCCAAGACCCCTGCCAAGGACCTCAGATTCAGAACTCAAGATACCTGGGGATCTGATTTGCTTCAGAAAAATGCAAATTTAACTTTCACAAATATTTTAACAAGTCTGTTCTAGATGCTGGAAGAAAAATGAATGCTGTTTTAAAATAACCTGCTTTGTTTACCTAACACAGACCTCCATCCATTTAAACATGCTTTTTTTTTTTCCTTTAGTTCTGTTTCTTTGACAACCAAGAGCTTAAAAGAAAGCAATAGTTTGCAAAGCCCTTCCTGGATTCATTCTTTAAGTAAAAGTGATGCTAAAAAAAAATGGTATCACTGAAAATTACCAACAAGGTCTATAGAATTAAATTAAAATATCTAGAGAATCTGATTTGAAAGAACAGTCTAAAACAATACATGCATCTGCAAGAATGATGTAGAGAGCTGATATGGAAAAAATATTTTACCTTTGTGCTCGCAAACCTGGCCTTTACAGGTAAATTAAAAAATGTTAAAAGCTGCCTTGGCAGACTGCTTCAGCAATAAAGCTAAAAAGTGAAGGATAAAGAAAACAAAAAAAAAAAAAAAAAGGATTGAAAATGTTTTCTTTGCATAGTGAAACAAAATATAAATTAATAATCTAATAGAGTTGATTCCAGAAATTACAAAGCATAAAATAATACTGAAGACCTAAAACCACTGTTTCATGTTTTTTAGCTCTCCACAATCCCTTTTTGGTTTGTTGCTTTTTGTAGGGATGGGAAGTGAGGCACCAGCACCTGTCACTAGACCACTAAACAAATAATGTGTCTTCCCTTTGCATGGGCCACTAGAAGGAAATTGCTGCCTGGTGCTCCTATTACTTCTCCCTTGACATAAATTATGAGCCACTTACAATGATGTAAAAGGATAGGTTTTTTTTTCTTTGACTGGAAACTTACCTGCTGATTACCCTGGAGCTTTGATTAATGTTTCTGCCCATTTTGTTTGAAGGTTAGAAAACTAAATATAGTTGGTCCTCAGTAACTGCATCAGCACAGTGGACAATAATGAGCTGTGGCTGGAAAAAACTGAAGGTTTGAAGTTGCTAAAGGCATAAATGAGACCAGTTACAGACCTGCAGGCTGAGGCAGAATGGGAACTCCTCCATCCTCTGTCATGATGGTGACACACCAAGCTGTTATTTACTCAGAAATTTGAGTATGGAATAATAAATACAGCACTGAATTAGTAGTTGAGACATCTGTCTCTTACCACTGGAAAGTACTTTTCTGAGGAATTTCTTCTGTAATAAATTATTAATGGCTGTTATATTGCCATGGAAAAAAAAAAAAAAAGGTTATGCATGAGGCAGTGGTTGCCCTGGAGGCAGCAGCTGATACTGCTCTTCATGTCTTCAGACCCCTGGCAGTGAAAATGCAGCCACATCCACAAGAAAGTTTAAGCTTAGAGAATTTCTTACACTAGTTTGCACAATCATGCAGGGGCATCAGTTTCCATTCAAAACCTGGAGATGACAGCAGGAGGAACACAGCATAGGAAAGGGAGGGTAATTTATTGTTTTGATCAACTGTAAGCACAAAGGGTGAATTCAGAATGAATCACTGCAAATGTAAATTCCTCTTTTTGAAGAAAAATCTGGAAATTACTCATTATTAATATCTATTCAACTACAGTAATATTACTGGTACATTACTAAACCTATTGGAAGTAAATTTGCTTGCTTTTCTGCAGGATACCACCCCCTGAAATCTAAGTGGTGTTTCCAAGTCTGGAGCTGCAGAGCCAAGCACAGACATTTCCCTGTTTCCATGTGACTGGAGATGGATGCTGAAAGTCCACCAAGCAATGCTTGAGGCCATGGACTCAGACTTTACTGCCTAAGAAAACCTCTGGGGAGTGCAAGAGGGAAGTGGAGCAGAGGGACTGTGAAATGGCACCTGGAGCCACTTACCAGGAGCCCACTTAACCCAGCCCTCTGCTCGGCTGCTGGTTTTGGTTCACAAGTGAGTTTTCTTTGTGCTCAGATATTTCCTTTTCCACTTCTCATTTTTTTAATATATTACCTTTTTAACCAATAAACACACACACACACACCCCCTCTACACAGGTGTGCAGGGACATAAATAAAGACTGTAGTGATTGTGTATGAACCAATAGTTGGATGACACACACAAGAGCATATTTTAATAGATAAAAATACTGTTAAGGTTGCTGAAAAGAATGTATGAAGTTATATTAAAAGTTTATTTGCTGGGTTCAGACAAAATTACTTATTATTCCATAGGTTTTATGTACAAAATGTATTGTAAAGATTATTTAGTATAAAATTTTGCATAACAGAAGTTATAAAAGTTACAAGGCATTTACTGGATGGGGAAAAAAATGTTATTTTCTGCAGTCACTGCAGGCTTCTTTTAGGCATCAATGACTGTATTTCCTAAACAGAATGTTCATCAATATTAAAAATAAGACTATATTAATTAAGAAATAAATTACCAGGTTCTTGTGGATTTGATTAAACATAATGAAAAATTGACTCGGTCAATGAGAAAATGAGAATGAGGTAAATTAACTAGTTTCAGACAAATCTTCTTAAGCATGTCTGTGTCTTTAGAGTGTTCAGTGAGGCAAAAAGCCACATCTGACCCATCACCCCTGGGCATGGCCCTTCTGAATACCTCTCTTACTGCCTGTGCAAACACTTTCTAGTTATAGTCTTTGAAAGTGAGAATTAATTGACCTTAGTAAATTCTGAGGCTGCACAACAAATTCACTTTAACCACTTAAAGACCATTGGAGACCCTTTTTACTAAAGGTTGGTGTGAACAATTATCCTGTTACAACTGTACTCTAACTCCTTTGTGGATAGCAAATTGACAATTAGTTTTGTAATGAGTTGAACTTGCATTGGTGCCAGGTGCACACCAATCTGCTCTCTCACTCCTGCTTCTCAAGAGGCCAGGAGGAGGAAAATATGACCAAAGTCTCATGGGTGGGTACACTGTGGTCTCTGCACTTCATCCTGCTCCAGAATGGGGTCCCTTCCATTGAACACCGTCCTTCATGAACTTCCCCAACATGGGTCATTCCCACACGCTGCAGTTCTTCACAAACTGCTCCAGTGGGGGCCCCTTCATGAGGTCCTGTCCCTCAGGAACAGGCTGCTACAGCATGAATTCCCCTCAGGGTCGCAAGTCCTACCAGCAAACCTTCTCCAGCATGGACTCCTCCCTCCACAAGGGCACAGGTCCTGCCAGGAGCCTGCCCTGGCATGAGCTCTCCATGGAGGAACAGCCCCCTTCAGGCATCCAGCTTATCCAGTATGGGATCTTCCATGGGCTGCAGTTGGACCTCTGCTCCAAAATGGCCTTGCATGGACTGCAGGGAGTGAGGTTGTCTGACCATGTCTTCACCACAGATTGCTGGGGAATCTCTGCTCTGGAGCACCAGGACCACCTCCACCCCCTCCTACATCACTGAGCTTTGTTTCTACACAGTTCTTGTTCTCATTTTTCACTCCTCTTCCTCAAGTGCTCTTGTGCAGCACTTTGAAACCCCTTCTTAAAGATGCTGTCACACCAATGTCTCCAGTGGGCTCTGCTGTGGCCAGCTGTAGATCCCTCTTGCAGCCAGCTGACATTGGCTCTGTCTGACATGGGGGAAGCTCCTGGGGTCTTCTCACAGAAGCCACCTCTGTAGCCCTCCTGATACCAAAACCTTGCCATATAAACCCAGAGCACCATTTTCAAGCTATAATCAGTGATGGTTGCTCATTCATGAAATGCCTGCCTCTGATTAAATTGATGATGGTTAACTTCCCATTTTAGTTATCCCAAATTTCATGCCTCAAAGTTTGCTGTTATCCCAACTAGCAAAAAATGTTTATCACTCTGGGTCTTTGAAAGGAAACTTCCTCTTAATTTCATAGAATCAGGACGTTCATTTCCTACAACACTAACATGTAGCTGCTAGAAAAGCAAAAGATATTCCAATATATCACTATGCTAAAATGTATTAAATACATATATTAAAGAAATGTCATTGCAGGTACACTCTGAACACTTGGAATACATTTGCATGTTAACAAATAAAATAATTGTTAATGTAAAACCTGGTGTCTTTAAATCCTGTTCTTATAACCAAATGGTGTTCTTCAATGGAACCATCAAGTCTCAAGTTAAAGAACCGTCTCACTAAATCAATTTTAGACTCCATTAAATTCATGGAGGTCTACTCCACTCTTCTGAAACCTGAAGTAT
Source organism: Euphonia xanthogaster (assembly GCA_034509185.1). Lineage (NCBI taxonomy): Eukaryota > Metazoa > Chordata > Aves > Passeriformes > Fringillidae > Euphonia > Euphonia xanthogaster. Next base: position 19,938,392 of record JAYDZK010000113.1, read on the forward strand.
GTGCAGCATTTCCCCTTGAAATTGCGTATCCCTAGAATTGGAAACATTGCACACACCAGAGGACTGAGCTTACCCTCGTTCTACATGGCTTATCTAGGTCTTCTTATAAAGCTTTCATTTTAATTTGGTTAAGCCCCCATTAGCTTAAAGCAGTACAAATGCCATTAAGGAATCTATTTTAGGTCCAAGTGTATACAAAGGGCATTTAGGTTTAGTTTAAAATATGACTCAGACACCCAGTCAAATTGACCTTGTTTAAGAGGTCACTAGTTGAAAACTAGGCTGTGGCACCCTGTCCACCCCAAACCTGAAGCAAAATGAAGCAATGCCACTTAATTTAATTCTGTTTAGCTGAGACTTAAGCAGGCTTAACCTGTGACTTGTCCTGTCTGTAGAATGCATGAAGGAGTAATTATCATGGTCCAATAGATGCATGTTGGGCTAACTTGCATGCCTATTCCTCAAATTAATATGCAGTCATACTTTTGGATTGCTTTAATTAAATTGATTTTTAAATTACTCTGTTAAGAAAAATACTTCCTTTGTGTTTCCATAGCAATGTGCTAACTGGTGTTTTTTCAGGGAGGGAAAAAAAGTTAAATTAAGAGAAGAGAATGTGGCTATTACACAGAGAAAAATATTGCTTTTCTTTGCAATGTAACAGTTTCAAATAAACAAGTTGCTCTTCCTTCAGCAATAAAATCTGTCTTTGGAACAAGATGCTACCAAATAATTTATATTTTAATTAAATAGCTATTTAATTTTGGCCTTCTGATCTGCTGAATTTGTGGTTGCATATTTGGCATGGCTCTGTGGCCTCTGAGAAAAGTACTACTTACAGCTGATAAAGAGCTAAGAAATTTCATCACTTTTATAGAGATTTTTTGGGTTTTGCCACTTCCTTTCAGCCAATTTCTTTTTTCTTCCTGGTTCTCAGAAATAATTATTTTTCTAATTGAAAAATAATTCCTTCCAGAGACAAAAGCTTTTGAAACATTTAATTAATAACAAACAGAGTAACGCTGAAAATGGAACCAGTCCTATACACACACAAAAAGAAGTCAATACAGCAGTGAAGAACAATATAAAACTTTAAAAAGAAAAAAAATTCCAAGAGAATTAATATCTTTAACTGCATTAACTTAATTTCTCTCAAACAATTATCTTTGCATTTCAGCAGCTACTCCCAAATTCTGTCTTAGCAAGTCTAGAGTTTCTGTGCTAATCCAGGAAGCAAAATAGTTTATACCAATGCAGCCCATTAAAAATTATATATGCAGTGGGGTTATTAGAAAGATGTCAAGCTACTGTTGTGAAATTATAACATCAGAAACTATGAAAGCCAGACCATCATGTGCCAAGTGACTTGTCTCCAGGTCAGCAGTTTGTACCAGGTTCAGTATATTCAGGCTTGTTTCTGAAGGAGTCAGGGCTTCTAAGTAACTTGAAAGAATGACTGAACCAAAATATACACCTTCACATCAATCATATTCATAAGGTGACTTCACTGCTCTTCCAATACATGTATGAAAGAGCTGTTGCCTTTATGTAGTTTTATAACATGCCTAGAGGAGCTTTGGGATTAAACATTTGTATCTAAATTATAATAATTATTAGAGACTAATAAATTATGCTGAAACACTTATATTTACCCAAATATTAACAAAGATTTTTGTTGCATCATGCTAAATTAGCATCAAAGGCACATTTGAATGGGTGCCCCTTGATTAAGTCAGGAAGATTCTGATAAAGTAAAACTTCATTTTTGGTGGAAGTACTTTATCTGCATGTGTATGTGTACTTTTATTCAATGAAATTAATATATTGTTGAAAAAAAAAAGAATATAAAAGAAAACCAAAAACTTTAAAGTACTTTTACTAAAAGTGCCAACTGGTGGAACAAGTGGATGGTGGGAGGTTCACATTGAGTTTGAGCTGTTCACTTTAATGAGTTTCAGGTAATCTGGTGTTTCATGCATGCGTGCCGGTGTGACTTTGGCTTTTTTGAGGGCATTGGGATGGGGAGGACATCACAGGCTTCTTTGTTTAACAAAAGATTAAATATGATTGCAAAGGAGGTTTCACAAGTGAATGGGGGGTTTCAGAAAAGACATTAGTTCCATCTAAGTACTTCTACATTCAAGGAGACTTTATGTCATTATTGGCATTTATGAATAGTTTGAACAAAGCTCTTATAAATTCTGACATACTGGTATTAGTGGAGTGACTTATTCCTGCTGCTACAGGTCGTAAAAGTCCGGACTATTAATGAGAGAAAATGCAGTTAAGGAAAACATGACCTGAATTAGAAAAAGGCCAGGACTGGGTAATAGAGTGTATGTTACCATCAGTTACAATATGCTGCAAAAAAACACCCTATGAGAAAGGCTACTGCTAAATGCAGAATTATATTTAGTAAATAGAAATACTACATATTACTGTAATAATCTGTTTTTAAGCATGGAAATAATTCTTTTTGTACAGATGGGAAAACTGATCAGAAAGTATATTCCAAACAAGTCAGAAATTGAGTCACCTGCTTTTAGTCCCCTGAGGATGTGACTAAAACAGTAGAATCTCATACAAATAAATTTATAACCTCAGAGACATAAAATGTACATTCACGCTGATTTTATTTGCATACACACAATTGCACATATAATAATGTTAAGAAGTGCAGTCAGACTTTATGATGCAGTTTCAAGGAGTGACTTTTTAATGAGAAATACCAGATTATTTTTCCTTGTAAAATGTAATCATTCAGCATTCTTTGATCCTCCTTCAGTGTAGGCGTATATAATCTGTGTGATCTATAGCAACCTGTAAAAAATGAGCCTTGCAGTTTCCTAGTTTGCATTCAGTTCTTGGACTCATCTCAACAGTAATTTTTGCAGTCCCAGTGGACTTCTTTCTTTGGATGACATCTGACAATGCTAACATGGAAGTTAGGTGAGACCAAATCCTATTTTAGAGGCAGCAGGTGTGCCAAGGAGGTTTTTGGGTTTGTTTTTTGTTTTCTTCATTAGCACTAATAGTATACACATGACAAGGAACAGAGCTGCCAAGGAGCCACTGAATGCAGCTACCTGCAGTTCAATGATTCCACTTTCCACATCAAAAAAAGTGTTCAAAATCGAACAGAGGGAACTATCTGCTAAAAGTGGGAAAATAAACAAGTGATGCTGAACAAAATGATACATTAAAATTGTAACTACAAGCTCAGTAATATGACTTAACAGTCTACAAGAGAAATCTGCACATCTTTTAAATGTAATTGATTGAACTACAGAATTAATGATGAAAATTATTGTCCTCACTTGAAGGATGAAGCATTGTGAATTGATAGTTTCAGACAGATGACAAAATTCAGTCTCAGCTCTGAGTCTGCAGTCATACAACCAAAAAGTCAGTGAATCTAGGAGACTCCATGAAAGACAGAAAAGCAGAACAAGGCAAAAAATGAAAGGCCAGGAATATTAGGAATTAGGAATAGGTTGGACTATTAGGTCACATAGCAGAATTTTGAGGTGTCGTATTGCCAAGGGTATGATTTTGCCCAAAAGGATTTAGCAGAAGTAATTAGGGAATGGTATTAATTCCCATTTTCTTCAGGAGTACGGGAGCCAAAGTTTCTCAAACTGAAAGTCAAATAAATTGAGAACAAAACAGGGAAAATTCAAAGAAGCTGTTTGGGTTACCTTTGACACCTTCTCTACATAGTTTATGGTGAAGGTCTCAGAATATCTTATATAAATACTGCAGAAAATACAAATTAAGGTTTCTTCCACAGGAAGAGCTCAGACAGGAGTGGTTTTGCTCTGTGCATGATTGTCATAACAGGTTAAAATTGCATAAAATCTTTCTACATTTATTCATTGAAAGTTTTCCAGTTCTCCTTTGAGGTTCATGGAGGTGATTTCAGCAATAGGTGCCTGTACTTTGATCAGTCTATCATAACGACTAATGAATACACTGAGATTTGTATAGTACTAATTATAATCTTTCTGAATTAAGTCTATTAAGTTCTTTATTCAAGTACTGGTGAGTCCAATTGTCCTTCTATCAAATCAAGCTGCACACCTGGCCAAGTTTGATGTCCTTTGACAAATTATCCTGCTATTCAATGCAACTTTCATTTGGAACAATGACCTAAATATCCAGTTTTAGAAAAATCTTCATTGCTCTTTGTAGACAGTGTACTGATTTTTATTCTGCAGCTGTCAAGTGGATATTTCTTGCAGATACAACTTAATTAATTCCCAGCAAATTATGCCAAGCTTATCTTAGAGCAAACCTTCAGTGGTTTATGTCTTCATGCCAAGAAGCAGAAAAGTCTGAAATTTTTACTTAATTTCTCTTGGAGTAATAGAGGTTCAAGCTCACTTATGTTGATATTAGAATGAAAGTATCATCAAATGTCTCTTGAAAGCTACAATGTTCAAACTGAGTGCACTTCTACTGCAAAATTTCCTTAGTGTGATTGTCCCTGACATAGAACAATATGCCGTGTCAATTAAAATTGCCATGGAAAAGTCATTGGTGTACTTTGTATCTGGCTAATAAAAGGGGGAGGAGGGAAAGGGGAGACAAGAAGGCAGAATTCAGATGAATTTAATATATTCAATATCCTTTCACTCATTTACTTATTTGCTCAATCTTTTTATGTTTGAGGATTTTTTTTGCCAGAAATTTGAACATTCTATGCTGGTTTCTCCACATCAGCCCCACTAGTAAAGGCTGTACACTACACCTGTTCACCTTTACTCACAGCAGCACTTCCATGAACAGCTTTATGTTTGCATGAAAAGTGAACAAAAATTAAAGAAAAACTTTTTTAGGAGAATGGTGACCCTTCCATTTTTCATAGCACGCAGCCATACCAAGTTAAACAGGCATGGAAGTCTGTTTACCTTCAGGATGGTCTTTCTCCAGAACATCACTTCCAGTAGGGCTTCCAGCTCCATGAACAGACCAACTATCTTCTTTACAGAATTTGTTTTCAGGATGTTTGTTTGAAGAAACTCTTTTCTGTGTTTTTATTTTGCATGGGAAGTGATGGGTTTTTTAATAATAGTATTTTAAAATTGTTTATAGCAAATAGCACTAAATGCTTATCAGCATATCAGAGTAAAACCCACACAGACACTGGAAACCGAAGTTTTTCACCAAAGAATGGTACGTGTCTGTCAAGGCTGCAAAATTCTGAAGTTTACAACAACTGTGAGGACTGTCAGAGATAGAGTGCACAAAAGAGGGATTGGCTCTACAGGCAGAAAAAAATTCAAAGCCACTGAACTTCCAGAAAATTTCTCAGCAGAACAACATAGATAGTGGAGTATAGATTTTTGTTCCTTGTGCATAGAAGAACCAACTGAATAAAAAGGAAAATACTCTTGATCTATTTTGGACAGGTATATGTTGCTTATCTAAATAAAAACTTTGTTTGAGATACGTAAATGTTTAAAATTTCAATGTATAAAGCTGAAAGAGACACTGATATGAGAATGAGCATTTTCCTAACCTGCTTTTCATAGGCTCTAAGATAGATTCATTCTGTTTTTAAAAAGCTGTTATTTACAGTTCCCAAGATTAGCCTGCAGGCAATCAATCAAATAACCCTCTATCACTCTGACACAAAAAAAGATTTGGGAATACTAATCCTTTGAATAAGGAGATATCAGCATTTGGAAGCACGCAAGAGTTATAATATGAAATTTCCACTTGACTTAGTTCATTGTTTCTAATTCTTTGCTGAAAATTCCTTTCCCTGCAGAAATGAAAATAGTGTCTCAACTTGTTCAGTTCAAACTATATCTGGTGCTAAATGATGTTCCAAAAATTTCAACAAACAAATCTACTATAGCTGAATCTTTTGCCCAATTTTTTGAGCTGTATTTACAGGCAGGAACAACTGTGCATATACAAGATGCTCCTTTTGATCATTGATTGCTTTGCTTTATAGCCTGGCAGTTAATATATGGATTTTTATAATATATGGATTTTTCAACAGAGGCTATAGAAGATTGCTGGCACATCATGTGCACATGCACACTGCCTCTCTATATGTGCATTTTATGATCATTCTTTTCCCTGGAGACTGTGGGCAGAGCAGGTATTTCAGGAGCCATAACTCTAATTAGTTCTAGATGGGGATACTTTTGTTCCTCTTCCAAGTCATACATCAAGCTTCTCTTCATTAAATTTGTTTTTGCTAGTTGACACAAGCAGGAATGCTGCAGAAGCTTCAGAACAGAATCAAACCCTGTGGCTCTTCATCAAAAGCTTAAAGCTTTTGGAGTTCACCAATCTGTACTGCACATTAGCAAGTGTTCATTTACAACTTTAAAGGAAGACCATTAAATAGACAATAAAAATAATAATTAGAATATCATATTATCTTTGTGGTTTAATATTGGATCTTTAAAAAAAAAAGAGGGGGGACAGTTTCTAGTTTTTACTCGCTATTACTGTATTCAGTGAAATTAATTTTGTTTTGATAAAATACAGTAAATGCAATTAGAGTCTCCAGTTCTCAAGACTTATACAGTATCCTTCAATATCTTAGAGGGAAACAGAAATTCTGCATTTAGCTCTCACCTAAAAGTAGACCTTTCAGTTCTACTAGTTGACATGCAAGATTTATGAAGGAAGAGAATACATTCCTCACTTAGTCTAATCACAAAACATAATGATACAGTGTCTCACTTATAATTTGGGACTATTCTATATAAACAGCTTATATATTATAAACAAAAATAGTTAAAAATAAATACTGTTATGTATTTCTTATCAATGCTATCATTCCTCATGGTATCAGAAGCAATCACATGCACAGCAGAAAGAAATCATGTGTGCCACTTCTGGAACTAAAAGATGCAGATGTTCTTTTGCACCAGATGGATTTTTCTATTTTTCAGTTTTCCTACTGGTGCTATACCTCAAATTAAATTAGCAATTTGCAGGGCAAAACAAAAAAACAAAACAAACAAATAAAAACCAACAAAACCCTAAACAAAACTAAAGAAAAAAACACCAAAAAAAACAGAAGTGGAATATTTTGCTCCCTACTGCTTTGTAAGTTCCACAGGCCATTTGTCAGAAACCTTTCCCCTCAGACCACAAAATAGTCAAAACTAGACTGTGATGTTTATGAAAGCCTGAATACAGCTTTCAAAAGCACAATCAAACAAACTGATGAGTGCCTAGAGTTTTAATTGAAACTAATATGAATCCTGTGTGCCCTAAAGCTTTGAAAGCCATCCAAATTGTGTCCAGTTCTTTGAAAAAGTTGTTGTGTAACTTAAGGCATCGAATCCTAACGCAATTTTATGCTGTAGCACAAAGTTGAAACCATTTTCTATCATCTTCCATGATTTTTTTCTATACAACAGTTAAAAAAGAGACTCAGGTCTCAAGCTGTGACTACTGAGATGAAAGGTAGACATGAAAGTTATGTTGAGCACAACCCCAGCCAAAGGAAACTGCTAACTTCTGCAGCAAGCTTTTATCCAATTTGGAAAAACAATGATGTCTATGCTTCAGAGGTGGAATCGTCTGACTTGTTCCTCTTTAGATTCCAGAAAACGCTGGAACGTGGAAAACATGAAGACATGATGTCACAGGAAAAAAAAAGTATGAACAGAGCAGACAAGTTTTATGATGCTATTGCTATCGTGCTAGATTTATCAGCTTCTCCATAATTATAAATTATGTGTTTTTAATTATTGCACTACATCTCACTCAGCACTTTTAAAATTGAAATTACATGGAGTGGAAAGCTCTGAGTAATAGTGTTCATCTAACAACTCTTCTGACACTTTACAAGATTTGCATCTGTGCTACTAGAATAAACAGGAAAACAAAATAAACACATCAGCTGCTCCCATCTTTAGATTATAATGTTGAACTGTTTATGTTTTATGGATGAGCTACATAGAAATCAAGCCTGAGTTTTATGAAATGGCAGGTATGCCTCATATACCTGTGAGACATCTCAGGTATGTTGATGATTTACTAAGGAGAACACCTCGAACAAAGCTGAATGATAAACGTAAGGAATTTCTATGTTTTCCATATCAAAAGTAATGAAAGATTCTGTTACATATTAATCATCAAAGAGACCAAACTACTGCAGTCTTGAATACAGTTGTTTGCCAGCAACATAGAAAAACAGTGGCAGCAAAGGTAAACATGCACTAAAAAAAAGGAAAAAAACACCTGTACATGTTATGGGAAAAAAGTCTTAAATTCATGTAAAATAACAGAAGTGAATGAAAACTCTATTTGCATACTGGAGCTGATCAAATGAGGCTACTAGGACGCCATACCAAGGAGTTTTTTTCTCTGTTATTCCCTTTACCTCCACTTCAGTCAATGCTCTCTTAGAAAATTAGACTTTTAAAATGTAGCTTAAGCATTTGCCCTTAGAAAAGGATTATACAAATCTCACCAGATCCATCCTGTAGGGCTGAACTTCACCCAGGAGGAGTTACTACTAATTGTGGCAGAAGAAGCCTTGTGAACACGAGTGATTCCTAGGAAGACTAGCACTCACTCAGTGGTGGTGGAGGGCCACAGGGACAAGCAGCAGGTCTCTCTAAGAGCCCTTTTCCCACCAAGACCAAAGCAGAGTAAAAGGAAAAGCCTCCAACCATTGCTCTCAAAACTCTAGCACGTCACTGCTGGTGAGATGGTGAGAAAGGGAGGTGATGAATGTTTGGCATTATAGACCTTATAGTCCATTTATGAAGACTGGGTTTGTCATTGAATGCCAATCATATCATGCACAGTTTGTGGCCTGTGCCCTTTCTTCTGGCATAGAAATGACCACTGGAAGAGAAAATTGCAAATCTGTGTTTGTTTCTCTTGTGTGGCTTCTGACCCACTCCTTTGACATCAGGGGCTGGGAGCAGCAAAGAGAGAGCTTCGAAGAGCCAAGGATCTACAGATATAGGGAGCTTCAGCTGCTTCCTGTGGAGCCCCAGAGAGCTCTGTATGTTCCCATGGTCGCTTCTCCACATCTGCTTCCATCCCTAGCTGAAATAGATCTCATGACAGCTGAAGTCTGCCTTAGTGCACCCTGAACATTACAGTTCCTCTTTGCTGCTGCAGAGGTGGGCAGCCAGAGCAGCACTGTGGGATGCAGCTCAAGGTGAGCCCCAGTGAGGGAGCCGGGAGGTGTCAGACTCTAGGAAGATGCTTTGCAAAGCCAACATCTTCACTTTGCAAAGGAGAAACAGAACAAAAGCCATGGAATCATCTGCAGCAATGGATGGTAAAACATGCAGATCTAGGAGACTGAGGAGTTCAGCAGGCTTTTGCTGAGAAGGACCAGTTTGAGGAGCCACCCTTCCTGCTGACTTTCCTATGGAGCCTGTGAAGTCAACACAGCTGAAAACATGAACTGTACTAGAGCCTCAGCTCTGTAATTGCTGTTCCTAAGTGTTCTACTATTCATTGGAGTCCATAAGGAATGAATGAATACATTTTCAGCTACCCATTTTTGCTTAAAACTAACCATAAAATGAATAGAACAAAGAAATAAATGATTCCAATATAAAGCAATAGCACCTCTGGTTAAGTTCACTCCCTAGTCTCCCATGTTGCCTAACTAGTTAAGCACTGTTTAAGCACTAACTAGTTAAGCACAGAAGTAAATAGTTGAGATTGTGCCCTGTCACTTTCACATTTCAGATACATGAGCTGTGTCTCCAGCTACTGAAGGGTATATAAGAATATGTAAAATCCAGAGTTAATACTCCATCTTGTGGCAGATCATTATGTTCCCTGCAGACAAAAACACACTCACAAAATCATGACTGTATCATTTCATTAAGACTGTTGGATAATTCTGTTAAGGTTAAAAATATAAAAATAGACAACTTTCCCCAGAATATGTGTGATGGTAAAAAGCAATTGCAGTTTGAAATCTCCAATTTGCAGTAAAATTTCTCTCTACAGAAAAAACACAATCCCCAAACCACCACCACCACCAAGAAACAAGCACAAAAAAAACCCCAAAAAACAAACAAAAAAAAAAACACAAAAACAAAAAACCAAATCCCATAACAAACAAACACATAATAATCAAAATAACAATAAAACAGAATTCCTGTAATATAAATACTCAGCACATTGTTTTCTGGCTTTCTGGTATAAATTCTTCACAGATTTCATAGAAAATACAGCAGCACAGAATAGCAGGATGAGTTAATTTGAATTCTGGTGTGTTATAGATCTGTAAGCATTGATCAGATATTCTAATACGTACACAAAATATTGTAGACTTCCAAAATAAAATCTATGCTCCAAGAAAAGAATGTGTGTTGCCACCTTAATTCTCCAAAGATGCACTTATTTATCTAACCCCTGATCCACACCTAAATAAAGTCAATCACCAAACCATTCTCTGGTTCATTTACAAAACCAGCACTGTCAAGCAGCTAGAAGCCCTTGAAATTAGTTGGATCATATCAATATCAAATTATAATACTGAATCAAGTCAAGTAAGCAGAAAGTCAAAGAACACAAAAACCCTAACAGAAGTTCTGTTGAATATTAGAAACATGGCACCAAATTATTCTTTTCCTGACAACCATTTAAGCAGACAGTGACAGTTCTGAAAAGTCCTGAGAAAAATAAACAGTAGGAAAATACTATCATGAAACTATTTTGTATATGGAGGTTATACTCTTAAAAGCTCAAAGAGATAATATTCTTTTTAGGTACAGGTTGCTATAATCTCTTACTTTTCTAAGAAATCATAAATTTCCTTCCAAAACTTTTGTTGCATCTCCACAAAGAGCTTTAGGAGGTACCACAGGTAGTAAACAACAAAAATAATTTATCTTATATCCACGATATTCATTGTGGGAACACATTAGAACACTTCTATGTTATTGGGGCCTCCTCTGCTTCATCAGACTGGAGCATATTTTAGGTTTTCTGCAGAGTGCTCCAGTCATATACTGAATCCATATCAAGGTAAAATTAGCAAACACTGGCCCCTCCTCCAAACACTCCTTTCCATGGAAAGGAACTATAATTTTGCAGATTAGATGGAATCACAGAATTGACCAGGGTAGAAGTGACCACAGTGGGTTATCTGGTTCAACATCTCCACTCAGTCTTGAACAAAGTGGAAAAAAATAGCTTATAGGCAGCCTGAATGCTTGGAAGCCTTCTGCCTCTGCTTCTGAGCACAGTTAGGAGCTTAATCAGAGAAAACATCCATGTTTCAAAGGGAGAAATCTATTATTAAATACCCATGCACTGGCAAACAATGCTAAAGAAGCCATCACACTAGTTGACTTCTCACAACACAGATTTGTTTTCAGAATAATACCAAATTGAGGAATTTATAGAAAGTCTGCTACATTATCTGAACATCCATTTTCCTGAACAATGCTGTCAGACTCAGATCACATGAGAGGCACAGGGACTGCACTCACAGATCACCTCTCCCTTACCCGTGGTGGAACACAGCCAGCATTCACCACTACTGCTTGTAGCAGACAACTGGTTAAATTCTTTAGATGTAAAAAGAATTGGTGAATAGTCATTGCAAACTGAATCAAAGCTTCACTATTTACACTTTCAAGATCTTCCTTAAGGAAAGTACTAAGTCAACAGAAAAGCACGTGGAAGTCATCCAAATGTCTTGCTGCTTTAAATTTGAGGGACAGCATATCCCAGACCATCCCCACCCCAATGATTGCTGCTTAACTTTTGATAGAAGAAGAAGGATCAAAACCAACTGGCAGAAAGAAAAACATTTTCTTTATTTTTTTTTCTCCAATATCACTCAACTTCCAACTTAAGAGTCCTTGTAAGTCTTTACTACCTTGCATTCCCACTACAGCTATGGTCATCTGCCTCTGGGTAGAAAGCTGTTTTTTTTATGGACATACAGTTGTCTTTCAGGCACTCATGTTCTTCAGCTACAATCATCATAGCTAGGAAAGTCCAAAAACAGCAGCCAGTCCTAAATACTGTAGGTGCTTACTAAGTGTCAGAGGTCACCATGAATACTCCAGATTTACACCTCTCGGTGTACTCTGCGTCCCAGAAAAGCAGTGAGATTCAAGAGCTGTTTTCTGATATGCACAGTCTTCTATGGAATTAGGACTTGCTTGATCCCCAGAATGGGCACTGAAACATTGATTTAAAATTGTTAGAATGTCCACCAAGAGCCAGGTTTATTTTTAAAACTATATTTAAGCCAGGAAACTCGTAAGAAAATTATGACATGGACATTTATAACAGAGACAAGGAGAAACCTGTTTGTGATTAAAGCCTCTCAGTCATCAAATACTTGGATAAAACTATAAAATAATATACAAATCACTATTTAGTCAAAACATTGTAGCCAGTATGATCACCTTAACTACATTATTGCCTTTGTGGTGAGCAAATTTATTGAATTTTAATAAACTATATATTTTTGCCATTTAATAGTATTCTAGGAGACAATGAGTAAAAAAAGAATCAAATGGTTAATAACCAATCATTTATCTCAAAGTCATTTGTAAATGCCTTAGCCTCAGCTGACAGACTTACAAAAGCCTATGAAGAAAACAAAAACCAAGAAGACAAATAACTGAAAGAGCCTTAAAATCAGTGGCATCCAAGAAAATCAGGGCTCTGCTTATGTAAAAAATTCCTGAGATGGAGTGGGGTAGGAAAAACTAATTTAGAATTAGAAAAAAAGAACATTTCTAGAGCTCAAGGAAGAATGTTTACCTTATTAGATTTTAAAATCATGAGGATCAGACTGTACAGGCAAATATTATTAAACAAAGAATTAAATATGACTTTTTCTGATAAAATCTGTTTAAAGATAACCATAGAAATATTTTCAGTAATGTAAGCAATCCATCATCACTATTTTATCTGCTATGATCTTGCTTCTACAGACAGCACATTTTTTAACTTAACAGAAACAAAATTAAAACAGCTTCAAATTACATTCTGATTAAGTGAATGCCCCTTCCTGTGTTAATTAGATATGGTGTTATTCACTTCATGCTCCCTTACTCAACAGCTGATGTTTACAGCCCTGAAGCACATCATGTGTCACTGTAGGTGCAGCAATTTATTCTCTATTCATAATCTGCAATGTCATTGTGGCAAAAAAGGTGCCATAAATATCAAATTACTATGGATATTTCCAGTTTGGGTAAGTTAGTGTCTCTGGACTTCACAAAGTTCTCTACATATGCTGAGACCTCCCCACCAACACCCACATCCCAGAGACATTGCTCTGCTCAAAGTGTGACCAGAGATGTCACCTTCTGCGGCGTTATCTGGAGACTTCCCACTGGAGACAATACATGTAACAATTTATACAGCAGAGAACGATGAAAAATAGCATAAAATATGAATGTGAAGAGGAGTCAGAGGGAACTGATTTCCCTTTTGCATCGTGGGATAAGGTAACTCCTAAAAGGAAATAAAAAACCAAATTGTTTTCTCGATCTTTGCATTTGAAGGATCAGCTACTACAGATGTGAAAGTGTGGTGCTCAGGACAGCTGGCTGGTGGAAGTACTAATGAAAAATGCTAATCTGGCTACAGGAGTATTGTATCACCTTTGTAGAGGTAACATAAGGTACATTTCTACTAGACATTCCTCTTTAGAATATTCTGGGATTTCTCAAAAATCCAGAGAGAAAAGGGATTCCAAGGTACTGCTTCACTGAAAGCTGTCCATTACCCAAAAAATTAGTTCTAGTACACTAATTGACTACATATATTTTGCTGTCTAGTTGTACAAATAATTTCAATTAAAAATAATGAATTTCTGATTTTATAGAGTATTTATTATTGAAACAATAGAAAGAGGAGGAAGTTTAGCTTATTATCTGAAGCATTAATGAACTTTTCCCTGGTGATCCCATCCATTTCTGCTGATGCTTTAGCACAGACTTTGACAAATGGGAGAACAATCAGAAAGCTAATCTATATTTGGGAAAACAATTTTAGATTGAGATCTTTCTAAAAAGTCAATTTAATGTGATTTAAAGAAGTTTAAAATCAAGACTAAGCTATCTAATGTGATGTTTGACAGCAGAAAGCTCTCTGTGCTAGTCAGAATCCTACCCCTCCACCCAAAAAAATCATCTGAGAAGACAAGCATGTCAGCACTTCCTCAGCCATTTTTGCAAACTAAGATTATTTTAAAAAGTAAAGAGTAAGGGAAGAGAATGCAGTATGAGTTTGAGTAGAAATGGATAGATGAGAGATGGATTATTGGTTTTCATATGCTAATATAGAATTATTAATAACTATTAATTTGATACTAAAGTGCTTCACTTATTATAATAATTGTAGTATTTGACCCAAGACAGAACTTTTTTTTTTTTTATTATCTCCAGTATCCATAAGTCTTTATCCTTTCTCAAACTTCAGTTAAATCTCTAATTTGACCTACTTTATTTTAAATGGTTGTACAGGATACGCCACATAACACAGGACATGGGAATTTTTATCCCACCTTCTCTGTGACCTTCCTGCATCTTCTTCTTCCATCAAGCTTTTCTTTCTCCTGTGTATCCAAGAACTGTCTGTACTTTATGTGCCTTCTAGGTGTCTTCAGTCCACTATGGAGCCTGAAGATCATCCCAGCTCTGCTGCTGGGGAGAGCTGTAACTAAGAAGCATCAAAGACACTCAGGACGTAGAAAAGGAGGGTAGTAGGCACTGCCTTCAAGGGTTTTAAGACTGAAATCCAGAGAGTCAAACATTGCTGGTCATCATCTGCTTTTCATATGTTGTTTCATGGACACTTTCATAAACTTGGCGGAAGCACTTGGGAAAGCAGGATAACTTTAAAAGACCTGAAGGTTGTGGAAGCTAGAGGAGTTTAGGAAGGAAAAGCTACTTAATATTTGTTCAGGCCTCTGTCTCCTTCCCTGGTATCTGCTACATTTCCTAATGATAAAGAGAATGCTTGGAAGTAATTTTTGGTCAAATTCCATTCAGCCAAATTTAGGTAGAATCAAGGAAAATACAAAATAAAGAAAGGGAGAGAGATTAAAATGAAATGCACAGATACTTCTGCAACAGCCTGACTTACATGTTTCTTATCAGTTTCCTTGGCTATCTTTTCTCTTGCATCCTTGATGCTGAATGAGTCCCATACCAGCTAATCTATTCGCTTTTTGATTTCTGAGTGCTTTCGTGAGCACTCACTTCAGAGAACTGTGCAGCCCTGAATGGCAGGAGTGAACCAGCTGTTGCTGTCTTCAGAAGGAACCCATGCAGGCCAAGCTACAGCAGCCGTGCCGAGCCTCCACCCTGCCACGTCCATTATTTTCACTTGGAAAGAAAGGGAACAGAGGTTCAGTACCAGCACTCCACTGATTGGCCATATTTTCTCTCTGTTGGATTCATTCTTTTCCCTGTTTGGTTCTCAGTAAAGATCAAGACAAGTCCATGCAAAATGACAGCACACAGTTGAGAATCAACAGCACCATTTGTCATGAGGCAGAGGAGTATTTTTGTACTCCTATAGTTGTGTAGCTATACCAAGGAGAAAATAGGAGTTCCTCCTAATCAGTTCCTGATCTGTTCCCAGTTAGAAAAGCATGCCTTTATGCACTTCCAAACTTCACACTTGAATGAGTGGAATGTGTAAAAGTCATGGTAGAAAAGTTGGTTCTCAGAAGTAACATCCTAGCGGGTGCTGAGCTCAACACTGTACAAAATGCTTCTTTCTTGAGACACTTCCTGACTCAATATTTAGGATTAATTTGATGCTACAATGCTATTTCATAAAGATAATTTTACATATAAGTAATGAAACAATCATAAGTTTATACCTTCTTATAGAAAGAGTTCTGTCCTTAAAGATGTTTTCATAATTTATGTTCTAAAACCTATTTTCAAAAGCACAGTGGCTTAAGAAACCATTATCCCATACCCTTGTCAAACTTAAGAGGATATCAATGGTCCAGGAAATGACTCTGGAAAGATTTTTTTTTTCCTTATGGCTTCTTGGAATGAAAAACAAAAAAACAAACCAAACTGCCCCCCCTCTCCAAAAAAAATTTACCCCATCAACCTCCAAATTTTGTCATAACTCTGGAAACACTTAAAGAGTTATTGAATCAAGCATGAATTACACTGAATTTAATTTAATTAAAAAAAAATAAACTTCTGTTCCTATATTTGAGGTGACAAAATTGAATGAGTTGAAAAGGATCAAAACTTTGTTGGGAAACAAAATGATATCCCTTTATTAAGTGCATCTTTTTCTTTTAAACCTCAAGCCACTCATGCTGATTTGTAGGTGCTCATGCTTAGGTTGGCAATACAATTTGAAAATCAGGGCATTGGTTAAAGGTATAAATGAAATACCCATTAAGCAAGAGTAAGGAAAATAAAATCCACGTGTCTGAAGAGGATCTAGCTGATTTGGGAAAAATATATTTTAAAAAAAGGACTCTGAATTCTTGCACTAATGAACTTAAACTAAATTGTTGATCACAAAACCAGGATGTGTTTGTTCCATATCCTGTTCATTTTTCACTTTACTGACCTTTACCACTTCTGTGTTGTAGACGGTATTTTTTAAATGTCCTAGAAGAATTTGAGGAATTTCAAGAGCAGCCTCTATTCTGGTCTTTTGAGGCAGACTGCTCCTCTCCTCCCTTTAAGAAAAGACAGAGTCTTAACAAGGCCTCCATTAAATATCTTATTAAATATTCATAAAGATTTTGGCTTTAATTAAAACGAACACATTTTGAGGTCTTAACCTATCCTAGTTTGAGAATTACCTTTGAGATTTGTCTTGTCATTATCACACATCCTTTTAATTAGCAGGTGGACAATGCTATGACCGACAGTATTCTAGCAAGGATGTACTAAAAAATGTTCTCACTAATTTGATGTAAAGCCCAGGAGAGGAATTTAGCTATTTGCAAAGTAGGCACATCATGGCAGTGCTGGGAGGAAAGTCCTTACTTCTTCACTTCTAAAGAAAGAAAGCTCTCCTATAATAACAGAAGTTGAAAAAAATGTTTCTATTAAAGTACAGTGAATGAAGACAAAGAAATAATATGCTAAAGATTGACTTATAAAATGCTAAGTGAAGTTAGCAGGGCTGACAGCTTCATACAAGAAAATTACCCCATCACTACCAAAATCTGAGGGAAAGGAGAGGATAAATGAGCAGTAGATCCTCTTACAGGGTGAGACAATAGGCTTCTCATCTAATGCAGCCTACTCTTTTGAGCAGTGTCAACACTGAATTCAGACCTTGCTGTAATAAGTGGCTTCAAAGTCAGAAACTGCATTCCAACCTGCTTTTCATATGGATAGGATGTTTTTAAATCAAAAGCATTGGTATAAATTATTATCAGAAACTCCATCCAGCACATCAGGAGATACAGCTGCACAGCAAAAGAAATGTCCTCTTTAGCTAAAGCACTTGCAGGCTACTCTCCTTTTCTTTCTTTAAAAGCAAGGTGTATTTTTGGCATCAAATACAGAGACAAAGCATATATGAGGGCTGTGCAAGAATTTCCATAAGCAGTTGCAGGCAAGACCCTGTAGTACTGTGATAGTCCAGATCACAATAAATGAATTTACTAGAGGCATAAAAATTGGTAGGAAATATTTTATTTTTATTTTAAAAATTTTAATGACAGGAATAAAGCCCCCTAATTGTCATTCTGCACCCAAGTATTTCCCTAAGGCCTCACTGGCTGCAAGCCAGTTGTCAGACAACAGACATTTATTAATTTTTTCTGCATGATAAGCTTTCTTTTAAGCAAAAAATATTTTTAGCAAGAAAACAAGGATTTTTATTAGAACAAAACTCTATTTTTTATTTCAAAGCATGAACTCTGGCACAGAAACCCATAAAATGCCTTTAGACCCCTTTGAACTTTCTACTTTATCTCTTCTGCTGAAGATAGTATCCTGAGACTGTTGAAAGACCTTGGTCCAAATGCAGACAGGCAGAGCAATATACAAGCAGATTAGTGGCAGAATGCTACCATTATTCTCCAAAAATAAAACTACAAACAAATAATTTATTACCTCATTATCTAGTTAGGAAAAAGCTTTCCATCCAATAACTTAGAACTGAAACATAAAAAACTGCCAAAAGCTGAAAATATAAATTTGTGTGATTTTGCTGCATCCTTCTTTATAAGAATTTTGCTCATAACCCAAATACCTACCAGTACCTCATTTTTTGTAAAGGACAAAAGTCTGCAGTAAATTTAGAAATAATCCAAGAAGTGCAGGCCAAATTAATCCACCCAGTCATTGTCCCATAACACTTTGGCTTCTAGGAGAGAATGCAAGAAGTCTTAGCTGGCTGATCAGACTGGTCCCTCTCTATTGCCCTTGTACATTTTTAGTATCAGTAAAAGAACTATCATACAGAAAGGTGTTTTGTTTGTGCATTAGTTTCTAATTTTTCTTAGACATAGCGTATATTTATTGCCAGAGTGAAACTACTTAATAAATTACTATATGGGTGCAATTGAAATATTGCCCAATTACCCTTAACTTCAATGTAAATATTTCTAGATTCTATTACAGAATTTAAAAAGCCTATATTCAAGAATTTTAAATCTATAAAATCTTGCAAGTGCCCAAAACCAAGCTTCTGGTTTGCTAGCAGCCAATGAAACACAATTCATGGACAAGTTACAGTGGAAGACAAAACAGATGGTTTACTGCTGAATTTTCAAGTATTATGTAAAGACAACCAGCTGTGAAGATAAATATTTACAGTATATTGACCAATGGGATAAGAGATGCAAATTTATCTGTTGAAAAAAGTTCATCTTTTTTTTCAGAAAAAAATTTAAAATCCTTCAAAACCTCAAGCTGTGGAATACATAATAAAGGCATAGTAACCAGAAATGATCACAAGTTGTTGCACAAGAAATATTTGTCATATAGAGAGAAATTGCAAGTTTTGCATATTATCATCAATATGACATTGAGTGTAAGTCTGAAAACACTGGAACTTTCCGACAAGGGGGAAAAAAGTATTCTTGTGTGCTACCTGAAACTTAGGAGCCCTAGGTGGTAGAGTATTTCACAATGAGACTCTTAATAGAAACTGATACCAGTCCCAGAAGAGAGCGCAGGAAGAACACAAAGCAAAGCTGACCAAATAATGCTTTGGTGCCTTGGAGTATTGCGTAAATTACAGCAGGCAGATTTAGGCATTCCATTTAGAAAGAGAAATACAAAGCTGAAGCTCGCACTAGAGAAAATGTACTAGAGAAAAATCATTAAAAGAAATTCCAATAAAAGCAAATAAGAAGTACCTATCTACAAAGAAAATGTATGAAAAAGAAAATGTGAATGCGCATGGTGCGATCAGACTGCAATTGAAGTTGATATTTGGACATGTTTTGTCTGCTGCAGTTACCCTTTCATACAATGTTTGAAGTGAAAGAAAGAAATTTAAATGTGGTAAATCAATTCTAACCATGTAGCTCGGGGAAGAGTTCTTTAAGAGCAACATTATTCATCTTCAGACAAAGTCCTTGAATTCAAAAGGATTTCCTGAACTGCGCTGATCTCCCACTGACTTCAGCAGAAGGGTTTGATGTGAAACCCTGCAAGTGCCCTCCAGGTCCTGCCCATGTCCCCATCATCCATGGACTCAAGCCAATGAGCACCTGGGTGCTGTCAGGCTATGCCATGCCTCCCTGCTGACCAAAGCTGCCCCTCAAGGTTTGCTTTGCCTCTGCCAAGGGGTCGCTCCTCTACAGAAACGACAATTTTGCCTGAAGTTATACAAAAGATGGTACCTGTTGGACTTTCATCACTGCCAAATTGTGGGGAAAAAAAGTAGACTCTGAAGTTGTCAGGCAAGAATGACACAAGAAAAGGTAAGGGATGCACCTGCTTAAATACTGGTGTTGAGTGCCACAGTTACCCCACGAGCACCCACAATACCCATGCCAGATGATGCAACCATGACCCAGAACCTATTGGACTCCATTCCCTGCCGTAGTTGCAACTTGAAGCCAAATGGGAATTTTCAATATTTTAGGTGTTGAAAATTATGGTTTTATTCTTATATAGTCCATCAGTATTTTTCTTTTGTTTTTTTTTTTTTTATAGTGAAAAAATAACAGGATGATCTATATTTTATATTATTACAAAATCGTTTTTCATTTCTGGATGAATTTCTAGGTACCAAACACTTCTGTATCTAGATTTCAGCTCACTTTCTCTTTTTTAGATGGCTACATTTCTGTGGAGGACAATAACCATTTTTTTAGTTCTTCTATGCTCTAAAATGCAACATTACCAAATGAAAAACTCAGCTATGATTATCTGCCAGCTATCCTATCGACTGATGTACTTCAAGATAAAAGTAGCCAAATGGCTTTATATATGATAAAAAGTGGAAAAGGCAGACTGCTTATACGATAAAAGCAAGGAACTATGATGAGTCAATCATGAGCACAGGAGATGAGAACCAATATGTATTGGTGTGATGAAGACTGACATGCCCGTTACCAAAGTGGAACAATATTTAGCAGTAAAAAGATTAAGCATGATGGTATGAAATAAAAAATTGACTAGACTTTATAGAACATGGAAGTTGAGTGGCTTCAAAAGGATTATTAAAATTTTCTGCAAAAGAAGCTTCCATGAGTAAAAAGAACCAGAGATATGCTACTGCTTAATGTAAGAAAAAAAATTACTAACTTTTCTCATCTACAGCAAAATGCTGAAAAATCACTTATGAGTAAGAAAGAGCGAGTGAAAAAGAATAGTAAGCTACAGATTGCTGCAGAAGAAAATTACAAAATTGAAAGTTAACTATACCAGGCAAACCTCACCATTGCAATTAGCAGTACAGAACCGGAGGAAGTCTTTCAGCCAGCAATATACCAGATGTTAATTTTTTTGATATTATTTTCAGGAGTTGATAATTTACTGTTGATCATCTTATCAGAAGTTGCAACAGGTATTATTTTATTCTACTGTCTTTATGGGCCCTTCATTTGTCTTTATGCTGGATGATGTAGTGAGCAGAAAATTGTCTCTCTTCAGAGCATCACTTTAGACCTCAGAGGACAAATGACACAGTCCCTTCTGCACTGACACTGTGCACCAACAGATTTCCGCAGCACTATGGCTTTCAAGATAGCTAGTGAGCAACACAGTGGCAGGTGGAGGCAATATCAAGGGCTTGATTCAGCTTTAGACATGCACCCATGAATGTTTATAACTTCATTCCCATTCACACGCTGAAGACAAAGCTGGCCCAGTGCAGCAAGCAGCATGATACTTACACCATACTGATGATTTACATCACCTCTGGTTCAAACCTTTTACTCTTCTTTTCGCTTTTTTAGACTTATCATTGAAGATTTGCTAGACTGGATTTACAAACCTTTTGATGTAATATTCAAGCAAGCCATCGGACTGCATGCTTTCCATTTCAAATAAAGAACTTTTAGTATAACTGTTTACTTCGTCCAATATTCTGTAACACATATTAGTGTGCTACAAGCACTTCAAAATGCCCAAGAAACCCTCACCTACTTTAGGGAAGTATTATTCCATACAAAAAAAATCATTCTTTTAGCATTTTTCTTTTCAAATACTTATGAATTGTACACAAATGCTCAGTGTTTTTTAAGCCTACTCTTACTGATAAACCAAAATAACAGAATAAAAAATACACTCCTTTCAACGGGCTATTGATTTTTAAAGAAAATGATGGCATAGTATGGGATTAATCTGATTTAGTATCAAATCTACACTTGAGCTAATCACATACAATTACCTTCAAGTGACAGCTTGTGGATGCAGTTAGAGGAGGGCAGGGCAAGGGTTCTGTCATCCTAATGCTGACATCTAACACAGAACAAGGGAACCACGTGCCTTTAGTGCAAATATCTTAACCATTTACAACAAAAATATTTAACTGTCTTAATGTGAGGATTGATATCTCTCATCCACAGTGTCTACCATGTAATTTTCTGTTTGTTTAGATTATTTTACCACTTTTTGTTGCAGAGCTGCAAAAGCCCAAAGAGTATGGCTGTAAGACTGATGGAATGAGTGTAAAATTCCAGTTGTTCTAAATCTCATGCTTGCCATAGATCATCAGTGCTTGACAGTTCCCATTTCTGTGGAAGTTTGCTACCCCCTCATGCCTAGGTCTGTAAGTTAAAAATGTGGGCTGAAAGATAGATAATACTGCAGAGATATTGCCCTCTGGATTTCAGAGAGCACATAAGTATTACCTGCAGCAAGAACTTTGTGTTTTGCTAAAATAGATGTTTAAACTATTTTTTGAATCATGGCACTCTGGAGATATTTTTAAAACTGGGATTTGCTTCAAGTTATATCTATTAGAAACCAGTGAACAAAACCATAAAAGGACAAAAATAATCATAGGTATTTTCATAAGTAATAGTCCTTTCTATGAGATCAATTTAATTGCTTTCAATGAAACTTCAGTTTCTATTACCATTACCAAATAAGGAAAACCTTCAAATTGGAAAAATACTCAGGAAAAAAATCAGTTACCAGAAGGGACACAGTTCTATTAACTGAAACTGTCGAATTGCTTTTTTAGCTATCAAATTTTCAGTAATGATGATACTTTGATTTGTGTGTGTGAGATAATTGTTAGTCTGATGAAACTGTTGTCTTAATCATGTTCCTAAACCTACTAAAACCAGGCTGAAACAAGCAATAGCAAAAACTTATGCAAAAAACTGTACTTTCTCATTTTTCGAGTTTCTGGGTGAAGTAACAAATTTAATTGTGTGGGTTTTCAGTTTTTTAAACGCTCTCAGGAACAATGAATGCCCAGCCATCCTGTGAGCACCAGTTTTCCAGTGGTTGCTCAGCAGCATGCTGCAGACAGTGTTCCCCTACTAGAACTGTGGAAGAGGTTTGGGATAGTTCTCTGAGAAAAAAAAAAAAATAGTTTAAATTTACGAATGTAGCTCATGACTACCAAAACTAAAGTTGTTTTTTCAGAAAGGGGATCGAGCCCCTCTAAACTCACTCCAACCTCCTCTTCCAAACAGGGCTGCACCCACTCAAAGGATTGCTCCAGCCCAATGAGGCAAGTGCAGTCACATGCATAAGAAATGTATTCACTCCAAGTAAAGATTAAATACTTTCTATTTAAACAGGCAAAAATAATTTTTCAGCATGTTCTGATAGATTAAGGTTCATCAAGATAAGATCTGCACGTAGGTTCTCACAGCACAAAAAAAATGCCTGACACTCCCTACTTTGTAATACAAATAGGGTAAGGCTAAAACACTCTAGGTAAAGGCACGTGTGATCTAAGCAGACCCCAGGAGAAATATATAAAATTGTATTTCTTTACATAGTATATGTCCCAGTTTCATTGTTTCTGAAAGAGACATTTTGATTCAAATAGGAGAGGTGAGTCAGTTTGTAACATACAAAGCACACATTTCTTTTTCTGTAATCTATTACTGTAAGAAATAACATGGCAGCTCTTAGTCATAGAGCAGTGGCTGACCTGCATTTCCTGAGTAATATTGTTTCAATTATTATTTTGTTCACAGTAACTGTTTTACTAACTGAAGAAACAAAAATATCAATTCAACTGGATCCATATAATGAAAGAAAATATCCACTCTAATTAATTTTTGTGGACATTTCTTGTCATTTAGGCAACATACATTACTGCTTGCTGTTAATATATCCAAAAAATAGTCTTTATCTCTTTCTTCCTCCTGTGTTTTCAGAAGGGTATAAAGCTTTCATCTTTCTCTTTGCTTGTTACAGAGATGGGAGTATAAAACCTGTATCATAGTCTAATATCAATACATGAAAATTCAACTACCACAAACATCTTCCCTAGATGGTGAAATGTTACAGTTCTTCATGCCTTCCTGTGGTGCCTGTGACTAATCTAATGCAATAGTGATTATTAAAAATACACAAGAAAGCTGAAACCTGATAAGTAGAGGAAACTTGTTTCATTCAGCCACCTTGGGTTTTGCTTTTACTCCTACATGGCTGATGCTATTTTTGGAAAAGTCCAGACAGTGCAAGCTCAAGATACAAGCAATTATAACAAGGCATGGTATCAAAAATTCTTAATTCCTATGGCAAAGAAAAAGTAGTTTTCATGCCATGATGCTTGAAACTTTTCTGCAGTTCATTGAGCCAATAAGAACACTCACGGGCACCTCTCTGCATGAGGAAAATAAATAAACAAATGTAACTTTCAACAGCAGCAGCCTTGTGATCAGTCCACACATTGACTTTGTGTCATGATCTGAAGATTGAAGAGAGAGAAATGTTGTGCTACTGAATTATGTTCTGGTGGCTCTGAACACCTGAGGACCACGATAGCATCTGACCTGCAAAGATGAGGGATGTTCCTGTTGTGTCACTTCTGGTTCTGCAGGGAGAAGGATGCACACTCAGTGCTTTTTTCTGGCTCTTTTGGGTTGCTGCTGCCTAACCACAGGCAGGATTTGGATGCTGAAGGGAACAGGTCAGACCTCTCACTGCTTCCCAGATAGGTTCAAGCAGGAAGGTGGAGGGCTAAGCTGGCATGACAGCTGGCATGAGAGGGAAGGCAGAGAATAGGATTTATAATTTTATTTCTGATCAAGGGCTCAGTCTAGAACAAAACAAACCTGTACTGTTCATATCAAGGCAGAGGGGGAAAAAAGTAAAGTGCTTCAAAGGACTTTTTCTTTCTCCTCTGAAATGTCCAGGAAAGTCTTGGGATAAGCTTCCTCCTAAGACTGTAGAAGCTCCCACTCCAAACTTTGGGGAACTCCTCTGGTGGGAATGCAGCCACATCTCTTCACAGAGAGAAACAGGCACAACTTCCCAAGGACTTGTCCTGGGAAACAGTGAAAAACCGCAGAGAAGAAGGGCAAACAATTCTTATCTCGACTTGCTACTCCTGTTGTTTTTGCACATGTGGAATGTGTTAGGAAGATTGTTTATCTGAAGGGATTTGGTAATTAGATTCTGGTGATTGTTGTTTATATTAATTAACCAATCACTTGAAGCTGTGCCTGTCTTTTTAATTTAGTATAGCTATAAAATAGTATTAATGTAGTATAGTATTAATAAAGTATAGTGTTAATAAAGCAATTATTCATCCTTCTGAACCATAGAGTCAGATGCCAATCATTCCCTTTGTGGAGGGCTCCCTGCATTCGACAGGGGGACAAGTACATATGCAAACTGTTTGAGATTTGGCCAGGCTTGCATTTTTAACTGCAAAAAGCAGAACTGACAATTATTTATAAATGAACAGAATGGAAATCAAAGCCTCTTCACTGATCACTTAAATGATGACTGAAGAGGGTCCCACAGAGAGCCAGCTGAGTAATGACAATCACATTGATATGAAACTCAGGGCACAGGGAATATTTCTCTGTCTGCTCTGGGGTACTCTGACCCCCAGGGGAGCACTGACTTTGACCCTCATTCATGGAGAAAGTTTCCTAGACTTCAAGATAGACTAGAATCC
>JAYDZK010000113.1:19964303-19994648 GCA_034509185.1 Euphonia xanthogaster
CAGGCTGAGAGAAACCAACAACTGGTCCCCCCACAGATATGGTTACATATAGTTCTCCCTTTATTTCCTGAACAGTGCTCTTTCTACACACATTTCCCTTGTGCACACGGCAGCCAGCTATCCACGATTGGGTGCACAGCCTCGATCAGCGTCTGCTGCTCTCTTTCACTGGGAAGCGTCGCGGCACCGCAGGATCGGGCACAGCCCTTTCTGTGGTGAAAGATCAGCTCTAACATCCGGCTTAGCTCTTGCAACATCACAACATTTCTTCTTTCTGGGCCTTCAAGGTGACCCCAAGGACATCAGTCCCTCGCTAGGTTAAGGCTGGGCTGTCCAGTCCCTCTAGGGGCAGCCCATGCCCCTGATCAATGAGGAATTCCTCTACAGGTGACTAATTTTTGTTAACAGCAGCAGTGATGTAGGGGTTTCAGCAATTGATTCTGAGAAGAAAAGAAGAAATTGTAGCTTGGGGAAGAAAGGATATATGAATGTAGTAATTCTTTTTTTTCCCCAAATGTTTTCATCACACATTTTCAGGGAAATATAAGTATCAGAAAGGCTGTATCATTAAATAATTCTGTTTTAAATTTTGTCAAATCCAATTAACTGGTCTTTTTTCCCCCTTTATACTATTGTACTTTGCTCCTTCTTTTGTTTTTAAAAAGACTTAAAAAAATAATTTTTTCTATTTTTCCCCATTCTCTGTTCTCCTATATAACTATATATAGTTATATATATTTTTTTTACCAATCTCATATGCCTTATTTTCAGAAATCTCAGTCATCTCCTTCTGAGAGGTATATTAGTCAGCTCTTAGTTACATACATTTTTTTGTGGCAACTCTGTACCCTAAGCCAAGTAATAGTTAAAAAATAGTGGGATATCTCCTGACACATAAGGATTACCTGTATAGCAAGTAACATTTAGGAAAGAAATGGTTCTCAGACAATGAATCTGCAGTAGTAATAAAGGCAAATTAAAAAGTCTTGGTGAAATCCATCTTTTAGAATCTGGCATGTCCCACATCCATGGCCTCCATTCTCCTATTGAATTCACTCATGGTAAATGTTAAAAAAAAAATAAATTAAAAAAAAAATTATATATAGCAGTCCCAAATCACACAACGCTCATCAACACTGAAACAGCTGGACTCTGGGCTAGGAGTTATAATTTCTGGAATGAGACAGTGTGGGAACACTGAAGAAAAAGAGTTCGATGTTGTAGGGAATCAAGAAAAACTGGATAATCTGGGGAAAAAGTCTGCTACACTTGCAAACTAGGACACAAATGTACATGTTTCAGCTGTGGGAGGATTGAGGATAATCAAAATTTGTTTTGTTGAAACTTCACTACAAGTCTTCTGCTCTTCTGCACTTGTAATTGCCTCATCTCTCCCTTGCCTGACCAATGCTCAGGTGATGACCTTGCCCCCCTATCTTCACTCCTGGCTGCATTTGCTGCTTTCTGGCCCTCCTACGCAGAGAGGTGGCGGCTGCTTCACGAGCAAGGGAGATCCAGCACCTCGGAGAGGGAGTCTGAAGCCAGTAGCAGAGTAATGATGAAAGATTGGGAGTGAGGTACTGAATTACACAGTTTTTATGAGCCTGTTGTGGATGTGCCAGCATGCCTGAATCTCTCAGGGATAGATATCCCTGATCTCTAACCCCATTTGGTGCAGTGAAGGGAAGAACTGCACTGTGACAGGATGCAGATACTTCACTCAAAGGAAATGTAAGGATCTGTCCCTCACCTGGGCACTGGACATGGGACATGTCCCAGCCACAGCAACTCTGTCTGTGTAATACAGCACCAGCTGCTCCTATTTTCTATCATAGTATTTTGCTACTGAAATAATTTATTTGGCAAAGATAGCAATCTAAATAATATTTGAAGAGTCTACAAACTGTATAGATAGTTAAAGGGACATTTTAAATTATACCTGTAGTAGGTATGGAAAGAAATCTATGAACCAGTTGTCTATGGATTATATCTGAAATAAAAGTCTACTCTTGGGAGGAATTTGATTGTTATTTCCTAAGCTTGCAGGACATTTTCAAGGAGATTTAAAGTACAAAAATAAGATAAGATACAATGAATAGATAAAAAATTTTATTTAAATGTTCCTTCTTGACTGACGTGCTTAATAAAGACAAGAAGAAAAAAATAACATTACTTATGTATTGAAATCACTGAATCACTGTGTACAAAAAAACTACAGTTCTTGTTTGGCAACACTTATCTTTTATTTATTTCCTTTTTTTGTTTGTTAGTTTTCTTTGTTTGGCTGCTTTATTTTAGCTGAGGTTTTTGTTTGTTTTTAATTTTTCATTCTGATGAATGAGACTGGTTTTCTCAGAACTGATTTCATAACAGGAGAAGGACACACAGGGCAGGCAGTGCCTAAGAAAGCTTTTTAACAGTACTAATGTGCCAAACTGCAAGATGGCATCAATGTATAGATAAATGTCCCCTGAGGACAAGGGTGCAAACTCATTTTAACTTGTGACCCACACCAGATTTGAATTCAAGCTGGTACCTGAGCTGAGCTGGGAGAGCTCCTCAGAGCAGCTAATTTCAGCCATATCAGTGAGGTCTTGTCTTTTAAGCCTCAGCTGTGCCTGCAATAACTCCTAACTGCTCTAAAGCTTTCTGCTGTGTAAGATATCTCCAGACCTTTCACATGACATTTTCTTCACATCCTTTCATGTAAGATTCCCCAGTATAAGGAATTGGTTGAATAAACATTTCACTGTGAAATGTGTGAGAGAGTAAGCAGTCAAAGTGGGAAATAAAAAATGAACTGAACCATCAACAGTCACACATAACTTACTCAGGGATAATTGCAATATTACTAGTCTAGTCTACTACTCCTGTGTTAGCTGTCACTTGGCAGGTATCAGTTACATTAAGGTGGCTCTCTCCTTAGAGTAATAATTATCTGTTAATGTCTTAATGAAATACACCTCAAACATCCCTGTGCAGACTCAAAATATAATTAGCAATAACTGTACCAATATGCCAGCTCCAATGTAAACATATAGGAACTATCCAAGCAGTGCATTTCAGTGCAATACTTTCATCATCACTAGACCTACTAGCTTCCTTTTGCTTACTTTAAACTTTTTGGGCTAGGTCACAAGTTTTTTGCTGGGATTGACAAAGATAGAAAGTCTTAATTTGCTTACAGAAACTAGCAGAACTGTTAATGTGTTTTAAATAAGCAACCGAAATGATATCTTTGTAAATATATCCTACTCCTCTTTTCTTACAGGTGTGAAGACAGACATAAACCTACGGGGTGAGATACTGACAAGGAATGCATACTCAAACACAGCTGCGTCTGTTCATAATTTTGTTCATATTTAAACACAATTTAAATACTATGCATTATGTATTTTTAAGAAGATATTTTCCCTACAGATAGCAAATACTGCAATCCCAAGAAGCTCAGCACAGCTGCACATAGCTCAAGCCAGCACACATTTCAGATGAATCTCTCTATACAGAATGCAGCCTCATTAAGGAAACTCACTGGAGAACAGCCCTTCAATCTATTCATTATACATTAGGTGGTGTATACAAGGAAAATAAAACAGGTTTTATTATTTAACATCTACTTAGTGTTTAAAAATGCATGCTTCGTGCTTGGACAGTTTAAATGGCACTCAGCCTCCATGCACTGTCACATGTACTTTTGTGACTCTCAAAGTCAAAACAAAAGAAATGTTGTTCAGCAGTTTGTGTTTAGCAGAACCTTGAGAGCTTTAATAGGGTGGATAGCTGCTGATAAACTTAATCTCTAGCACAGCAAAGTATATTTAAGATACTGGAAGCATTGCAGCACATTAAATTTTCACAAGTTATTTATATCACCAACATGATCTAAGTATTTCAGCAAGTCATAGAAAACTATATTGCACTTCCTTAATGAATTTGATTGCATTTTATTGTTTCCCGTTCATTCTCATTGCTTTAAAATGATGGTGATAAGCAGACCATCTTATGTGAGACTTCTGCAGTTTGAATAATCCAGTATAGAGGACAGAACATGATCAGCTGCCAAAGTAATTCACTAATTATCATGGAAGATCACTGATCAGTAGGACAGGTAAGAATCTACAACTTCAGTGGAAGGGTTGTCAGAATTGAAGAATATTAGATTATAATTTGAAACATTACATGCACACAGAATAAACTGCAAACTTTGTCAGAAATCTCATTACATGAGTGTAGATCTGTCAGGGTATCTGCTGAATGATGAATTTATTTGCAACTGAAGGAGCACCTGACTCAGCATGCCAACCTCTCCGGCAATCCTTGCTCTACAACAGTGTGAATGTTTCAGAAGTGTTTCACACTTGTGATGCTCGACACCTGTAATTCTCGTGGTTTGTAGTAGCTAATGTTGTTCTTCTAGCTTTTAACTTTTACTGCCTCCAAGACACTCAATCCCAAACCTTGCCAGCTTCCAATTTGCAGTTGAAGTCATGTATTGCATCTAACTCTCTCTCCATTAGAAGTGTCTTTAACACTTTCATAAAACTGAAGTTGTGTCTTGTTTTTAAGGCACGTTTTGCTGTCATAAGTACATGCATCTAATGTTATCTTCAAAGGCATTGATATTTTTTATCTTAAAATCATGAATGAGAATAGAAACTTGAGGGTTTTATACCATGTTATTATTTTCATTAATATAACAATTCACAAGTCTGAAATGAAAATATCTATTTACTGCAGTAATTTGAAACCAGACATTTATGTACAGAACATGGTTTGAACTAATCAACCTAAGAGGCCAATTGTTCTATGACAGTACAGAGGCCTCTTCTTTCAGGGAAGTAGTTTATAATTGATGTTGACACTATATTTTGATAGTTTTGATAGGAAAGTTGAGTTGAAAAATAAGCTGAACTAAAATATAGTTAAATTTACCAAACATCTTTAATACGTTAAATTTTAAAAGCCCAGTGAAGCTGGGTGTCATTACATAGAATGTAACACTGGATAAAATAAAGTGCTAAAAATGAACTCTCTAGAGGAAAAAAAACCAAGATCAAATAAAATTATTAATAATACTAGTGAACAAAGTAGTTTAAATCTTCAGAAAAATGCATTTTTCATCACAAATCCATCTCCTTTAGACTTCATCCAATATATAGTGATGGAAGAACAGAAGGTAGGACTGGTGCAGGTGGGAAGAATTTAAGACATATTTTCTGTATTT
Organism: Euphonia xanthogaster; assembly: GCA_034509185.1. Lineage (NCBI taxonomy): Eukaryota > Metazoa > Chordata > Aves > Passeriformes > Fringillidae > Euphonia > Euphonia xanthogaster. The sequence continues at coordinate 19,969,528 of JAYDZK010000113.1, forward strand.
GCACAGGTGTCAAGATACTAAACACTATTTTATATTGAGGAAACTGTTCACATGAAAAATGCATGGAATACAAAGACAATACCATTTATAGTTATAATACTATTGAGTTATGCTATAGAGATAGCCCAATTTATTAAGCTTATCTATTACACCACTGAAATACGCAAATCTTGAAAGAGAAACTGAAAATCTTCCAAGTTGATGCTTCACTTAGAAGCTTGGAAAGGGAAGGAGAGAAACAAAGAAACCATGGGGAAAAAGCCAAACATTCAGAGAGCGACAAAGAACAGAACAAAAATTAGAGTTGTATCCAGTTCTATTTCTGCACATTATCTATAAAATACCATTTTGTATGAAGTGACAGACTGCACTTAAAGCTTCCCCTTTCACCACACACTTGCCCAGCTTCAATCCCACGCTGATTTCATTTGATTACAGTGCTCTTGTTGGGATGAAAAAACCTAAGGATTTAAATAACAGAAACACAGGATCTCTCAACTGGTTGTTGAACTCAAAGTAGTATAGGTAAAATTTCATCCCAATGACATTTGATTGTCCTATTATCATGGCACGTGCTTCAGAAACCTGATGCAGAGCAGCAGAAATCACTTTATTTATAAACAGTATAAAGCACTGAACAGTGTGAGAGTTAGGAGATTGACACATAGAATCAGAGTGAATGTGACAGCTCTCCATTGCAAGTTCTGATATCCCAGAGGGTAAATTTAAGGTTTTCTATACCAAAGAATAAACCTCAGCAAATACTTTGGCTGTTAGTGAGCTTAGTATTAGGCTATGGAAAAGCTGAATAAGATCCGTGACAGAAAGGTTTTGTGAAGCTTTTGTTTGTTACTAAACACCAGGGTTTATATTTTACCTATGTTTTTCACATTAAATCCAGAATTTGAATTGAACTGTAGCTTTCAGTGAGCTTTCAGAAATTGCAGCAGATGCTTGTTTTCCTACCACATTTTTGCTTGAAGCCTAAATTTGAGACATTGTCAAAAAAGGTACTTCAGCAGTTTTGAATCTTATTTTGGGGGTTGTTTTGGGAAGTAAAAAGTGTTCAGTAGTTTCTGATTATGTTGCCCATTCATCCAAAGCACAATTTACATTGATGAAATTTCTCACTTGTGCAAGAGGCTTCCCATGTGTGTGTATTGTGGGGGAAAGGACGTAAGGACAATTTTTGGCTGGCAAAGGGGTTGTTTCTTTCCTACATCTCATCACCTTGCTTCCTTCAGGAAAAGCCAGGAGAAGATGTTGTTCAGACCCTTATTTTATTTTGAAGCCACTCAATGGTTGATTCTCACCCAAGTAAGGTTCCTGACTCTCAGTGTGGTCACATGAATGCTCAAACCAATGCCCTGAGCACAGAGATTGGATTGCAGATGAAGAGGACAATGTGGGAAAGCTCAGTGTCCCAGTAAGTGCAAGCCAAGACAGTGGGACAAGGCTCAAAGCCTTAATTTAAAGTTGGCCCTGCTTCCAGTCAAGCACTGACGTTAGTGAGCTCCACATATATTTTCCAGCTCCCAGCTGCCACAGGACAGTGCCCTCTGACTCATGCAGACTTGGATGTTTGCTCCCCTGGGCAGACTCAAGGCATTTCCACCTCTGATGCCTTCTCCTTTCTCCTTTCACCCCTCATTTCTCTTTTTCCCTTACTCATTTCACCACACACGGAGCATTGTTCCACCCTCCTACTCAGGCACAGTGTAAGACAGCCAGCATCTCCTCTTGAACAATCTCTGGATAACAAATCAGGGCACATGAAGCTAAAAAACTACTCTGAGTATCTGTTAAAGGCTGAAACGTTCCAAAAATGTGGAAGACAACAAAGAAGGCTTAAAGCATCACTTTCATTTCTGACTACTAGAAGTAGGTTCAAGAGAGAAAGGAAGACAGCCACAGGACATTGCTGTTGCAATCACCTAGTTCTGAAACAGCTTCAGCAGACTTTTAAATAGACACAAGGAAGAGTAAGCAAAGGAAGGAACCTCCAACTAAAGACTGAAAAGATAAACATGGGGCTTCAACTTAATCTAGAAGTAATCTGATAAAAAAAAAAGGTGTATGGGACAAAATTATTCTTTATGGAAATAATACATTTCCCACTCAGGTATCACTAAACTACAGATGAAGTTTATGATGTATAGAGCAACCTACACTATGGCAAACATGACAAAATCCCAGAGCAAGAAAGAGAAGCAGGACTTGCAGAGGTTAGCACCGGAATTAAAACAAGACAAAAAGCTGCACAGAACATTAAATTATATGGTAGAGTCACAAAACAAGAATACGCACACAACTAAAAGATAAAGTAATAAAAAGGCTCTACAATTTCCCAAGCAAATGCAAACATTAGAAGAATACAAACAGCATGAGCAGGACTGGAAACAGCATTATTACCATACTGGAAGGAATGAACCAAACAGCACCAGAAAGTGAATGCGCTATCAATTTTAAAGAAGGCAGAATGTTAACTTCAAACTGGACACAGATGAACAATCTGGCGTTATCAGGACACGGTAACTGTTACTTTTGAGAGAAAAACTGCAAGAAAACAGGTGAAATTCAAAAGCTATAATAAAGCTTTTGTTTCCAACCAAAGTCATTTATGAAATAAATGAACAGGAAAGTAAAACAAGCGGAAAGGTACAATTTACATACAGCATTACCAAAGGGGAGGACAAATATCTCATATAGAGTGAAAGATTTGTCATTATCTGTTTCTTCACTGGCGAGCCCAAAACAGCTATGTGAAGAGTCTGAGCTTGTTCCTCAGGGAACACCCTGAGAGAGCATCTACTTCATGTTCCTCAGGCACAGAGAGCAGGTGAGGTTTTATTGTGTGGGATGTGCCAGCTGAACTTGGGACTTCTGAAATACAACCAAGGAAGAACTATTGCTACTGGCATCTGAACCACTTCATCAGCCTTTTACCAATTCCCGATGTGGCTCAGCGCTGCCTGCTTCAGCCCACTGAACTTGTCCCTACTCCATCAGGATTCCATCCACCATGAAGCAGGGCTTGCAGGCATGCTCAAATACAAAGATGGTACAAGCTTTTACCTACTCCATTTATCCTACAATGCCATTTTACAGTCTATGTTTTTTAAACAAACCACAAAAATTCTATTATCAGATTCCACCCAACCAGAAGTGACAATGGATAGATAACTACCACTTGAAAGCGAAGTACATATATCCATTGGATAAATACTATTTCAGTGCATTGATATCTTTAATACCTGAGGTTCTAAACACAGCTAGTAGGACTTTTATTTAAAGACACATTATTTTGCCCTCAAAATTTTTATTTAAAAACTTTGGATGCGTTTGGAATGTCAGTACCACCAAAAGAGGACACAGTGAGGGGGTAATTGACCTTGTCAGCTAAAAGCAGTATTCCTTGGAACATTTAACTCATAGACGCAGTCAATTACCTTCAGGTAATGCCTGCTTCAGAGGTTTTATTGCTTTGTCTCTTTGAAATGAACTAGATTTACTACCCAAGTTAGATCTATTTTGCCTGAAGTTCCAAAAGCATTTTAGCATAATTTTAGCAATACTAGAATTCTATCCAATTCTAGCACTAGGCTTTGAAAACAAATCCACTGATATCTGTGTTTCAGAGCAATCAAATACTTATGAATCTTGCAAGTACTTTTGTCCATAACCCTGAATTCATTGCTATGTATATTATAGGATCAATAGCTGATTTTCACTTCCTGCAATGTAAGAGTACTGGACAAATTGTCTTTATACCTCATAATTGGTGGGGAGAGTCTTTGGTTTAAATCTCAATTCCTGGCAGAATAAAAACAGGGCACAGCAATGTGCTGTCATTTATAACACTGTCACCAATATGGTGCCTGCCCAGGAATCTTAGAAAGTTTGCATTCAGTGTTGAGAAACCCCAGATGACACTTCATCAATAGAAGAGAATATTTGGAATATAAAGCCCATGGCTCACACATGGTGCCTCTGTTTAGAACTTGTTCGGCACAATTAAAAACCTCAAAACTCTTCTTTCTACAAAAGAAACACAGAAAAAGGCAAACAGATTCACATGGTTTGACTTTTTCTCCATCTTTATTTCAACTCATATGTAGTTAATTCTTTTTACTTTCTCTTAACATTTTTTTTTCATTTTCCTTTCCCCTTTTTCAATTTGGCAAAAAATGGTAAATTTGTACTTAGTCTAGAAGAAAGTCTTGACTGCACAGAAGAGATAATCAAACCAGCAACTGAATTAAAAAAGTACTGAACTTAATTGCATGTTACCAAGATATAAAACATTTGTCTTAATGCAAGATCCCAGTTTCACCGCAGCTAAAAAACAGAAGCAAAAGCATAAAGAGATTCAGAAGAAGCAAAATAAACTTTCTACACTTGCAGAGAACCAGTGTACGGAATTGCAAGCAGTCCAATATTTTTTCATTAACTCCTAATTAGTTCTATAAAGAATGAGTACTGTTGGATTATGCATCCTACTGCAAGTCCCCAGGCACCTCCTGTATTGTTTATTTTCACAGAAGCAATAGGATTTAATCCTACAGTAATTACTTACCAATTTTCCTCCAGAACAGAAGTACATTACATTTCCTACTAAATTGAAAATGGAATCTATCAAGTAGCTGCTACCTTGCAACTTACAGATAAAAGAGCGAAGGAAAAATATTTTAAGAGGTTGTATTTATCTTTGAAAGGTGCTGAATCCAAAGCAACTGTTGGATGGGAAAGGCTAAGAACTGAGAGCTTAGGCCCTTATAGGATCAATAGGGATCTTGTTCAATACTCACTGGGCAGACAACGGTATGTATGTGCATCAATTTCCATGATATATGAGAAATTTATATATACATATATGTATTTGTATCTTCCAAAACAAATCAAGTAATTCATATTTTCCCACAAGTTTGAACATTAACCTTTCAATTGTCTTCTTTAGATAAAATTGTGGTGTACTCAACTGAAATCAACATGAAGCATCTAGCAACACTATTTTTAAAAAAATGCATTTGAAGTTTTTCCCAACAGTGGAGTATTGGTGGCGGTTGAAGATGTCTTGTCAAACTTTCAAGGTTGACCAAAAAGTTCTTTTTTCAACATGAGATTAGAATAGCAAAGGTCCAAACCTAAACTAGTGAACTAGTCTACAGAATGGAGTAAAACCTCAAAAGGAATATGGGAGAAGCTAATGGAAAAATGAGGGGCCAAAACCCAGAGTTTTGTTGAGAAGAGAGTTATATTTTTCTTAAAACTGTAAAAGATTATGACCAGTTTTAGCCAGTTACCAAAATTTTAAGTCATTATCAGTCTTAGCAGTCCTATTTTTGAAACAGGCTTTCTGAAATTTTTGAAAGAACTCAGCAGGTATTTTCCCAGGTTTATCCTGGCACACTTTATGTCAGCTTCCAGTGACTTCATGGTCATTACAGGAGGAGTGAAGTGAGACCGAATTCATCTCTGCAGGCAGATCCACCTCATTCTTTGTGGATGCAGCAAGTGCACTGTGTGCACTGCAGAGGACAGAAACCTCTGCGTAGGGCTTTGGAGATGGCTTCTGTGGGCTGAACAACCCCCACACAAGGTATACCCACACCTTGTGTGTGAGCATCTCCAGGTCAGCTTTCTTGGCAAACATGCTTAAATCCTGAACGCTGTGCCAGTACATCTATCTGAGTGGCTTTGGAGACAGAACGGGATCTCAGCCTCAAGACTTGGAGCACAGGTCACGACTGCTCCCACCTGGCCCACCAGATGTTAAAGATTTTTCAACTAAAATTCAGGTACAACTTGTACATACAGCTAACTTTTGCTTCTAGTTGTAAAAGCTGAGCTGCCACAACAGATAGTGAGTCTCAAGAAGTTCTTGTTCATCGCTTCAATACAGAATATGCTTAGAAAAGACATGAAATTATGAACTTATATACTTCATTCCCTCCTGAGACGGCCTAACACTTTTCACCACTTCTTTTCTTGCTCAGTATGGAGGATGAGCCCTTTGAGACCATACAAGTAATTTCTACCTGTAATGAAGATTGGCCAGCAGTAACTTTCAATGTGGACATAAAAATGAAGTGTGAATTATTAAGCAATACTCTTGTGAATAGTTGTAGTTATAATAACTTTTTAAAACACTGCATAAAGAAAAATACACAAATATGAGAAATGTGATACATTTTATCATTGCACAAGAAACAACATGGGCAATGAAAGCCTGCTGGTGGTACTGCCTACTGCAACAGTTGCTATTTTGAGCACCACTTACACTAAAAATAATCTAAATCTTGCAACAGAACTAAAGCCTTCATATGCAGTAGTATATAGTAAAGACTACAGATCTTCATCATAGCTAAACACACTGCAAGATGACAGTTCATATGTTCCAGATCCTTGAAATTTCTGAGGAATAGCAGTGCAACAGAGCACTACAGGAGCAACTGTCACCAATCAAAGTTCAAAGAAAAATCAAGCATATCATGGGCAACAGACAGAAGTTATTATTAAAATGAAATATGCCAGGAATTGTATTAATTCTTTTTGTTGTCTACATTCTCAGTTGCAGCAACAATAGAAGGTTTGCAATATAATTCTAACCATAAAGAATTAAGACAAAATGCCTTTAAGCTATAGAACAGTTTCATATTTTTCAAAACCTCACTGTAAGCTTTCTTCCCACCAAAGATGTGATTCAAGCTTCCTCTCCCTTATGCTGTCTCCATTTTATCTAAGCATGATCCCCACGGTTCAGGTACTGGTACACAGCCTCTTCATTTACCGAGGCATTTTAGAAGTCTTTCAGAGAGATGCCGAAGAACACAAGCTAAAGCAGGTAAGGCACTGTTAAACTGATCCTTTCCTGCCATCTAGGGGACACAAACTGGCGTGCAACTGGAATGATGTCTTAGTTACATCCAGGAAAACTTTCTGTATGAAATGCCTATCTCTACCCAGCAAAACAGAAGTCAACTGAAGAGTAGCACACCTAGCAAGAAACAAACCTAGCATAAAGCTGCCTCTCCTGCCTGCAGGGCGGGCTCACACACTGTGTGAACAGAGTGCAGCTTTTCTAGTGCACTGTCCCCTAAGAATCAAAACACAGAACCACTCAATGCTGAAAGATCATCAAGGTAATTTTAGAAGAAGTTGAAGGTTGTTCCAAGATGCCAGTTTCTACTGCTAGCATTGGCATTGTGGCCAGGTTTTGCTCATTCCCCTCTCCTCACTGTTGCCTTCTGGGCCCTTTCACAAGGCAGACTCTACAAAAGGAAAAAGCAAACTCAGCTAAATACTAAGTATAGTCAAACGCACACACAAAGATCCATACAAGTTTTTTTCCCAGTCTTTTGTTTGGATTTGTTTTGTTCTTACTGTGAAAGGGAACAGTCCACTAAAACAAACACCCTTCTCTAAAACAAACAAAGACCCACACTTCCCATGGCTGAAATGATGTGATCTTTAGGATCAAAGCTGGAGCTTCTCGGAGATGAAAGGAAGCAGGTGTCCAGCCAAGATGTTTTGTGAACTGGCTACAGCTGCACATGATGTAGGCCCCCATTCTGCCCCATTGAACAGACTGGAGATGAAATTAAAGTGACCAGGCTACACTGCTGCAATACCTCATCACCACAGAGTACTCACAAACAAAAACCCCATCCAACTTCAAAGAACAACTCAATTTTATTTTGATGACAAATATTTTGAGCAGCCGTGCCCAAGTCCTCTTCACCTTACTGAGTGCAGTGTGTTTAAAGAGCTGGAAAGAATCCCTGCTTTGGGGATCCTGAACCTCTTTGCCACCTAGACAAAAAGTAAAAAAACATAAACAAATAAAAAGCCATGTGCCAACCAATTTACAGCAGTACAACATAAATGTGCACAGGACACCATAATTTCTTGAACTTAAGGTGATTAATGTTGTTCTTTGTGAACAGCATATTAAAGAAAGAATACTTTTAAAGTGCAAAACCACTGCAAGATATTTACTACATTCAAATTAGCAAACATAATGCAGTATTTGGCAATGCAAAGACACACACAGTATTTATTCTAAGGCAACCCTTAAAAATAGTATGATCAAATCACTTTTAATTTAACAGGCTTCAAAGTTATTAAAATAGCCCCCCAAAATTCCATACCGAGGCATTTTCCCCCAAAAATAATAATAGTAAAAGAAAATCACAGCAATAGTGCTGTGAACAAACCAGTATTATCAATGGAAAACTGTTGCAGAAAATAAAGTTGTTAGGTGATAAAAATCATAGCATTTGCTAGGAATGCTTTATTCTGTAAAGATACACAAAGGTCTTGAGTGCTAAGAAATTAAAAGAAAACATCCATTATTCTATATTCTAATGTCTACAACCAGACCATTTCCTCCTAATCAAAGTTATATGTATTACCTCAGGTAAGACTGGATTTAGTAATCAAACTATAGATTTACAAATGCTTTTAACGAGAAAGCATTAAATATAAAATCATACCTTTAAAAAAAAAAAAGTAACCAAAGGGCAATACAACCAGCTAGTGCTGTTTTTAAGTATTCAGGACTACATTCTGAATGATATAATTTAAGTTTGCAATTTAAATTTATTTCCATGTTTATTTTTAAGTCACCAAACAAGAAACATCATTCATACTATCATTTTATTTTTTTCCTTTATAATTTGCTTCCCTAAGAGCAAAACAAATCTTATTTTCACACATTAAAACAGCTGAACATCACAGCAAGCAGCTTTAACATCGGATTTTAACCTTGCCTTGCATTTATCTTTTTTCTTCATACACTTCTTTTTGCTGATTTAAATTATTTTCTGAACATTTTGACTTGACATTCAATGTAGTCCTAAATGTGACTTTTTCTAACTGGCAATAATACACAACATCATTCAACCAATCACTGTTTCCACATGTATTCAAAGTCTTTCCAACACTTATAACAACATATTTGCTGATTCTTCTAAAATTTCATTAAGTTATATTTAAATAAAATAGAAGCAAATTGAAATTTAGAAAGCTTAAAATTTTATTAAAGAAAACTCAGTGTGCTTAAATTTTCAAAACAAGATTAAACAAAAACATTTTGTCATCAAAGGCCTACAGTCAGTTTGCTAAACAGTTCAGGTAACCAAACTCCACGTGGCTTTTAGGCACGCAGAAGTGCAGAATGGTGCTTCTGGAAAACCTGCCAAGCATTTAGATAGGCTGGGTACCTGACTGCTGCTGGGACTTTGCTAGGAACTGGGTGTCCACTATCAGTTTTGATTCATTGGTTTTTTTTTTAAATCCTCATGTGGGGTTTTTGGGGGGACTGGTGGTTAGGTTTATTTGATGCTTAATGTTCTCAATTAACTCCATATCTTTAGATTATCTTTAGATTTAACTTAATTCCCTTCAGACTGAATTAGCAGTTACTGGGTCCATTCTTTCACTACCTGTTTTTCAAATTTCAGGTGAAGGAACCTAACTCAAACACTGTCAAAAGTTCTCTGCTTGTGCGAGTAAGACCAGAAACAAAAATGAAGGCAAAATAATTTCTCTGTAACAGAATCTGAAAACATGTATGATAGTAGATAAATAAGTGTCAAGATTAGCTTCACTCTGAAGTCTACAGACACAGCACCATGGTTTTGTTTTGTTTATAGATCTGGCTTCCCTTTTGATTTTGTGTTCATTTAGAAAACAGCACTCTCACTAAAAGGTGAGGAAGGCTCATGTATACAGAATTTAAAATTTTAACAGAATATAGAAAGTCTACACATAACACTGGCTGCTGTGATTCCAAATTTAATTACCCATTTATCTTTGAAAAGGTATTCAAGTTCTAAATGACTACACCAGCACTTAGTAATAATATTTTTATGCACCGTACAGAGATGTACCTTCAAGTAGAAGAATATAAGAATGTCCTAGAACTACATACCAGAGAAACTGAGACTGAAACAGATTTCTTTTAAGGCAGAAGTTCCATTGTATATCAGATTGAAAGCCACAACAATATAAACTATAACTAGTTCATTAAGCACTTTAAAATTTGCATTCGTAACTATTAATTCTCGTGCTTACTAGAACTCTACTAATATTCCAGGAAGTCCAGCTGGAGATATGGTTATCCTTTGAGGTTAAAGCTATGGCAGAGTAAAGTTAACCTAAGCGCTACTTTTAGTTATTAAATAAAATGTGCTCATTTATGTTAGTAAGTTATACAACTATTTAGAAAGAGGAAATATGAAATATTGACAATGACAAAAGAGATTTTAAAAAGCGATCATTGAAAATGTTAGAATTCACATTCAGAGGAATTTAAATGCTTAAAAACAGATTCACATATGTTCATCGAGTTGAAGATTAGTGTATTAAAAAAAGTTAAGAAAATACTTTTGTGTTTCAGTTCAACTGCGCTTGATTCAAGCACAGCTTAGAGGTTGGCTGATATAAATTAAACATTGCTCACTGCCTTAGCAGCCAAAAGTACAGAAAAATGTACATGTTCACAGGATAAATAGAAGTCTCTTCTTTCTTTTGGAGGAATAACAAAAAAAAAAAAAAGGCAAAAAAAAAAGCAAAAAAGCTATCTCACTCCAATACGGGAAGTCATCCACTCCAAGCCTTGGCATAATCTGAAAGATAAGAGATGTTATACTTGGTACAAGTTCTATTCCAGCGTCTTGAAGGTATTTTCTACTTGTTTTTATGTGTAAAAACAGCTACTTAAAATAAATCAAATCAACTGGAAATGGGACTGAAAGCTGAAGAAAGTAACCAGTGTTTTAAACTAAGTCTACTTAGGCTTTAGCCACATGAAAATGGTCAAGCATTCTGTATTATTGAAGCTTGGTAGTACTTCAAATTTTTTTCCTTGTAAACGTAAAAGACACTATCCTTAAATGCTTACTCGCAAGTACATGCAAAGAAAAAAGTTTTTCTTGCTCTACAGAAAGCTAGACCTTTACATACTAATATTAAAAGAAAAAGGGCAGGTTATCCAGACTGAATTGTTTCATGAAAAGACAGTATATCAAAATTAAATTACAAAATTAAAAGTGTGTTTATATTGAATACTAAGACTGCATAGGATCTAATCTGCTTCCTAATTCAATTTGCATCTCTATTTAAAAGTCTTCCATTTTAGAAGACAGACTTTCCCTTGATTTTCTAGGGATCACATTATTTAATTTATATCCCTTTGAGCTTTACCTTTGTCCAGTAAATCAGTGTGTAGCTATCCAAGAATGTTAGCTTCACTCACATCAAGCTGATCCCCCCAGATTCTTGTCAGATCTTCCCGAGGAAGACTCAGCTCAGCTATCTAACTCTGGGAATGTTTTTTCTAAGTTCATCTCACTACTGTCACAGTTCAAAGTATTCTAAATATTCATCGCTTTTTGTTTTACAATACAAAAGAAGCAGCCTAGGACAGCCACTGTTTCTAAACTAAACCTCATATTTATTAATTATTATTTTCCTTTAAATGTCAACTTGGTTGAAGATCTTAGTTAGTCCATAAACCGTGTACTCAAAAGTGACTTTAGCAAAACTGGTAGAAGGAAAGTAGAACAACTCTTAGAACAAAAGAATACAACCACCCTATTAAAAAAAAACCCACTTCGTTCTCACTAACACATTCCACCCTAGGGAAGTTAATGCCCCCATTCATTCTACAAGACATCTCCATGACATTAGACAATACTTCATGCTAGAAAGTGAGGTAGATGCTCTCCCTTCCTAAATACCCAGTTGGATTCACTATTTTTGACGGCACAAGACCACGGTATTTTAAAGGTTGTACAACACAGCTAAAAAAAACCCTGAATATCACACATTGCAAGAATGCTTTAAAAACCAAGATGAAAAAACTGTATACTTCACGACATACAAACAAGACATTACCGAACTTGTTAGAAGGTATCCAAATTTTTTTTTTTATATTTACAGACTAAGGATGTAAGGCTAGCCCAGCATTTCATTTTAGTAATTGCTAGCATAAGCTATGCAAATTTCAAAATTAGCTACATTAGCCAGATATAAACAAAGTTGAATATTGGTAAAAAATTTGTTTTATGACAGATCTATGTAACTTTTCATTAAAAATTATATTTCAAGGCTAATCAAAAAAGCCAAGCAACCAAAAAAAAACCTGAACACCTCAACCTCCCAGCTTAGAAGCTTTCTGTAGGTTAGTGCATAAAGGAAGAGAACAGTAGCTTATTTCTTAAAATACAGAAAGACACACAAGAGTAAGAGAGTAGCACAGAGAGAGTAGACAGCTATGTCAACAGCTACATACGTAGGTGGAGGGGTGGTGTTTGGTTTTTGGTTTGGGGTTTTTAACACCAGAAGGAAGACATTCATATGAATTTGGAGTTTGAGCTATGAAAAAACCCACAAGGTTCAATTGCAAAAATTTCAAAATGTCCCTCTGACAGCAAAGTTCAGAAAAGATGAGCTTTCAGAAAATCCACTTTGGTGTCGGCAGGCTTCTAAACAGTATTCTCATTTACCAGGAATTGCCATAGTAAGCAGTAAGCCCTTACCCCTCTCCTGTCAAAGCACAGCAGGATTGAATGTGCCACGGGTGATCCTTTATGGAGCTGAGGGTGAGGTATGCAGATATCTCAGCGGCCGTCATGCAGCCTTTCATGTCCTGCTTGTTTGCAAAGATGAGAACCGCAGCCTTCCGTAAATCCTGGAGATGATTCAGAGTACTCATACAGTTATTACACAGAGCTAAAAGGCTATTGTGCTAACTTCATTCGTTAAAAGAACTGTATCCAAGCTAATCTACAATTACACTGGAGCATGGAGTTTTAACTGTCTTACTACACTAAATATTTGTTACAGTAAGACTGAAAAACTAATTTATTCCGAAGTGTTCACCACCACAGAGAATCAAATTGTTTGGTGTTGACCACATGTTCATACATAACTAATCAAAGTCGTGTCAAAATACATTTTATAATGTTCCAAACCACTCAGCCAGTGGAATTATTTCTGATTAAACACTGCAAGTCCTACAATAAATACTATTCAAATGGAAAAGCCTGCTAGATATCAGTCCCTTGAAATTCCTTCCACTTCATTAAAGAAGTTCTGCATTGATTAAAGCAGTAATAATTTAAGAAAGCTTTCTGAATTCCTAAAAGTTTAACCATAGTGCTCCAAAAAGGGGGTTTTAATAATGCTGCATCAGCTTCAATAACTAATTAAAATAGTTTTGTTTCATCATGGAATTTAGCATTCAAAACAGACAAGAAGTAGAATGTATGGTTTTAAAAGAGCAGAAGGGTAAACAAATCTAATACTCAGGAAGCTGACAGTTGCAACTAAAAGCGTTCAATACATTTCAATGCATGTTAAATTTTGAGAGTATTTTCCACCAAGAGAAAAAAAACCTGAAAACAACAAAGCTTTATGATCTACAGCTGAAAATTCAACCCTACAAGTAGCTCAGTCTAGGCCTACCAACTGATTTCAAGAGATGGTAGATCACAATTTCTTAAGAGTTTGAAACTGGAAACCAAAAAACTACATGGGAAAACTTCAGCAGAAGAAGTAATTTTTCCACCTTTTTTGGTAGTAGAATTTACTCCTTACTATTAGACCCAAACTACAATTAATATTAAACTGCAAAGCAAAAACTCACTTATGTGAAACACAAGTCTCTCAGAGAAATTAACAGGGTTACTTACACTGTACAAAATCCTTTTCTTTCAAAAATGAAGAACATTTAGATTTAAAACAACCTGAATTCAGCTAAAGAGTAATTACAAAAGGTTGTAACATATTTTACCTAAGCAAACATACAAGTTAATTTAGGACTTTTGAGTGAGCTGACTAAATGCTGAACAGTCCCCAGGACTGTTAACAACATATAATAAAAATACAAACAAATAATTCTGAAAGAAAATGAACTGAAATTAATTTTCCCATAGTATGATATATACTCCTTAATTTTAAGGAACAGGATTAGAACAAACAAAAAAAAGTAGGCAATTCTATTTCTCAAAAATAAAAACTAAAAAAAATAATGTTTCTTGAAATTTCAGCCATTTAACTGAACTAGTCAGCAGTAAAGGACAACAATACCCAGTTACATTAATAAGATGCATAACACATTTTACAAGTTCAACATTTGCAAAGTAAAGACTGATTTGATTACAGCCAAGCAAGTCCTATTAGAAGGGTGCTTAATAATAATTTTTCTCCTTATTTATAACTTACGTAGTTTTAAAGTGTGATCAACATGGATTCACACATTCTCAAATATTTTCTTCTGATGGCATTGTTATTGTTACCATAGGAAACATAAAATGTTATTTAACTGTTCTCAACAAAACTATTATCCCAACTCCCCACCATACCTCATGAGCCAGCATTCTATAAAGTTCTTCTTTTGTAATAGAAAGTCGCTCTCTATCAATGCTGTCAACAACCAGAATGATGAACTAGGGAAAAACACCAATAGCATAATATGTAAATACAAACTACAAATTACAGAAAGCACAATTTCAAGAGACCACTACCACTAGTTTTCCTACAGAAGAGACAGACTCTTTCAGAGGACACTAGAAAAGAGAAAGTGACAAAAGAGAGAAAAGAGAGTAGCAAAAAAGGAGAATTAGAAATCACTGCTATAATTCTCCAACATGTTCTCCAAATCACTTTGCCTTAAAAAATTAAAGGGATTCATTAGCCACTGAAAATGACCACAAAGTATAAAAACCTGAGTCAATTTAATGCTGCTGTGACTTTGAGATGCCTAGCAGATGAGGTGGAACAGTAATAGAATTATTCATATGAGGGAGGCTAGGATTAGCATAGCAAAGAGATCTCTCTTCTTCCTCAACTGTTTCCAGCAGACAAAGCTTCTAAGTAAAGAGAAACTTCTTTCCAAGTACTACAAGGCACTGGATTTCAAACACTTGCTACAGAATACGAAGAACATCCCAAAAGCATCAAAAAATAATATATGCATCTCTCCAAAATCAAAGATACTCAAGGGATAAATGACAAGAACTTATTGCTCTATACCAGATAATGCTGGTAGAAATCTCTTTATCTTCATGTGTTTCTTAGATGTAGCTGCACTTTTCCAGATAAAATAAAAAATAAGTCTAAAATACTAGAGATGAAGGTTGAGATGCCATTATCAGGCTTACAGTAGATCTAGGATGGATCACTGATCTCACCTCTCTTCAAGAGCATAGAAAAACATATAGAAAAAGAAAGAGATAAAAAACCCTAATTTTACAAGAGGATAGAATACTTATATAATGAGTAATATCTACAAGAGGTCTCTGCTTTTAGTAGAAATGGTAAGAAAAGAAGTCTAGAATATTTTACATCAGTGTAGATGTCTCAAGAAGAGCCCTCAGTGATTATATGTGCCTTTTTGTATTCATAACCTCTTGGCCTAAAAAAGACTGTCATAAAAAACAAACCCCACAAGTCAACTGTTACTGAATTCTTCTCCAACCATTCCAGCAACAGCAGCTCTGCCAGTACCTCAAGAGTAGTGCACAGCAAGACTTTCCTTCCTCCTCTGGATAAAAGCTATGAGCTGATGAGCTGTTTAAATACTGCTGCCTAGGCTTAGAGAAAGTTTCATTCCTTTATTCCTTACTCCTTCACTCCTCATTTCCTCCTAATTATCATTACTTCAAAACCATTTCAGACTGGATGTACAGAAGTCCAGTTGACCACTGCAAATCATCACAGAATTTGCAAGTTACATTTCAAAATTTTCTTTTTAATCTACTTTAAAAAAGTAAGCAAAAAATCTGACCTAAAATACATTTCATTATAATTTTATTGCCTAGGAAAAATCCAACTTCACAGTTTATAGCATAGATCAAGCAACACTACAGTAAAGTATACAGAAAAAATACTTCAAATATTATCAGAAAAATGGCTGCATACCAGAGGTACCTCACACTTTTTGATTTTATTCTCCCTCATTAGAATGTAAAAACAATACAGCTGCAATCTCTACAAAAGTTTACAAATATTCCTAATTAATAAATAAAGATAATTTCAAACAAACTTTTTCAATTTGCATATTTCAAAGCATCTTCTCATACCTCTGTGTTTGAATAATAGGTATTCCACGATGACCGTAATGATTCTTGTCCTCCAATATCCCACATTAAGAAATGAGTGTTTTTCACCACTATTTCTTCTACATTGCTTCCTATGGTTGGAGAAGTATGAACCACTTCATTCATTAAGCTAAAAGAAACAATATCACACCACAAAGAGCAGTCAGCAAAATCCACAAGGCTTGTTAGACTTCAGTTATCACAATTTTTTTGTAGAAAAGTAATATGTGTAACTGACAAAAAATATTTAAAAAATCGGCATATTTTAAAAAAGCTATACATTTGAACTTTAGAAAGCAGTGACTGTAGTCATGCTTAAAGAAATCAGCAAGGAAAAATAAGCACATAAAAGGCATAACAAATGTTTAAGTATTATAGGAGGACTGTCTTTCTAAAGGGCATTAACAGACATTTAAAATGCACTTGTTTTAAAGCAGGAGCTGCCATTCTGAAGATGCCAAATAAAAAACCACTAAACTGTGCAAAATATAAATTGGAATGTAATTTTATCAAAGCACTCTACTTAGTAACTATTAAATCTCAAAGGACTGTTTGGTTACATAGCTGAAAATTTCTCAGTTCCACCTTTAAGCTTGTTCAAAATGCTCACAAATAGAAAGTCTTTTCGGAAAGCATACTATACTGCTTTGATATCCAAATATAAGGATATTAATTTATCCATACTCTCCTACTTTTCCACAATTACAATAGTAATTATGGTCCTGACATAACTCTTGAATTTATTATGTATATTCTTGTAATGCTGCCAAGATTTGGGTGCAATGATGCTATTGAAAATGAGTAACGTTAGACCTGGGAAAGCTGAAATATTATTTTTAGGAATTCTCTATCACAAATTTTAGACACTGGCATTGAGAAACATTTGGAAACATTTTTGGATTTTTGCAGGGTGGCTTTATTAATTTAAAAATCGTGTCCTTTTCTGCAGTTACTGGAAACAGGATTATTTCTATGCATACAAATTCAGACAGGCTTTCATGGGAAAAAAATTTGCAGTTCACTTTGTGCTTGGATGTACAAATTTGTTGTTCAATTTATAGTTCAGTTTTAAAGCACAGCAGTTCCTTCACTTACCCTTTAAACATTTATTCTGTTTAGAACAACTCATACCATTAATGTACGAAGTGTGATCTAGAACCCCAGAGATTATACCAGGTTACAAAGCTGAATTTTCAAAGATTAAACAGTGACAAGTGAAAAAATGCAAACAGAAAAACAATTAGTTCATATACTTACAACTGGTAAAGAATAGTAGTCTTTCCAGCATTATCAAGTCCCACTATGATTACTTTATGCTCTGCATATTAAAAAAAAAAAAAGAAGACAAAAATAAATTAGTGGAAACAGCAATAATTATAATTCTGGTTAATCACTCCCCACTCTCCCTTACTGAAGAAAGCAACTGCTTGTTTCTTTTCTATCAATACTTTACACAGATTAGTGGTGACTTCAGGACAGAAAAAAAAGTCAAACAAAGCCTAATCTTCTCTTGAGACTCAAGTCTCAGGAAAAGTCAGCACTGGAAATCTAATAAAGGTATGGTTACTAATGATTACTTAATCTACAACATCTAGTTTTAGAAAGAAAAGTACAATGAAAAAATATAATCCATAGCAGTGTATCATGCTAAGAACACCAACAATATCAAAAGACGGCAAAAGATATTACCCTAACACTCAAGGATCAATAATAACCATTTATTAGGGTACCATCATTATTCACACAGTAAAATATAAGAGGAAACTGTATTTTGAATAAGCCACAGATTCTAATTTTGCAACTTTTGAACTGAAAAGTCACAGAATGATGGAACGGTCAAGGCTGGAAGACACTTCTGGAGGTCATCTGGTCAAACCTCTTTGCTGAACCAGGCCCATGGAGCCAGTGGCCTAGGACCATGTCCAGATGGGTTTTTAATATACCCAAGATGGAAACTCCACAGCCTCCCTGGACAGCCTGGGTTATTGCTCAGTCACCCTGACAATGAAAAAGTGTTCCCTGATGTCCAGAGGAAACTTCTGCGTTTCAGTTTGTGCCCAGTCCTGTGATTGGGCACTAAGACAAGTCTGGCTCTCCCTCTTTGTAACCCCTTTTTCTCATATGCAAGATGTTCCAGCCCCTCATCACGCTTCCAGCCCATCACTGGACTCCCCCAGTATGTCCATGACTCTCTTGTACTGACGAGCCCAGAACTGGACATGGTACTCCAGGCAAGACCTCATCAGTGCTGAGTAGAAAGGAAAGATCATGTGTCCCAACCTGCTCTAAAGTCCAACATACAAAATAGTGATCTCGCAATTACTGCAATACTGTTTGTTTCCAGGCACAGGGAAAACAAAACAGAAATCAACCAAACAAACAAAATCAGTAAGAAAGTCCTCCAGAATTTATATGCTTCTCTGTAAATAATCCCTCTCAGAATTTCAAATCCAGTACCACAGCCACTTAGAATGGTGGTTCTTTTGCTACCTGTGTGAAGCTACAGCATACTGATCCAATTACTGACAAAAATAAGCAAACAACTTGAGAGTAAAAAATTTGCAAATGGATACATAAAAACTCGGTGAACAAGCTCAATTTTAAAGAGATAATATTAACAATTCTGGGGCACTTATTTCAAAGCAAAACATGGTTCACAGTTTAAAGATTTCCTACAAAATACCACACTTGATCTACAGGATCAAACAAGTCAGTAGATCAGAAGATCTATTGTAAGTATCAAATTGATGTTTTTTCCCCCAAAAGTAGGTGGTTTAAGGAAAAATTGAAGCACTTTGGTTAAAAATCTATTCATATATAGTAACCTAGGTCTTTTTATACTGAATATTACTGTAATAAAATATTTTCTTGTTCGGAACTTCTGTAAGTTTTGCTGTGCAATAGGATAATAACAGATGGCAAAATGTATTTCACTGTGCCAGTTCCCCTACTACTGCATCCTGTAAACACATGCTAAGAAAAGAACATTTCCTGACTGTCAATGCAGGAGTAAATTTAGCCCCATTAACAGCAGCATCAGTAATTAATAACCTTTCCCAATACATAAATAGTATGAAATCCTCTCTACTTTCAAGGCTAATAAATCATGCCTAGTAGCTTGACTCTCAATCTCTTCTTCAAATGTAGCTAAATTTAAAAAGCGTTCAAAGGTCCAAACACTCTCCCATTTTTTTCAAACCAAACACATTGTCAATTATTGCCAGGAAGATTATTCTTTTGCAGCATTCTGTTTAAGTTTTTTTCAGAAAAATAAATTCCAGTCAGGCATTCCACTGCTGTCTCATGTTCTTATCAGAACACATCATCTTAGGCATGAATGACTGAAGTGTTGGATGATACAGCATCACACTAAGTAATGAAGGAAAAAACTCCATTGAGATGGCTGCTTTGAGATGGCTTTTGAAAGCCACTGAAGTGTGAATGGTCCAACACTAACTGGGAAAAAAAGGGACAGCTTATCTGTGTTACTTCATAGTCAGATGGTGTTTCATACAGTGATTGAATAAGCACAAACAATAAACAGTCACACAAGTGTTAATTAATAGTGATCTTGGCATGTAAATAGTAAGATGAAATCATGGGTATTTCATACAAGTAGCAGATTCCAGAACTATAGTAATGGAAACTCTTCACTTACAAACATATTCAGAAATTGAATTGCTGCCTAGTTTGATGAAAACAAAAAATTCACACATTGATGTGCATTAGAGGAAAAACATGTGAGCTTAAAAACTACCAAACTAAGACAGAACAGGGTTTTAGCATGACAGCTACTTGTTTACAAGAGTAACTAGAAGATAGATGCCACATTTAGGGGGAAGGTCAGTTACCGGGTAAATCATAGGCAGTGATTTATTTGTGCTCTGTACTTACAGACTAACCCAAGTTTCTCCCTTTCACTGGCTGGTACTCAAACTCAGTTTAGGTTGTATTCATGAGTATCTTCCCAGTCCACCATGTTCTTGGCAAAAGAATAAGAAATTCCATAACAAAGTTGAGAGAGCAGAAGAGTCTTTATTAATCGCCAAGGAAGAGGGAGGAAAGATGGGGGAAGTAGAAGAAGTAGGCATATGCAGGGGAAAAAAAGAAAAGACAGTATCAAACTACTCCTTAAAAGAATCCAAGGGCTTCTTGGTTTCATCAACCACTTCTAGCATACTGTTTAAAAAAATTGATATGTAATACAGTTAAAAAAATCTGTGGGAATTTAGTATTACAAAAACACAGGACAGTGAAGATTATCTTCTGGCAGATGTTAGAAGAAAGACATAATATGCTCTTTTCTTCCTTACTCATCTATATTTCTCTATGATAAAAGGGTCCAAAACTGAAGCTTCAATTCTCCCAACATACCTTTTTCTCTACTTTGCAAAAGATAAAAATAAAAATAAAAAAATTCTAAATACTTTAATGATGAGACTTCTAACATATTTGGAAGAAATGACTATTGAATAAGTATCGATAGCTTTCAAGCTGTGAAATAAAATGCTGATTTGGTTCCAAAGAGCAACAACCTTGGAGGTCTCAGAGCTGAAGACAGAAGTTTGCTAGAAAGAAGGCAGGAGGAATAGCATAATTCTGGAGGTCAAAGAGGTTTCAATACAAAGATTCATTCTGCACACTAACAGCTAATTTAGAGTCTTCTCTTAAGCACAAAAGAACTGGTAAAATACATTTTGTATCCCCAGATTTGATTACAAGGAGGTAGAGAAGCTGCCAATAACTTTTAGTAGTCAGAGGAACCAAAAAAAAAACTAAAACCATTTAGTTTTTCAGATAATGGTCTCTCCTAATCTGACTGGGAACTGCTAATAAGGCTAAGCGAAATCAACTGTGGAGTTACAGAAGTTCAATCATCTTGAATTAGAGCTTACCATTACTTTTCTTAAAGCAACTTTTTAATAAACTGTAGCAATTATTCAGAGCAACCTGTAAGATGCTGAATAATTACTGTTCCAAAACTAAGTAAACCCCAGATTTCTGAGCTTCTCAAACAACTCTATGTATCACATAAAAAATAGGGTATTGATAACAGTCATTAATCTTTATCAGGGTTGCTGACATTCCCTTCTATTTTTAACCCACAGTTTAATTAAGAGCTATCTTGGTAATACTGATGAAATGATAAGTCAAGCAAGTTTTACTCAGACAAGCATTAACACAGGCACTAACTTAATGGCTCCACCATCTATCCACACTACTACATGCTGCTTAGAAGAATGTGCCACTTGACTACTGATTTTTGGAGCTTCAGCAGGTCATTTTTGGAGTCTGACTTTTTTTAAAACTTCTGAAAGTAAGTTACCAAAAGTAAATTCAACTGAACTTATGTAATTTAGCAACTAGACTTTAAATGGCTGCAGTGAATGATATTTTAAATAAAACAGTACTTGAGTAATGTTTCTCAATTAAAAAAAAAAAGGGAAAAAATATCATGAAGCCATTAGAAAGTCACCTAGAAAAATGACAAAAGCCTATTTTAAAGCCAACTGTTTATTTTATGAGTATCTACAGTTCACATCATTCAATTACTACTTGATTATGAGAATATATACTGAGAACTGAAAGACTTAGACACACCTCATCCTCCTGCTCTACTTGATGGAACACAGATGGAACTTTTAAATCTTTACTTAGTTTCACCTTTCCTTTTGCCAAGTGCTGCAGGTTATCACACAACTCGCACCAGTCATGAGAACTGCAGCAGACCCTATTTGCATCTTTGGAATACTCCCTCTGTACAGCCAAAATCAGTGTGTAAGTTACTGTGCTAGTCTGCTCAACAAAGCAATTTCACAGGACAGCCTGTGAATTCTCCAAGGAACTATCAAGATTTGATGTAAATAGAAGAGCAATCAAAATCAACTCAGAAATTACTATGCTTTATTATTAGAAATTATATTATTTAGAGAACACAGTTGTATTGTTGGAGAATAAATTCCCATTAGATCAAAAATTTATGTTTGAAGCAAATTTTCTAGAATGAAATTTCAGTTTTGGCCATGAAATGAAACTCACTTTCTTTTCTGTGGCTACACAAGAAGACAGGTAAAAAAAAACATAAAAAAAAAACCCCCAAAAAACCCCACCAACCCAAAACAAAGCAAAAATGAAACAAAAGATAAATCCAGCACTAAACCAGGATCAGGACACACCCTAAAGTCTCTTATTGGGATAAATGCCAAAGGGTAAATATTTCATTATATTATCTCATCTATTTAACTGTGAGACTAATATTTCATTAACCATTTAAATATATGAATGTATTAGGTTTGCAACATGAGATTTTGATAATGGAGAGGACTACACAGTGTTTTCTGAGAAACTCCTTGAAACTTCTCCAATGTGTATACAGCCAATGCCACCAGCAACAGGTGCAATGTCTCTGGGATAACATATTTAAGATGAGAAAAAGTTATTGCACAGGAGAAATTAAGGACAGAGTAGTGAGAATATGTAAGAGAAACTCTGCTGACTCCAAGGCTGGTGCAAAAGGAGGGGGAGGAGGTGCTGCAGGTGCCAGGTATCTGCCCGCAGCCCACAGTGAGGCAGCTGTGCCCCTGCAGCCAGAGGTCCATGGGGGAGCAGAGATCCACCTGCAGCCCAGGGAGGACCCCATGCTAGAGCAGGTAGATCCCAAAGGCAGCGGTGTCCCCACTGGACACTCATGCTGGAGCAGGCTCCTGGCAACAACCTGTGGAGCTGTGGAGAGAAGGCCACTCTGGAACAGGTTTTCTGGCAGGTTTGTGATCTTGAGGGGGATCCACGCTGGAATGGGCAGTCCCTGAAGGACTGCACCTCATGAAATGGACTTCTGTTGGAACAGTTGGTGAAGAATTGAGTGGAGAACTCCTTGGGAAGAACACACATTGGAGAAGCCCACGGAGGACTGTCTTCCATGGGAGAGATCCCACAATGGAACAGGGGATGCAGTCCCCTCCACAAGGAAGAAAGAGTGGCAGAGACAATACGTGATGAATGGACCACAGCCCCCATTTCCTGTTCCCTCCTGCAGGGAGGTGGTAGAGAACCAAAAATAAAGCTAATCCTGGGAAAAAAAGAGGGAAGAGCAGGTGTTCAGAAGATCTGGTTTTATTTCCCATTAACCTGTTCTGGTTTGATCGGTAATGAATCCTATTAATTTCACAAATTGAGTCTGTTTTGCCCATGATAGGAACTGGTGAGTGATCTCTCCCTTTCCTTATCTCAATCCAGAAGCCTTTTGCTGTATTTTCTCTCCCCCTGTCCAGCTGAAGAGGGGAGTCATAGATCTGCTCTGGTGGGCATCTGGCATCCAGCCAGAGTCGCTCACAATGAAGAATAACTTTTCTTCCAGGAAATAATATACAATAACCAAGACAATGTTTTCCTGAAGATAAATACTGACATCATAATCTACTATAGAGGCAAACACTAAGTGCCACCAGTTATCTGCTGATCGCTTCCTTGCTTATAGATCTCTCTGGAGTCTGGAATTCTTCATGGATAAAAAGGAGTTGCAGATTGCACTACTTGATGAAAACAAAAAAAAGGTACTTAATATTTTTCTGGACGATAGGGGAAATATTGGATCTTGCCAAATAGGTTTGACAGTTCGGGAAAACAAGATATTAGCAACAAATTCAGAAGACTCTTAGAAGACTTCAGGAATGATGTGGATAGGATGGCACATGCATGAGAAAAATAAATGATCTGGAATGATCCCAAGTGATCATTTATTAATAAAATTCTCCCAATCCCATTCCATGAAAGACAGTTTGATACATAGATGTTAATGTGCACACACACTGAGGCTTTGGTATGTACAGAATTAGACTGGGTTATGTGCAATCACAGGCAGAAAACTATTGAAGTACACCAGGTGTATCTGCCTCCAAAAACTTGCAACAGAGCATTCCACAAAAAAGGCTTATCTGCATTTTCAATAACTTTTAAGTAGAAATGAGGTACACATTTGGAAACCTGATGAGAGAACAATTAATGAATTTAATGTTTATATTGTTTTTCCTTGAGGCCCTGAGCTTGGAGCAGGCAAAATGATGTTACTGTTAACTATTTAATTTTCTAATCAAAGCAGGCTATGTAAACCAAAATCCTCAAAACAAATAAATTAACAGATAAACCATAATTTCCAACTTTTATGATAACCATCTGAGGTGAAGGTGGTGGCAGACCCAAATTCTGAGCTCTGGATTAGAAAACGAGCTATGATTGCAGGGCTGGATGAACTGGGCAAGAGAGCATGGAAAGCGATACTTATCCCCTTATGACCTTTTTATTTTTGTCTGAAGAACTGATTTTCTTGGGTCACTAAGTGTATTTAACTAACATCTTTGCCAGAACACAAACAGATCTTTAGCTCGAAGGCCCCTACATGTTTGGCGTCCTTCTTTTCCTTTTAATTAAAGACTAAAACAACACGATTTTAATAACAGATCCCGACTTAAAGGAGGATCGGCGAAGCCAAGAGGGACCGTCATAGTCCAGCACAGCCCCAGCAGTCCCGGCCGTGGATGCCGGGCGCGCACCGCCCGAAGGGCTCCTGGGGCAGACGCCGCGTTTAACGCGGCCAGGGAGGAGGGGAGAGGAGGGACCACCTCGGGAACTCAAACAAAGCGACCCGGAGCGTGAGGCGCCGCGGGACCAGCGCTCACGGCGCTGCACAAAGCAAAGCCCAACTTTTGGCTGGGCGGGCCTTCAGGGGAAGCCCGGCGAGCGCAGCCGGCCCCGAGCCCCCACGGCTGCCCGCGGCCCCCGCAGCCCCGCGGCTCCACTCGCCGCCCGCCCCGCCGCCGGTCCGGGCCCGCGCGCCCACCTTGGCTACCGAAGAGGCTCCACAGCTTGGCGAAGATTAGGCCCATGCCTGGCCTCGGCTTCCCGCCGAGCGCCCGGGGCACCCCGAGCTCACCCAGGCAGCGGCGGCAGCAGCTCCCCCGGCTCCCTCACGGAGGCTCCGCAGCAGCCCCGGCAGCGCCGAGCGGGCGGGCGAGA
>JAYDZK010000113.1:19995726-20030706 GCA_034509185.1 Euphonia xanthogaster
GTCCCGCTGGGGTGCGGTCGCCTGCCGGCTGCCTCTGGGCTGCAGCGCTGGGCCTGGCGGGGGCTGTGGAGGGCTGCGCGTCCCGCTCCTCCCCGCTCCCTGATGTTTTCGGTAACGGGCGGGCGAGGGGATAAAGGAGAGAGCCTCATATTCCACTCCCTGCGACAATGACTGCACTGTCGTTTTCCTTGTGTGGCAAAGGGTGGGCAGGGAGGTTTGAAAATCTTGCTCGGCATCTCTGGTGCTGGCTGCGTGTGAGTGCTGGTAGCGTTCATGTGCGTAGCTGGATCAAAGCCCTGGTCCAGCATCGCGCTACCCGCTGCAGTTCCCCACAGAGGCACATAAAAATCAGTGAAAAAAAGAGTAAGATTATTTTCTTCCCGCGTCCGTTATGCCTTTTCTGGGGCAAGGTGTACGGTACAGCAGGTCTGGAGAAAAAAAGATACTCAGGTACTACGAGCTTGCCTCCTGCTGAACGTTTCAAGTCTGACTCTTGTACTTGACGGGGCACTAGGCAGTCTCAATCATCAGCCTGGCTTCCTGCTGTATCTGAACTTAAGAGCATCTCTCCTGTCCCTTCTCAGCTATGTTCCCCAGCCTGCAAGATTGCCTTCATAATGTGAATATTGAAGTTACCCACAGGGCTTATAAACACCAAATTTCTACCAATTTTCAAATGTCCGCTTAATTCTTTTCAGGATTCCAATTCTTGAAAAAATTTAGACTGTGTGGGATTTTTTTTAAGGCTACTTTATTATGCTTCTGAAGGAAAGCCTCTTGAAATGTGGGCCATATGGGGATCTTTTTGTGGGTCTTTTTTGTGGTTTTTGTTCTTGTTTTTTTTTTTTCTGTAATATAGGCATTCTAGGACAACAGGCACATGATAGGTCACATTTTCTGAAATGTTAAATTTGAGCTTTGGTGATTTCAGTTGTAGCGACTGTTAGATTGTAGTACTATTGTACTACTATTAGTTTTTATGGCAATAGCAGGGAAAATTCTTGGCATTTTGTTAGACTATAAAAAGAAGTTAATTCAATTACAGTTTCTTTCTTTCAGTAGCTGCTAACGTTGCTGAAAAAGGCTTTGAAATTCCTACCCATGAAACTTTGCCTTTGTCTGGTCTCAAAAGTAAGTCTACATAAGGTCACATTCTTTTAGCATTAAGATATGAATTCAATCAGAAATATTAAAAATAAATATTCTTCAGGGGTTTTGTATGATACAAGTGACAAGTAATCTTTATTCAAATAAAATGAATATGAAATATTCTGATCTCCTCTAAGTATATTTAGTACAATGAAAATGTATTTCAATAGTCAAAATTCCTTATTATGAATGGAACAAACCTAGAGTGATGTTCTCTCTTTCCTTCCATTTAAGTTGTCGTAAGCAAATTTAAATTTTTAGGTAGTCTCATTTCAGACTGAAGTGTATATAATTTTTCAAAATTTTTGAGGGGTGGGCAGATAGCATTTGGGAAGATAAGTGTTTTTTATTACCTACAGGGAAAAATGGTAAAGAGTAAAATCTCTATCAGGACTGAGCTACAATATGACTTTGTAGCTGGGCTTTTCAAGAGGAACTAAAGCTACATCTTGAAATTTCCTGTACCTTTTATCAATGTAGTTTTTTCACCAGCTTGAAGATTTATTTTAAGGATCAGTAGAATTTTTGTAATTGAGAGTAATGTTAGAGTCATATCCTGACCAATATTTGGAAATTTGAGTGCAATAAAATTGCATTATTAAAATAGGAAGAATCAGAACCAACAGCTTAGTTTGTGGGCACATCTTATGCTAAATTTATAAACTTACAGAATATGATAAGAATCATAAAGAAAATACTTTGTTTATTTCAGTTTCTTGCCAGCAGATTTTAAAAACTAGAGGAAGATGTCCTTTTTCCCTAAAATCATTTTCCAGTATGAAGTTGAAGAGTATCTCACCAAAGTGTTCAGAAATAATGAGGTATGTGACATAGTTATCCCTAACCGTCACAACAATAAAGTTTTGTGTATCTTTAATACCTTACAATAAAATACTGTCTTCACATTAAACACAGAGGTTTTTCTATAAAATATTTCTATATTTAAAATATAAAAGTAGTATTTATGCCCATTGGCTCAAAGTAGCATACAAATATTTAAATTAAATTGAGTATAAATCAGTGAATTCAGTTTTGGATCCCACTGGAGAGTGGATCATTGATAATTAAGCACATATTCACCACATAATATTAACAAGAAATACTCCCTTACCCCAGTGTAGAGTACTACAGGCAATCTTATTAGTTCCTAATGCCAAGGATAAAGAAAATTGCTTTTTAATGTACATGCTTATCAGTATGAAAGTTACTGATTCATAGATTTGAATTTAGTTTTCCATTTCCTTAGGGCTGGTCTATGTACAATAGCAGAGAGCTCTCTAGCAGTTGCTTTGATGCTTGCTGCAAACTGTTTGCAGCGATTTTGCTGATACAGCTGCTTTTCCAATAAGTATTTTTCAAGAGATTTATGAGGCTTCCAGTGGAATTAGGCTTCCAGACATAGACATTATTGTCACTATTGCACACCACACAATCATATCCCTCAATTTCTATGGAATGTTTGTTCAGTGGGGTTCCTTTGCGTTGAGCAAGAGGCATCTGTGTGAATCTCTTAATATAAAATCTCTTCTTTCACTTTCAGCTTATCACTGCTTTAGGTACACAGGAGGCAGAGAAAAAATACCAATCTCTCTTAAGTCATCTATCTCATCCACCAGCTTTTACAACTGTGAGAGTAAATACCCACTTGGCCTCAGTGAAACATGTGAAAAAATTGCTGTTTGAAGAGATCCAGAAGGTTTGTGCAATTTCTTTGTTACAGCAGAAGAGCGGGGTCTTTCATCTTTCATCTGAACGAACATGAGACCTTTTCATTACTGGAAACTATACCTTACCTCAATGCATCCAGTGGTATTAACATTTTACAATCACACTGATTTCCTGCCAGCATTAAACATTAAACAAAAATTTATTGTGTACCTGTATCTCTCGTCTCATCCCTCCAAGAAAGGCCATAACAGAGGGAAAAGACATCCAACTCTTTTTTGTATGTCAGATCCAAACCCTTGATAGGATTGAGGTACTACTTTGGTAAATAATGTAAAGGTGTCATAAATCTGTAAGAGAAGATGACAGATAAAAAGGGTAGCTCAGTGTGCTGTCTTCAGCATGCTTACAGCACTTTTGTTTAAGACTAAAGGAGAATGCCTGTAAATCTAAATATTATTGGAGAACCTGTTTAGGAAAGTGAAAAATTTGGTTTGTTTTGGAAATTGGAGCCACAGTGATGCTCTGCAGCCACTGTATTTTCTTTATTACTGTATTTAATCCTTATATATATTTTTTTATTTCTACTTATCTTAATTAAACATTTATTTATCTGATAATATGTAAACCATTAGATTTAAGAAATATATTATTTAGAAGTTGTGTCCTAGATCTTCACTCTGTCTAAAAAGATCTGGTTCTTTTAAGTAAATTATTAATGCTAGTGGATGTAAAGGTAGCTTTTGCATGACAGGAGCCAAGACATTTCTGTGATGCAGAGGCATTTGACAGTGTTCTGCTGGCTGAGATGGTAATGAGTTTTGCTAAATTTAGTTTGATTGTAGAAGTCTGGAAATGGATATTGCAGGGTTATATTTTGTTTTAAGGGAAAAAGTTTTGCTGAAAACTGACTTAAGACCAGCTTTTCACAAACTTCTTGTATTTTAAAGTGTGATTACATGATAGAAAAGGAAACCACATAACACTTTTGAACAGAAGTATGATCATGGATTGTTTCCTTTTTTAAAAGAAAATACTTATTTATTAGATGCAAAACTGATTTATGGTTTTACATGCTTTAAGGTTATATTTTAGAAGGCTCAGATAAGAAGACATAATTTTGTTTAAATCCTGGAACCTTTGTGAAATGGCTTTTTTTTTCCAGCTAAGTACATAACTCAGCTATCAGTGCCCTAACTTGGACTGACAAGAAAAATTAAAATTATTGCCAGCCTGGCCTATTAAGTAAGAAAAGCAATACATGAGTAGAGTTAAACAGTGGCTTAGAACTAATAACATCTAAGAGTTAACGTAGAATACACCCAAGCTTCTATGGTGGTGTCACTGTGTTTTCTGTGTTCTGACAACTCAGCCTTCTTCCAGAAGAAAACAAAAACCAGTGATAGGGTTATGAGTGTCAGAACACTCTCCCACTCCCTGCAGTCAGTTCTCAGTCAATCTCTTTGTGGTCTTGTTATTTTTGAATTTGTTGAATGTTTAGTCTTTTACACCCGTACTTTTAATATATAATGCCCCCTTGCGCACTATTTCCCAGCTGCTTTTAGCTGTTTTCACTACTTTTGTGTTTTGTGTTCTACATCTAGAAATGATGAATGGGAAAATGGTTTTCAGTTAATTTAAGTATATAAATATTAAGGTTATTACTAGTGCTTGCTAATTATATTTTTTTATTAAAATAGCAATTTAAAGGACTATGTGTTCCAGTTCTCGAGCACCCAAAACTTCAGGACATTTTACTAATTCCTGTCCTTGGACCCAGGTTTGAAATTTTCAGTCTTTAGCCTTAAAATGTTGTGTAACACAATTTTCTCACGGCTTTCTTGTTAAACAGTTATTATAACTAACTCACTATAACTGAGGCACAACTTCATTTGTACTATGACCTGGTGGACAGTCCATACACTAGCTAGGTCAGAGTTTGAGTCATAAGAAATAAAGAAAACATAGAGTTCTTTCCTCATATATAAGAGTAATGTTTTAGTGACATGTGTGCATCCTCCCTGGAAAGCCAGGTAGGTGGCAGATAGAAGAGCCAAACTTTTGCAGTGGAATATAGAACTATGGCAAAGTACGGGCAGGGTTTTCTTCCACTGGAAGAAATCAAGTTGAATCAAGAGTTCCTCAGAAATTGTTAAACACAAAGTCACTTCACAATCATCTGGCATAGGAAAGGATAGAGGACTATTTCTCCATCCCAGTATAATTTATTTGTATTCCTGTGTCAGGTTCATAGAAGTGGCAGAATGTGCCAGAATCTGCATTATTTTGAGGATTGGTTTTCTTCTTGACTCTTTATTTTGATTTCTCTAGAAGTAAGATAAATGTTTTACATGTAATACATGATAGTTAACTACTTTTTCTCTATTATATCTGACAAAATCCATATTTGTGAACTAGAGTTTACTTGGGGAGTATTGGGCTTGTTTTTTCAGTATGCTTTTCTTTTTTATTCAACTGCATTTTGTATTTCTAGGCGAGATTTAAAAAAACATGCATCTGAAGTCATAGTTGGAGCCCAGTGTGGATATGCAGTACTTCGAGGAGCACATGTTTATGTCCCTGGAATTGTATCTACCTCAAGATGTAAGAGTTCTCTAATACACCCAATTGAGTTGTAAAAACGGCAGAAAAAGTGCTACCCTTGAATAATAGATAAATGAATAATGGCACAAAATTGTTTTCTATTCTAAGCTGAAATTATACTTACCGTTGTGGTTTATGGTAATGAGACTTTTTAAAGTTTTTCTGACTTTTTAAAACATACTTTCACTATTTTTAACTTTAGTTTTAGTAAGTTTTATGCAATTATTTCTTACTGGCCTGGCCTGTTTTAAATTACTTTTTCCATATAATTTGTGGCTGAAGTATTAGTTCTCAAGGATTTAAATTTCTTGTTTTTCGTTTCAAAATATTTTTAAAGGGAATTTTCAAAGTAAACCCTGAGGGGTTTTTTTAAGAGTGTTTTTTACTACTGAATACTGTAACTATTATTATGGATGTTAAGTTGAATAAACTTACAAAAGTTGGCTGCTTAAGAAAAAAAAAGGGATACCATGTCTGGATGATGACTAGGTGTATCTTGATTATTTAATAGATACAGATTTTTTTATTTTTTCACTCAGTCATAAAGCCACTTACCTTCATGGTTCTGTTAGATTTTAAGTTACAAATCAAAAAACCCCAGATTTTATTTTTTCTAATCCATTGGCAATTCATTTGTTTACGTAAGAGGGATGTAGTAAAAATCTTTTTTTCATTGATGAAAAGAAATTTATGTCAGTTTTTATGTCAGATTCTTAAGAAATGGAAATTATGCATCAATGCCTGTGAGACAGGATAAAAAAAAATCTACATATGCAAGCTTTTTGTTCAGCAACCTATTTTTAAATAGGTTCTTTAAATGTCAAATTAACTTTATGTAAAACCAGTATAATTTTGGATGATTCATCTTATTAGTCTATTGTGATGAGATCTAGTGATCATCTTGATTCTTATTATTAAACAAAATGACTCAGAAAAGCATTTATCAAGTCATTTTGTTTCCTTTAAGGAAAAAACCTTCAAGAAGTTTTAAGCATGTGCTTAAGTCCAATTCACTGAACAGGAATGTTTTTCAATCTAGGGCTTGATAATGAAATAAGTATATTGGCATAGCAGTTGTTGGAACTGCTTGTTTACCCCATAAATATTCAAATCCTTCTTTGAGTCAGCTAGTGATTTATCATAATTGCCACATGTAATTATGTATGTAACATCAATTCAAAGAAAATAAAGATACTATAAAACTTATGGAACACTTCAGGGGAATTGAAGATAAGAAAATAAAATAAAAGGGCACACTACCCACTTGATGCCAAATATAATAAAGCTGTATTAAGCACAGATGGTCTAACTAGGGAAAAAAATAGTCCAGCAAGAGCACGTATTTATTCACTGAACTTGAAATCCAAATGAGGGTAAACTAATGATCAGGGTAGCTTTGAGCTTAATTTAAGTAATCACACTCTAACCTTTATGTTTATGGAATGCTGCTATAATCTACAGAAAACTTAAGAATGCCATGCAGTACTAGTGTATTTTGAAAGGATGATTGTCAGCAGAGAGTGAAATAAAATCATTTATGTTTGAATACTGCAGAAAACATTCACAAATATGCTTGATGGAAGAGTTAAATTGCTGCAGGTTTCTGGTCAGTGAAGTTTAAGCAGACATTAATACTGAGCAATGTTTTGTGTCTCATTGTGTAAAAGTAAGTAGTGTAAAAAAATATATTTTCAATGGCTACCCAACAAATACTATAATTTAAGAATTTCTGGGCATTTGGGCATAATCAGAAGGCCACCTGAAAATGGGAAAAAGGATTCTCTAGTACAATTCCAAGAATTCTTGGGAAGCTGAACTGCCATTAGTCTTGTTATATCTTCTTGTTCCTCCAGCCTGTCAGTCACCTCAGAAGTGCAATTTTGGATTATTTTTTTTTATTGCTATCAGAAGAGGCCTTTATTTTTAAGCATATTTTTCAGCCAGTCAACACATAGCACATTCACTATTATGTAAAATCACCTAAACCATCTATTTTCTATTTTTTTTTCCTAATTCAGAAAGTTTGTTAAGTCTGTAGAATTACATTTCTAGAGTTTGGTGTATATTTACATACTTTACTGATCTGGTGGGTTTTACTTGGAGATATAAAACTCTCTAAGAGGATTATTGAGAACAGCAGTTCCCTTAAAGGGAAGAGAGCCAGACCAGAGCAAGAATCTATAATAACTTGTGTGAAAGCAATAAGCAGGCAGAGAAAAAGCAGCTATAACTATGTTCTAGGTGGCTATTGAGAGGTCATTAGATAAATTTAGCACTCCTGTCTTTGTTCAGTAAGGGTGAGCAGTGTTGTTTCATGTACTTGTGTGCTTGGAGCACATATCGAGGACTGGATCCTGCTTAAAACTTAGGGGTTACCTTGCCTTGATAAAATAAATAAAGTGCAGGTTTGTGTAGCCTCCTAGAAAACAAGACACAGTGCCTGACTTGCAGCTTGGTGTCTCTCAGTACCTCCAGTCTTTTGGTAGCTGTCATTCAGTTTGTAAAACTTTAAAGCTTTATATCAGTTGGTCTTCTTTGATTACATTTAGAAAGTGTGAAGTTTGTATGAAAGAAATGTCGAAGTAAGTACTCTGCTGAAAATCCTAAGTTACTTGGTCACTACTGTTTTGTTAAAGATCTTAATGATTTCAAGCTTTCCATTTTCCTTTGTGCAGTTGTGAAAGCTGGAGATCTGGTTTCAGTGTATTCAGATATTGAAGGGAAATGCAAAAGAGGAGCCAAAGAATTCGATGGAGTTAAAGTTTTCCTTGGAAATGGAATTTCAGAACTCAGCCGCAGTGAAATCTTCAGTTCAAGTGGCCCACTGAAGTAAGTCCATAGTAGTTGCAATCTACATGTAAAAATTTGCAAAGGGAAGGAAGAAAATGGGAAAACACTTTGAATTATTTTGTATCCTATGTGAAGTCACAAAATGGCTTTACACATTGGGATTTCCAATATTTTTTGGGAAGCCGTTAGTTTCATAGTGGGATTCAGATACCAATTTACTTGAAAGGTAGAAGGAAATAAGTGGGGGTCTTTTAATAATTAATGTTTATTCAGTTCAATAATATCAAACAGAACTGACAAATGTTCTCACTCCGGCAAAATTGCATTTTGGTGAATTGTGTAGTACTGCTTCCACCTTTGGATGGAACCAAAGTGCAGCCTTGTCAATTTCTCCATCTTTTAAAAATATCTGTAGAGGCTCTTTTTTATTTTTTTGTGGGACAAAGGACAGAACATAAGATCAAAAAAATTTGCTAACATTTGCCAAAGTAGTTACCTATTTTAAGATTACTTGCTCTTCTATTTTGTTGATGAAGCATATGGTTTATTCCTCTTGTATCACTTAAAACACATATAAAAAGTAATGTAAAAGACTATGGATGTAAAATTAATGACCAAGACTTTACTTCCTGAGAACAAACTACAAAAGTTCTAGTGAAAAATAAGTACATTGCCAGAGAATTTCTGGTTTATGAGAGCTTAAATATGGGAAAAGTAGTGGTAGGATGTAGTTGTTGAGTTGGTGACATGGAACAGCAGGATGTAACACTAAATCTGGTGTCTGCAAGTTTGCTTTCTCATATGCTTCCTTCTCATTGAACTGTCCAGTACATAGGCAAATTAGTACTCTGTCTCTTTGGTAATCTTTTGCTTGTAGACTCAGTGTTGCTTTTTCATGGCTTTCTCTTTATTGTTATCCATTTCCTGGAACATTGATTTAACAATTATATCTGCATCAGAATTTCATCCATATTTAAAACTTCTAGGTGACTTCTAATTTCAAACCATAGCTTTGCAGGCAAATCAATGTTCCTGCAAGGCTTTTCATACAGGATTTCTGTAGTAATTTGACTGAACCCTCAGGAATTTAGGAAATAGAGAAAAGTCTGACTAGAAAATCACATCCCAGTGCCCTAGTGCATACATATGGCTAGCCAAAAGCAGTTATGGATTGAAGTTAAGGTATTTAGGTCTGGTTTTATGCATTTCTTTACAGTATCAAGGCTTGGATTACATCTTGGTTTATCCTGTGTATGGAACCAGAAATTTGCTTTATGCAATTTTACAGATAGTTCCAATTTATCATGTAATGCATTTTTGCCATGATTTGCATACTCAACTTGATGATGTCATTCCAGAGAATATCATATTACAAAATCATAGAAGTATTTATCTTGGTTTTTCTTTAATTCTTGTAAGATTGTTGTCTCAAGTTGCTATTTGTAAGCATGATGATTTTAATTGACTACTGTTAAAATGAGTAAAACTGAGTATTTGAAATTTTTTCATGTTTTTCAGGGGGCTGGGCATAAGAATGATAGAGCCAGTCTACCTTAGTCCTTCATTTGACAATGTGCTCCCTAGTCACTTGTTTTTACAGGTATGTTTGTTCCAAAATCAAAAGTCTGTACTATTTGCAGAATAATGAATATTCTCTTAGCACACATTCATAGTTTCTACATTCCTTGTTCATTGTAGCACTTAATTCAGTCTTTGGATTTGAGAAACACAAAGCATTTAAAATGAAGTCAGTATCTACATGTAGGTGGTTTAATCATACTGTGTCTGAGCTATGATAAGGGATTTCAAAGCAACATAAGAGATATTCACTTAAAAATGTAGAAATTCCTCTTGCACAGATACTCTGCATAGAACTATTAGTTTTTGGAATCTGCCTATGAACACTGCAATACGAGCCCCTTTCAAGGTACATAATTCTGTAGGTAATCAGGAAAATCTCCAAATATTAGGTTGATTTGAAGCTGTTATCTAAGTACTAAAGACAACTTTAAAAGGTTTTTATACCTTTGTGTTGAACTGAGAGGAAAGTATTTCCGTATTGTCTAAGGTGCAGTACTGTGCACAATTATTGCACATTATTTCTCTTCAGTGCAGCTGCTCTGTTTGTACAATTAATAGCACAGTGCAGCTTCTTGCTACTTTAATTCAGCAAGCTTAGGCTTCTGTGTTTTGATCTTACTGTTTTTTAACTGCACCAATATATTAATACAGTAAATATTCCAGGAAACAGCTTAATATAAAGTATTTGTAATAAACAGAGCTGCTCTGCTCTGTGCCAGTATCAGCTTATTTTAGTTGGACTTTTAGCACTGTAGTCTCCTCAGTCATGAGCTCTTAAACTTCAGTCATAGATACTCAGACATAGCTTTAAATAAAAAATGAGCCACTGGAGGCTTCTTACGTAAACATATAATACAAATAGTTCATTTTCTGTCAAAGAACTGAGAGCAATATCATAGGTATCTTCCCTGCTGAATGTATTATATTTTTAAATGCGTTTGCCTTTCCTTAATAAAGGAGTTGATACAGGGTATAATGTTTGAGTTCTTCCATATTTGTTTTTATTATTATAGAATTTACCTTCTGTGGTTGTGAGCCATATTTTAAACCCTCAACCAGGAGAGAAAATTTTGGATATGTGTGCTGCACCTGGAGGAAAAACAACCCATCTTGCAGCACTAATGCATGATCAGGTAGGAGAAGTAATTTGGCATTTTCTAAGGAAGAAAGTCTGACCGCTGTTCGTTTTTATAGCTCTCTTCACTTAACTGTTAGAATGCACAGATAGTTTACAGCAGCAAACAATTAATATTTTGAGATTTTACTTACCAATGTATTTTGCTACACATCAGTTATTGAAATGGGCAACAGACAATCTTTATCAAGTATTAACCATCAGCTTTAAAAACTTACTTGCTACAAATTCATATTTGAAAAAAAATAGAAAAAACAAATATGTAGAGAAAGACAAAGGAAAGCAGAATGTAATAAAATAAGAATGTAAATACAGGATTACAGCTTTGCATATGTTGAAATGTTATGTGCACCATGAAATATAGAAATGCAGGTTACTCTTCTCGAGCAGAGGGGAAAAGCATGTAAGATTTCCTCTAAAATTTTGAAAGGCTTTATTATTTTTGTTGAAATAGGGTTATTAGAATATATCAGATTGTTTAGAAGTCTTGAAGTTACATTGTGCAGTACTTTGACAGGTGCCTGTGCATAAATGTGAAGGCACAGCATGTAATAGCATGAATGTATTGAGAAAAGGCACATATTCAGTTCTGTGACGGTTTGTCTCTGTAAGTGTTTTTTCCATCAGTATGGAACAATGGGGAGGCATTAATAATGCATTAGACAGTCATTAGACATTATACATATATAAAGCTTCCAGTAGAGAATTTCAGTGTGATAAATAAAGGAAGTCTGCAAATCATGTATTCATGTCATGGATTCATTTACATCTATATTTTTTTCCATCTGTGTATCTACATTTTGTATAACTTTGCAGAACTGCTTTGATTGTGCTTGGCTGCAGCTGATGTGGTAAAGATGAAGAATACAGATGTTAAATATTTATCTCACTTGATTTTCATTTTCTGAGTATATAATTTTAATTTAAGATATGGAAAATAAAGGTATGGAAAAAAAACACTTATTTTTTAAGAATGGGGATTTTAAATTTCATTCACAGATTTTCCATACTAATTTTTCACAGCCACCATATTAAACCATTCACATTTCAGAATATTTAAATCACTTAATTTTTTGTGAAATAATTTTGACATTACTATATTGTTTTTAAATGATATATCCAAGATGTAAGATTACTCTGTAATGTTAGGAGCTCTTAAATAAGAATGGGGAATACTTAAAGCTTGAGAATTTATTATTATCTGCATCCTAGTCTAGACCACGGGTTTTTCAGATGACTTACAAGGAGTTGTTCTGGCAGTGGCTGGCAAGGGCCAAATGGAGAAGAGTTGTCTTGCAGCTTGTTCTTTTCTCTGGAGAAAAGAACAGAGAAGCTGTGAATAGCCCATCCCTGGAAGTGTTCAAGGCCAGCTTGGATGGGGCTCTGAGCAACCTGGTCTAGTGGAAGGTGTCTCTGCCCATGGTAGCTAGGGTTGAACTAGATGGTCTTGAAGATCCCTTCCAACCCAAACCATTCTATGATTCTGTTATCCCTTTATCTCTGCAGTATGCAGAGATGTGCACCAAATCCACTGTTCTTGCAACAGATGAAACTTTGAAACCCAGTCAGGTCCTAGAGGACATGTGCAATAAATTGAATGATGCTAGGGGGCAAGTAGGAGGTGATTTGGCTCACAGCAGCTGAAGACTGGACGCCATTGACGCAACCTAAATCCATTCTTAGCTCTCAGTCCTAGATCTACATATTGCCTAACATGATATACAGGTAACAGCTTATCTTTACTGATTTTTTTTTTTACTTCTTAAACTTAGTTGTTTTAGCCTTCTATAAGCCTCTGGAGAGCCGTCACCAAATACAAAAAAGTTGTTTGTTTTCTCAGCATATTGTGTTTGCTGTAGCAAGTTAAGTACAAGTTTTTGGTCGTTGGGTTGGTCTGCTCTGGATTTTACTGATGCTACTTTTTACTTTCCTTTGTGTTCACAGATTTCATGTAGCAGGTAGTGCTGTGTGTCTTTTTTGATTTATTTTGGGGGAGGAAAAAAGAAATCATATTTTTACATAATAAGAATTGTGTAGCTGTGATTTCCCTCCCCTCACCTCTAAACTTATTCTAGTATTTACCCTATTTCCCAAAGTAACTTGAGTGACAATTACTGCAAGTATTCCAGTATGTTAAGAGTTTGACCAAGTCAGAGACATGGCTGTGGGCGGCTCCATTTCCTCAGCTCTGAGCTGTAGAGTGATCATATTTCTTACTCTCTCCATACGAATTTAAAACCTGTTGACCTATTTTATCATGTATTTGAGGCTTCTACCATCATTCAAATGATTAAATTTTTATCTTAGTGCCCAGTAAAGCAGTTCAAAATAAACAAAAAGATACAAACAACAAAACCACTTGCCAGAAGTCAGGTATTACAGCATTCCTTAGAGTGACAGTGCCAAGCAGCCAGAATGTGCACAGCTTCAGACTAATGTGGCTGTTGTGGAAAACATGTGGGAACAAGGACTGCAGGAGTGTGGATTTAAGAATAAAATTGTTTTGTAGGGAAGACTATGCTTTATTTATTACGCTTCCCAGGACTGGGGAAAGGAAATCAGAAACATCCATTTAATCCCTATGCTTTTGATTAAAACTTTGGGATTTTTTTCAGGGTGAAGTTGTAGCCATGGACAAGACAGCTAACAAGGTCAAGAAAATCGAGCAGAATGCTGAATTGCTGCAGTTGAATTGCATTAAGGCCTTTTGCTATGATGCAAGAAAGGCCCTTTCAGTAGAGAAGAGAGAGGATAAACAAGGTAAAATAAACAATTGGGATAGTAGTAGCTTTTAGAAGAAAATAGTAATGTTTTGCAAAAACAGTGTTAAACCTGTCACAGGTTTACAAGTCCTTGAAATCTTGGCAGATACCAAAGTTGCTTCAGCACTGTGAATGCACATTTATTTTCTACTCTTTTGTGATTACCAGCTTCTCTGTGAAGCAAATAGAAAGTCAAATTATCTGTCCTTGTCACAACCTACTATTCTCAAAGGAAATGCATTCCTCTCCCAGATAATATCGAAGACTGAAGAAGCCTTAAAGCTTCTTTCATGATCACATTTGACCCCATACTGGGAAGTTTATGAGCTAGTCTGAGAAAAAAATTATTTTTGCAGACTTGCTTCAATTTCTGCCTCATAATCCTCATCAGTAAAATGGGTTTATTAATACCTAACTCCCAGGAGTGCTGCAAGGTTTAGTTCATTGATGTTTGTTCAGCTGTTCAAGGGAAAGTTATATGCAAGCACAGTGTATTATTTTAAGTAATTTCATTTGCTTTTTTGAAGTGATGCAGTTATGATATTGGTTCTGTTCCCATGATGGAATGATTTAAATGGTATCTGCTGCCTTGATTATTTTTAGTTTGTTGTGCAAAGTATGCTGTTCTTTCTCAGTTTACTTTATCTCAGTCACTGGCTTGCCTAAGTAGGAATCAGATTACATAATTCACCTTCTTTGTCCCTGTGCATTGCAGTTATTCCTGCTTTGGAGGAACAAAGGTACTTTCTTAAGAGTCTTTTTATGAACATCAAATATTGTAGGTGGCAAGTAGCAATTACAGAGATTAACAAGAGCAAGCTGTAATACTGAGAGATAATGAAGGCTTTTCTGTACATTCCTGTAAGTAACATATTACATATTTTGAACATTTTAGTAGTGGATCAGAGGTAGATAAACCAGACAGACTCATTTTGTAGTCAGGAAAAAGCTAGGTAGCAGTAGTGTGATAATAAAAGTTTGGCAGCAGTAGTACATGGTGATGCTGAGCCAATCTCCCTAGCACTGAGGAGATAGAAACTTCTGGGCTGTTGAGCCATTGGGGTACTGATTAAAGGATAGGCTCTGCATTTGGAAGATACATATTGTCATCCAGGTAATAGTCAGAAATTGTTCTCTTCACAATCCTTTTTTACTGAATTGGTCTGCCATGAGAAATTGTATTTGTTCATGTTATTATGAAGTGCATTATTTTATATAGCTATGCATACATCACAATAGTTATTATATAGACAGTCCAATTATTATAAGGCAGTCTCAGTGATTAACTACAGGTTTGTGTCAGTAAAGGTTTGCACACTTCTGAGCTAACTGTGTTTTTTTACAGCCTATATGTACAACTCTGTACCCAGCACCTCTGACCAATTATATTTCAACTTTTTTGATTACTTTTACATTTTACTTTCAAATTACTAAAGTAAGTTTAAAAAAAAATACTGCCTAGTGGGATTGTTTTTGAGCTCACAAAAACAATCCCACTGAACTTAAACTGTTCAGTTTTCTGGGAGATGAAAACTACCACCAGCAGTGCTGAGGCTTGTCTCTAGCTGAGACTAGTTGTGCAGACACTGTCTATAGCACAGAAATGTTTTATGTCAAGGAAGCAGTAACAGCTTCTCCTTACCTACAGTGAATTCTCAAGGAAGGAAACAAGCCCCATTTTACATTACTGCTTTTTACAGAAGGACCTCCATTCTTACCAGAGTCATTTGATCGAATTCTTCTTGATGCTCCATGTAGTGGGATGGGACAGAGACCAAACATGGCTTATTCCTCCACTTTAAAGGAAGTGACCTCGTATCAGCCACTACAGCGCAAGCTTTTCACTGTGGTATGTGTTAAACATTGAGCAGATAAGCTGAATTGAACACAAATGCTTTTGCAGCATGAAACTTACCCAAAAAAAGGTGCCTCATTTTCCCTACTTTTTCAGCAGCCAGGAAATATTATGGTCCTGTTAACCTCTCAGCTCCACCAGATCTGTTGTTAGGTGAAGCCAATTCATTGGAGCATGGTAAAGGTCTGTGTAATCCATAATAAATAAAAAGCTTTGTGTTTTTTTAATTCCCTCAGTTTCATCAGTTTTACATGATAATAATTACAAAGGTCTAAGTGACTTAGGAACATGCTAAGGAGTGTGCTTGGGCTGATGCTAAAGGATAAGATGAAGCTTGTCAAAATCTGAATGATACATATTCAAAGTGAATGACAGCTTGAAAGGCAGCATAGATATAGCTTCCATGCCAAATACATGGAAACACTTGACATCTGATATAAGTGACATAAGTATTGTGTATCCATGGTTGGCAGCAGGTGGTGAAAACATATCTAATCTGTCTGGGGTATGCAGAGCTGTACAAATAACAAATCTCACAAGGTGAATCATCTCAATGACATTAATAAACTGCATGAACTATAATGCCTATTTGGAAAGAAGAATCTTTCTAATCCACGTTATCCTTTGCTGTATTCGCTGAAAGAAGTTAGTATCTTAACAGTTTAAGTTTAATTAAGTGTTCAATTTTAATATTCTGGGTACATGGGTTATTAGTTAATGTTGCTTAATATGAAAGTTTGAAATTTAAAAATAAACTAAAATATTGTTTATGTCTCCCTGCAGGCAGTGAAGTTGCTGAAGCCAGGGGGTGTTTTAGTATATAGTACATGTACAATTACACTTTCTGAAAATGAGGAGCAAGTTGCTTGGGCCCTGAAAACTTTTCCATGCCTCCAGCTTCATCCACAGGTAATACTATTTTCAGGGTACATAGCACAATCTAGTGATCTTATTTTGGAACTATAAAGTTACACGGTATATTTGCTATCAATAAATCTTTTTTTCACCCTGGACAGCTTTAACTGCTGTGGATAGAAATAACAGAAGGATTTCTGAGGCTTTTTTAAAGTCTGTTTTTGTGCTTAATTGAGCTTTGTTTTGCTTAATTGAGCTTTGTTTAGGCATCGTTAAGTATTTTCCCACTCTGTATTGTTTTAAAGCAGAACAGGGACAAAAGATAGGTCGAACAGGTTAAAATTTCTTTTGCAATTTCTTTAATTTCTTTAATGCTTTATTTTCTGTTTTTGCACATTCACAGGAGAGGTGAAGTTGGTTTCTTTTTAAATTAATGCCACTGAAGTGATGAAGACTTGCATATAATGTATGGGACATAAATGAAGCTAAATTTTTGTTTCAAAGAAGGAGGATGTTATATGTATGGGACCTATTTTTGATTTATTTAAGAGGAATGAGGGAAAGAAATTATTTCAGGCTCAATGTCCCAAGAATGTACCCTGTCTTTTTTGGAGTCAGTGTCTACCATTAAGATGTCTGGGAGGAGGTAATATATATAGGGAGATACTAGAATGTTTTTATCTATACTAGCTACAGTTCATGCAGTTCAGAAATATCTGTTACCTTTTGTAGTACTTCAGGGGGATTTAGCATCAGACCACATGTGTCCCACTTCCTCTGTGATGAGGAGTTGGGTGTGATAGTTGTTGATCATCATGGCTTTGAGGAAGAGTCTAACTGATACTTGTTTTGCTTA
The DNA here is from genome assembly GCA_034509185.1 of Euphonia xanthogaster. Classification (NCBI taxonomy): domain Eukaryota; kingdom Metazoa; phylum Chordata; class Aves; order Passeriformes; family Fringillidae; genus Euphonia; species Euphonia xanthogaster. The sequence goes on from JAYDZK010000113.1 coordinate 20,012,979, forward strand.
CACGTTCTGTGATGAATTGTACCTGTTTAAAGAAGCTTAGATGAATCTTCAACTGAAATTTTAAAAACATACAATATCTGTACAATGAGAAATTAATATGATGGCTGGTAAAGATTGAACAGAACTGAAGCTCTTCATCAGAGCTTTTTATGGTCTGTTCTTCTGTCTGTATTCTCACTATCCCTTCACAAAGAATTTTTCAGTTCCAGACGTTTCAACTGCAATTATACATTTAACCTAACAGCATAAAAAATCCTCCTGAATAGAATGACAGAGCAAAACACAAGCCTTATTAACTCAAATGCAAGATTAATTCTTGCTGTGTAACTTTCTCTCACCAGTACTATCAGTCTTGAATAAAGCACTGTTTTTCACACACACATGCCATATCTGTAAAAATTGATCTTTTATGTATAGTATATTTTAAATGAGGTGACATTGAATTGTTTACCCACATATAATTTATAATGCCTTATAACCAGTTCCCTACCAGTGTAAACTAAGGTGATATTTTCCAATGAACGTGAAACAGGAGTCTACAGTCTACTTACCTCATGTTCCTTTATGTATTTGTTTCCCATATTCTTTAGTCTCAGTGGATCCCTCTTTTTTTATCCAGTCCACTGTTTCCCACTTTCGCAGTTTGGCAGCAGATCCTGGAAGCACAGTGGGTAGTGTGGGCAAGGAAAAAACAGGAGATGGAGCCATAAGCATTATTCTTGTAGGTGGAAGTTACCACATGGCAGCTGCTCCTTTGTGCAGACTTCCTCTTAGGAGTTTACACAGGAGAGAATGTAAATAAGCTTAAATGCAGTAACTTAACTGGAAGGAAAAATGAAAAGGTAGAGGAAGACCCTGGTCTGCCTTTAATCAAGTTACTTGAACCTTTGGAATATTGTTTTCCCTAGACTTTTACCTTTCCTTCCTTCTATTACATCAAGTCACTACCCTTGTCTCCCTTTGTATGTTACTTTTCTCTCAATTTGCAATAGACACCTCTGTTTGTCTTTTACCTGGAAAGCACTGAAATCCTGCTGAGGGAAAGGAAGAATCAGTCTGCAATCCCTTGGCTGCCCAGCTCTCCAGCATGCAGCATGTGGTTAAGCAGCTAACTCGCATCATGTGCTGACTGGGTGAGCTCATGTGTTAGCAAAGTGTGATGGCTGAAAAAGCACTCTGCTGTAGGCTGCATTATGGACTACATTAGACTAGATTGACAAAGGAGATCTATTTTTGATATTGCAGTGCCAGCTTTTGCACACTTTGTTCCATCTCCTTACTGGATGCATGGAAAGAACAATCCAGCTAAGAATTAATTTTTTTCCAGGAATCAGGGTATTAAATAAGAAGCAGTCAAGGCTATTCACAAGAAATACTGAGAAGAGGGCTGGGATTTAAGTCCTTCTCCTCTCCAGGATTTTGAAGCCAAATGTTATCTCTTGACATTGATTCTTTTTTTCTCTGCCTCACAGACATGCACATGTAACAGTAGTCCCATTTACTTGTTAGTCTTATTACATGACAAGAAAACTCAAAAGTTATACTTTTTCTGCTGCATCATCTTCCAAAATGATGCCTCTTCAGGCAGTAAAATATTCTGGACTGGGGCTTTTAGTCTCTCCAGTTGAAGTTTTTACTGTGAAGAATCCCAGTATTTTAGGTTGGAGATCAGGAAGAAATTCTTCACAGAACGGGTGATTGAGTGTTGGAACGGACTGCCCAGGGACATGGTAGAGTCACAGTCCCTGTGGGTGTTTAAGGGAAGACCGGATTGCAGTTGGTGCCATGGTACAGTTGACAAGATGGTGTTAGGTCATAGGTTGGACTTGATGATTTCCAAGGTCTTCCAGCCTAGTTGTCTCTGGAATTCTGCTGCTGTTACTGATGATCCTGGTAATGGGCTAAGGTATCACTATTTTTGACTTAACTCAGCTATTAAGTCAGTACACAGAAGTGCTGAATCATTTAGAAGTGGCAACCTAAATCCTTTAGACTGCCTGTCTGGTGGTAACAGCTTTCTTGGGATGTTTCAGCCCTTGGAGTAAGGAATTCTTTTAGACCTGTGCACCTATCCTCAAAAAGTGCTCTAAACTACAGAGATAAAGTGGATAAGGGGCTTCACCATCTCCTCAAAATACTTGTAAACATCTTGTAGTATTTTTGTATATATGTTTGAATAATATTGGCCAGATGAACACAAGAAAGAGGCCACATTAATCTGCTGTGAATGATACAAGCATAGCTTGTCCATGTTAATTGTTCCGTAGCTCTGGATATCCTCAGAATACATTTAGGGCATTTAAGAACTTCAGGGATGCAATAATTTGCTTTTATTTGTCACTTGAACAGGAACCTCACATTGGAGGAGAAGGCATGAAGGGAGCTGGACTATCACTTGACCAGTTGAAGCTGCTCCAGAGATTTGATCCATCTGCTGTGACATTGCGAGGAATGGATATTAATTCTTTGCAAGATTCTAGAGAAGATGACCTGATTTCTTTGGCAAATAAAGACTGTATAGGATTTTTCATTGCAAAATTTATTAAATTGAACAGTAAATAAGGATTTGGGAATGCAACCTGAAAAAATACCTCAGTGAGTCTAAGAACAGTTCAGACGTGAAGTGCCTTTCTTCCTGCTGCAATGTTACCAAGCCAACGGGCTGACGGCAGGGTTGCTATGGCAGCACTAAAATCTGCCAGCTGTTCTGATGGGAAAGAGCCACAGGTTGCAGCAGAAAAGTCATGGCTGGGGGAAGGGTAGTATCATTTGTAAGTCTCCCTCTGGTTTTGTATTTACAGCAGGTCAGTGCCTGAATGACAACTATGTTCACTCATTCTGCTGTCTGCTCTGGTTTCCCCTTATCTGGTGCGGCAAGCGTAGGAAGGGGATGTAAGCTACTTTACAAAATGCAAACATAAAAAAATAGATGGGAACTATTACAATGGCTTTTGGAAAGGGTAGTTTCTATGGAGGTTTACCAATAGTTAGTTTCCTTAAATAGTGCTTCTCAAAACACTGCAGCATTTTACAAAGAACTGTTTTATAAATTGATACTTAGAACCTCATTTCTCTTTTATTTTAATACAAGCAAGATTCTCTGTACACATAGTATATACACAAAATACGATTAGGCTTTGTAGCATGTCTTTTATAGCAGCATGAATATATTAAACCATCTCACTCTGGGAATGTAAATAAATATTGTTTCAACATCAAACTTCCCATGCATAAAACTGTATTGGTTCTGAAATAGCCTGTTGGACTGGCTGACAAGTGACAGTTTTAAAATCAAACATTTGTAACAGAAGGGGCTACAGTTATGATTAATATATCAAAAGACAGAAAGCAATGCATAATACCATCTGAAATGTTGCAAATCACCTTTCAAACAACTAAGGATATTAACTCTTTATTGGTTAGAAAGCATCACCAGCTAAAATCATGAAAATTGAAACTGGGGAAGCATGCTAATGAAAACTGCCTTACTACATTGCTCAAAGTTTAAATAATCTGAATTTCTTAAAAGATGTTAGATGTATTTGAAAATTCTGCTTCAGTTCTAGGTTGAACAGTATTCTCAGTCCTGCTGGAACTGACAATAGCACTAAAGAAGGAAAGCTAAGGACAAGGAAGAACAGAAACTGACATCTGTGTGTGTTTGGTGTCTTCCTCTCACTCATCAATTTCCAGTTTTAAAAAGCATTATCTGAAAAAGTCTGTCTTTTCACACATAATTATTTGGTTGGAGTAAAAAGACCAATAGTTCTTTTATCATTTGTCTTTCTACTGTAAGAAGTGTGTTTTGTATTTGCTGGCAATCAAAACCATCTATACAATTCTCTTTCTCGGTAGTCTGGTTGTTTACTTATATTTTCCATAAATGTTTTGATACTGTGTGTTTCATACTGCTCTTGAAAAAAACCAAAATGTTTCTTCTGTCCTGCCAAGGTTGACAAGTACATCCTCTGTAAGGCCTATCCTAGCAGGATAGGAAAATGGAATTCTTGTCTACTACTTCTCTACTTCTGTTGGTCATTCCTTGCCATTAAACACACCATGTCTAAAGAAAATTTAAAGTAATTTTGTTTCATTAGTAGTAGGTGAGATATCCTATTCAGAGTCATGTAAGTTTGTACTATAATCTTTCTAGTCTAAATATGGTGAAAATGATTACCTGGGAACAAAAGGGATAAACTGTTTATTGTAGGAATGTGTTGAAATCTTTAACTCAATGCTAGCAAAAAAGCATTTTATTTTTTGCAGATTATAGAAATTTTGTAAACATTAATCAGCACACATAAACTATATACTGAAGTCTGTGTATTCATATAAGTAAGGAACTTTGCCTCTAGTTTCAGTGGCAGGATTTGTGCAATGCTGAATTTGAAAGAATTAAGATTGCAGAATTTTTAGTGGAATATTTGTTGAGATGTCTCCCACTTCCTTTAGGTTTGGATGATAGACTTTCTAAGGAGGTGACCTCACTTGATATTATAGAAGTTTCTTGGGGGTGGGAAGAAATGTAACTAACTTTTAGTTAAATCCAGTGTAATTGCAGAGCAGACTTGAAATATTACTGATATATGAACTTTAGCTATTAGGGTCGTTTCTGCAAAAGTCAACTGCTAGCCTTAGAAGAGCACTCAGCATATTGAAGGGATTGGCCTGAGCTGTTTCCCAAGGGCCTGTCTCTTTTGGGAACTGGGGAGTGACTTCGTCAGGCAGGTCAGAACAGAAACTCAACTAAGATGTGCTGGCCCTTGAAGGAGCCAGCATTCTTTCTCTCACTATAGGTGTGGCTAAGTTAGATGACTAAAGTTGGATGGATGCCCTTTTTCTTCTATTCCAATCTTACTGTGACTTTAGAAGTGGTAGGAATACTTTCTCATTGACAGTTCTGATGGATGGTGTATATATATTTTAAACATATCATATGATTACTTTCCTGATAATCTTTACACACTGAATCATTGTGCTTCACCAGTTGATGCTGAAGCACAATGGAATATATTTATATATTTTATATATATATATACATATATATGAAATATTTATATATTAAATGTAAAAAGTTATTGTCATTACAACGAAAGATTAAACCTACAAAATAGATAGGCATGCAATCAGATCCTGTCGTTAAGAAAGTCTGAAAAGTAGTTTTCTCTATTTGAAGAAATAATTATTAGTAATAGTGCCAAATCTAAATATCTATCTTGGTCAGTAGAAAGATACTAAAATAGGCAGCCTCATATATTATGAAATTATAATACAGCTTTTTCTTGTTTCAGTGTCATGGAATGCACCAGTTTTTTGGATCACAGCATTTCATATGCTTTTTAAGGAATGGGCTAGTGAGGGTGATCAGTCAAGAAATGACTAGAGTGGGTAGTTTAAAATATAAAGAACCTTGGTTTTATGTTTGATTGTTCATGAATAAGACGTTTATGAGAAAATCCAATTTTGTACTGCTAGAATTCATTGCAGAGTAGGTATGCATGATAGATAAAAGTGGCAAGAATAAAGGAAAAAATGAGAATATGGATGAGTTAAAGGAACCTGCTTAATCTCTATTATATCTGATATAAACCTTTTCTGGGGCTGCGTAGGAATACATTTCTAGGGTGGTACGTTATAAAAAGAAACTGTCTATAAAACTACTGTAAGCTAATATGTAATAGTTTGTTATATAAAAGTGGGGAAATAAATTACAGACAAATTTCCAAGCAATAAAATTGATTGAATAACATTTGATTAAAAACATTCACAGTAAAAATGGCATCCACATATTTTACAGATGATAGAAGAACTAAGATTTTGGTGAAAGATCTGCAAGAAAGTAATATAAGTAAATGTACACCAAAAATGTTTTATTACACTCTGAAAAATAATTTCTCTGTTTAGACTTTGTAATAAACTTTTTTGCAATGTGCTCGATTTTTATGGACGGAATAGAATTAAAGTCAAAAACATTTGGAAAACAGCTTTCAGCCTGATGTTTTAAAGCAATCAGAGGTCAAATGTAACCACAAATCAAAATACCTTTTGAAGAGGCTACAGTAACTAACAAACACAGGAGGTGGTTTACACCAGCTCCTTTCCTTTGAACATCCATTGATTAAAAGCAGTCAGACCACTCACTTCATTCCAGCTAAGGGAATGATAACAGACCCCATTTAAACCTTTGAAGGTGTCCCAGAACGTGAGCATGACTTCACAAACCAACAGAGCTTAAAAATGGTAATTGCTAAAAGATTCATAAAAGACAAAGTATTAAGGGGGAGCGTATTAGATCTGGGCAGGAACTCTGTGTACAGGATGAGTAACCAGAGAGAAGTAAAAATGGGCCTCTCCCCTTATTCAGGGTTCAGTGAGTGGAATTTCATTTCCTTATCCTCCATTTATATAAGGACTATAGGCTAAGAGTATACAGATTTCTGCGAAAAGAGGTGCTCCACTGAAACTCTTTGTGGCTTTAAAACTGATCTTCATTAAATAGGTCCAGAGCCTTATGAGAAACTATGTATTTAATTTCATTCATTGAGAAGCAAAAACTATGGAACTCTCTTCAGATTCTGAACTCTTGATGCCAGACACAGAATATGAATTCATGAGCATTCTAGAAGAATTCTTTAAATTCTAGGCAGTAATTTATAGATCAATTTAGTAAAATAGTGTTTTCAGCATATAACTCGTACTGATGCTGCCTTTGTGCACAAACCTGTTTGCTTATTCTTCCCCACTGTCCTGTCCTTTAGCAGGTCTGGAGACTTTTACTGTCACCTCCTTCCAGTCCCTCTGGAAGAGAATTCTTTCTTCCATGACATCTGTGTGACACTAGACAACTGGTAAAGGATAGACTAAGGCTACTCAGCACTGATGTATAGTAGTTTGAAAAAACACATAAAAATAAGGTTAACATCTAACATATACATGCAGATCTTAAAATGCATCCCATTCTTTCGATATACTGAAATTCTTTAGAAAAATACAGAGTTGAGCTGCCCAGACTTGCATATCACTTAATTATTTTATCTTCCTTCCTTTCCTTCAATTTCACTGGTTTTATTATCTTTTTAGGTCATCTGAATGGAAATTTTACAGGTTGTATTGTAACACACATCCATAATACTCTGGAGCTCACTGGGACCTCTACCATTTCTCAGATTCAAAACCCCTGAAACCAGAAAGTATGAAGTCATTATTATCCTAATGCAACCAGTATTAAACCTTCTAATGGCAAAACTCTGCTAAGACATTTCATCACAATAATCTTTGATATGTCCTCCACTTGGAGTATTTTTAAAGCTTCTTTTTGACATAACTCTGTTAAAGTGCTTTTCAAAGTAGTGCTCAGCAGGCAGGTGGTATTGTGCAATATATGTAGTACAAGCTCACATCACAAATGATTTGTCACTCTTAAAACAGAAACTGAAAAAAAGTATCTATCTCAGCTAATAAAACCTATTCAGTGAGTCTGCCTAAGAAATACACGTGTTTGGTAGTATGTTGTCTATACATAAATAGCAGCACTATATAAAACACAATTCTATGACCAGTTGGATTTGGATTTGTCTTTTTTCTTTTTTTAATGTTTATACTCCATGAATCAATATATAGGCCATACTTAAATACTAGGGCTTGGACTATGCTCTTTATTTTCTCATTTATATGTCTATACACAAACTGCCTATGCCATAGTTTTCATAGACTACTCAGTACTTTGAAATTCTGCCAAACATTCCTTAAAAAATACTTTAGGAAAGCTGAAAAATAAACACTCTCTGGAGCAAAAGTAAAAACAAACAAACAAACAAACAAAGCAAAAAACCCCACACCCAACCAAAAACCCAGCAAAAAAAAAAGAACAAAATATTCAAGGTATTGAAGTGGAATCACTTCTTAGACACATAGTTGTCATGAGTTGCAAGGAGCAACACCATTTACTGCAGCTGGTAAACAAGGAGCAACACCATTTACTGCAGCTGGTAAATTAGCTAAAGCCAGGCTATACAGAGCAAGACAATATAATTTTCTTCTCACTTACATGTGATCTGATATGATTCAAACAACAGTCTTTTAATGTAATTTTTTACAGATACCCTGAAAATTCTCTTGTATCAAAAACCAGTTTATGTACTCTTCTATATCCATTTAGTAATACAACAGATCTACTTACCTATTCTTCCTTTCTCTACAAAGCCATTTTGTGATGTTTAGAAAATTATGAGAATTGTATTTCTAGAAAAATAACCTTTTTTCTTCTGTTCTGCACAGTTCATGCTTTGAGCCAAAACCTACCCTTGAATAACCACAACAGTCAGCAGCACTGGGAGGAATGGCCAGATAACTGACAGCAGAATTTCCCACTCTTAGTTTGTTGTAAAAATGCTTATAAAGCATCAGGGAGAGGGGTAGGAGAAGAAGGGCAAAGAATGTTTAGGCAAGTTTCTTGGATGCTGGGCTAGGAGACTGGAGAAAGCATGCACCTGCCATATATCTTATCCATTTCACTAAAATGATATCCAAAAACAGGCAATGCTGATATTCCCAGAATTGAAATAATAAATAAAAAGAACTTCCAGCTAAACTAATTATTATCACACTACAGTCTTTATATAATGTGCTATTTACAGGGAAATACAAAAAGTATTTCATAAATACAAGTACTACAAAGACTACATGTGACGCAGAACAGCTTTTACACTAGGCAAGGGTATGGACCCTGGAGTCAAAAATAATAGAGAATTTCCCCCCCACTTACCAGTGCAACAGGTGTTCAGTGCAAAACAAAATGTGTTCACTCCCTTTGATTTCAATGCATTTTCTCTAGAAAGCTCCTAACAGACTCACAGTCATTTTTCTATGCTCTCATCAGCAGCACAACAGCTTTGGTGAAGGAAAAGCAGTGAGCTGGCTGCAGAGTGGGAATGCAGAGAATTGGCAAGTGTAGAAAAAGTGGAGAAGCTACAAAAATTTATTTTCCAACAAAATAACTCTCCACAAGCTGTGTAAACTTTTCTTACTAAAACAAATACTCTAACACACAAAGATTTTACATTTCCAGTGAAACTCACAGTTACATTTGCCTGTTTTTACTCTCCTGAATCTCAACAAAGAGCCAGCAGATTTATGCTTTCCCAATTACCTGGTCAGTAAATTCCCTCATGTTCCCTGAATGCAATTTTGATTTTTAAATAAAGAGACAGAATGTAGAAATAAACTTTTTGGGCTTTTGAGTAACCTTTGTTTTCTTCAGTAGATTCTCACAGTTTGCTGCCTAACGTGCACACGCACACGAACGTCAATCCACCACCCACCCACTCACATACACACCACCAACATGTGTGCTCTGTTTACTGACAGTAGAACAAAAATTAAGCTGTGCCCATTGCAATATTGTGACCTGAACAGAGAAGAATAATTTATAGTGGTAAGTTCCTTATCTTTACCATAACTTTAAAATGCAAAATTTGGTTTGAAAGGACAGCATAAGGTATAGGAGTTACACCCTTTATCTCAAGCACTCATCCATATTTACAATAAGTATAAGCTTTCTGCTACAGAAGAAAAAGTATTTAGATTGAACACTGTTACAGATTTCCTAAGTGAGGCTAGTTCCAGTTGCCAGTAATTCAAAAGCAAATCTGCTGACTTGGCATTAGGACTCTAAAACAGTGTGATCAAACTTATATAGTAAGAAGGTGTCTGCAGAAATAACATTTATAAACTGTATATACAGTACACAGTACCAGTACATAGAAAATAGATTTTGACTCCATGATCCCCTGTGTGTAAGGCAAGACTGAATTCTGTCTTCATACGGAGACCACCAGAGGTACAAGCAACAGAGTGGTGCTTAAATCAATATGCAAATCAAGTGCATACAAATTAAAAATCAGAGCAGACAAAAAGTTTTAGATTTTTTTATGTGCTGATCCTGGCTTGCTGAATACATGGGAAGTTATTAAACATCAAATGTACCTTTTTTTTAAAAAACACTAACAACACCTTGATGGCAACAGATATTGTTCAAGTGGCAGCTACCAAAAACAGCTTGAAAAATGTCATAGTACAACATCAGGAACTCTTCAGTTGTACTACACTAATTCATATAGCACTAACCAAAAAAATAAGTATATGAATATTCTATTTCATGCTATTGCTATGCAAGCAACAGCAATACAAATCAGCATACAGAAGGATACCATATGTTCTGCAAAGAAGAACCCAAGATATTTTCAAGGGGCATTGTTACAAGACTTCAGAGAAACACAAGACTGCCAGAGGCAAAAGTTACTGACGGATGTAAACATCCCTGTTCCACTCTCCTGCATCGTTACGTTTTTTCGATATCACTTCCCCATCCTTGTCACAATATTGGTCCCTTGATTTATGACGACTGCGCTGTTTGTTGCATTCATTGTGGTCCTGCTCGCGGTCCCTCTCCTTTGAGCGATGCCGGGACTCTCTGTGTCTGTGTTCACTGATCCCATGGGACTCGTCTCTGTGATTATGATCCCTGTGAGAATCATAGTGGTCACCATGCTCATGTGAGTAGTCCTCCTTTGGCTCTACGTAAGCTGAATCTCTGCTGTCTTGTGTTTCTGAGTCAAAAGTTTCTTGCCTGTGAAGGCCTCTGCCACCACTGCGATGGTTGTGGTGCTGGCTGGAGGAAGAGCGGTGCTGGGATTTCTTGATGGGTTCGAGCCGTGCTTCCTCTTCAATGTGGGGACCGCTGCGCTCAGGGACCGAATGGTCATTCCTCTGGTCTCCTTGAGATCCCTGCTACCAGAACCAGCAGTAAGGTCATGAGGTACACATTGAAAAGCTTCCCCCAATATCAAATTCAACTAGAAAGTACCATGAAACCAATAAATTTCAAGTACAGAACAATCCACTTTGAATCTAAACTAGGAAAGAAAGCATTAGTATTCCACTTTTACTGAAAATTCAGTATTATAATACAAACAATCCTTTTTACTCTCATCAGAATTTAGGGTGGTACTTGGGTTATTCTGTGGCACTTTCTCATTTCTTGTGATGTTTCTGACTACTCCAGTTAGCAATCATTGTCACCACCCTCCAAAGAAAAAGAGAGCATGCAGAAACATGACAAACTGCAGAAAAATTGAGAGGAGATATCATGCCAGGAGAGGGCATATATCAGTTGAGAGTTTACAGATGCGTGTCTGGCAACAGCTGCTATGGGAAAGTGATTTTAGAGGGCTGAGGAGGTGGATTCCAGCAAAGAACCAAAGTACAAAACCTTGGCTCTTATAGAGGAACTTTTTTTTAAGGAAAAAAAATGCAATTGAATCTGGTATGAATAAAGTTTGTATTATGATACTAATAGTATCACTGACCTTCTGCTTCCTCAGCAATAATTTCATTTCTTCTTGGTAATAAAAAATTAAACATTGACCTCATAATTTTAAGAGCTTGAGAATACAGCCCATTGCCAAGAAAAGCAGAAGGAGAGTGATATTATCACATACAAAATTTCCTAACACACCACTGCTATTAAAAGACCAAAATAAAAATTACCAGGCAATAAACCTACTCTTCACCCGCATAAATGCTTTGAAATCACTGCAAAATGAACAAGTGACATTATTTACCTCATTTGGGGGTTTCATTACATTAACCTGCTATTATTGCCAAACCATAGCTAAGGACTTTTCAGGCTTAATTGCAAAGGTTTTAATTATAATACTGAAATTGAATTATGCTTCTCACATCAGATGAAGAATGTCAAGACAAAATCATCTCTGCTGCCACAAAATTAATGTAGATTTTACCAGAGTTATACAGGCATTTGTTCGTGAGACTGTTCTGAATACCAAAGTTAGTCTTAAGTTTGCCCTTCTATGTTCAGAGTTATCTAAAAATAAGGATTGCCCCCGGGGCAGTTCATGGACATATCTTCTTTCTGTCTTTCTATTTTGTGGAAAAGAGCTAGGGGAAGGAGGAAATTTCGTCCTTCAGCCACAGATCCTGGCAGGTGGGTTTCCTAGCAACCCAAAAAGTAAAATTACAGGAAACTGGAAAGGAAAATAATCTGTATTTAATCAGAAACTTATAAAAAGCAGCATATTTCAAATCAGTAATTTGGTAAATTTGACAAATCCTAATTTTCTAAGACTACATTTTATTATGTAAACATCTGAGAGATGAGCTGGGTTTCTAATTCGAAACAACGGCATAGATGAGAACAAGGTAACAGGAATAGCAGTCGAATTTCTTATTTGTTCTTGCATTTGTGATTCTCAAGATGACTCTGATTTGCCAGAAGGGAATATAATAATTGTAAACATGAATAGATCTGTTCAAGGTGAAATGAAATGACTCAACAGAGGTGAATTGTAAATGAAACGAAGAGAAAAGCAAAAGAGTCCAAAGCAGAAACATGCCTGCTATGCATGTATAAACACAACTTTCATCAGTTCATCACCATAACTGGTTTTAAGGCACATAAACATAGTATACATGTGAGAAACCCAACAGTTCTCATGTATTCAGATGCAAGTACCTATACATAATCGTGACAAATAAAACCTGTCAGTGCTGTGGTTTGAGAACAAATGCAAAATTTTAACCTGCATTGGAAACACTACTGCTCTTACAAGCTCTGATGCATCTTCTGTGCTATGATGAGCACATGAGAAGAAACAATGAATAAATTTAGAACCAACATCTGAAATTTCAGAATAGTGTTAGGGCTGTTGGGATTTATGGGCAAATTCATTGACAGTAACTTCCATTAAATATTACAGGGACACTGAACATGTAATGTCTAAATCTGGATTAGAGTCCAGCTTTTTGGTTCAAACCAAATTTGGGCTCTGATTTGGAACAGATTCTTCAGTGCAGGAATTTTATGGCCCAATTTCATAAGGCTTTTTGTCTAAAATAGAAAAAGTTTGAGATAATCCTAGTTCAGTACTCAGTTTGTACTTTTAATGAAGTAGGGGTTCTTGGAAAGAAGTTTATACAGTGTTGAAAGAGGACCTTTGCCCATTGGGTGAATTCGCCTTGCTCCTTATTTCCAGTGTCCCTGATCACCTGCATCATATATGTGTGAGGTTGTTCCAGTCCTTTTGGAGTTATTTCCAACTATTTCCATACAAGTTTGTTCTGAAGCTCTCCTTCAGGCAGACACAAGGTCTTTGCCTATTTAATTTCAAACCACCCCAGGACACCTCACGCCTTCAAGCATCCCATGCCATGCAATGCACACAGGCAGCTTCATGCTGTAAAAATGCCAAACACAAATCCCTCCTTACAATGTACACTGGGGACTTAAAAACCACAAACCCAAAATATGTTTCATGGCAAAGGGGCACTGCATTGGCCCCAGGGGAGGATGACTCCAACGCTCTGCAGTGCGGACGTGGCTAACCCCAGACCAAACAACTGGTGGCTTTTCCCTGTAGAGCAGTCCAGAAAAACAGCACAGGCATAGACTTTAAATTCTCTAAATACAGGTCTTAACACTGTTGAAAGAATGGGTTCAGCCACCATCATAAAAAACAGACCCACTCTCTGCCAAGGCAATGACAAGCTCAGGTTTGAGATGTCAGCTGAAGATGTATTGTAGGAAAATGAAACCAAAGGAACAGAAAACTTTTATGTTCAATAAGGTATCCCTGTTGATTCACACTGCTGTACTAGTAGACCTACAAACTCTGAAACTGCAAATACATCCTCATTTTTAGTCCTTAAAATAAAAACCTGTTAGTTTGTAAGGAGACAGCACAGCATTCAGAAAAGTGTTATTAAAACTCTGCATAGTTCCTCCAGAGAATGTGGTTAATAGAATGAGTACGTGAGCTACAAATCCACACTCAAAAAGCATAAAAACACTTGAGCAAAATAATTTAGAAGTTTACAAAGCAAAGAAAGTTTATCTAGCAAGGCTGCACACAACAATACTGAATTTCATACTCAGAAATTCTTCCAGCTCACAATTTTTTCAAGGTGTTTCAGCTCTGAGGACAGAAAAAAAGGCAGAAATGAGCTATAGCTTACAGTCTCTTTTCCTGCAACTGTATATGAAAGCAAGAGAAGGAGATACCCTTCAAGATGGCTAAAAAAATTTTTCTTGTTAAAGAACAAACCTGTCAAGTCTGTGGTTTTCTAATGAGAAATAAATTATTTGACATAAAAACTTTTTTTGCAAAACCATAAAAAAAAGCACAACTATTTGTATTTTAACTTGGGTGCAGATACATTTTTTTCCTTTGATTTTCTAAAAGGAAGTGTTTTTCTTAGCCAAAGTTATGAATTACAACTTGCTTATGTATATAATTTATGGCCATATATTGAACTTAGATAGATATTTAGATGTAGTAAGCCTTTATTTGATCTGGAACAGATCTATTTTATCCCCCTCTGTGTACTTTTCAGCCTTAAGGAGTCACTCACTACTTATAATGAAGGAGTGAAGTAGTTTAAACACTTCTTTTCATATCATACAACACATATCCAAACGAAAGCATCTCCTTATGCTGAACACCTCAATAAAATGATACAAATCAGAAGTCAAAGGAGAAGAGAGAGGACATAATATGCTTATATCAACAGGCACATCAGTGCAGAGGCAGGAATAAAGCCTGCTTTTGCCAGCTCACTGGAGAGTGTCGTCACTGTTCAGAGCACAGAACGTCTCTCAAGGTCTTCCTGCACAACGTGCAGTGCAGTGGGACTTGGATTTGACATAAGAGTTTGGCTTCAAGGAAGTCTGTACTTTTCACAGCAGTGGCCAATAAATAAAATAACAAAAGAAACACTGGAAGGGCCACTTTGACCTTGAGTCTTTAGTAATACAGTCAGTAATCCTCAACCTCTACAACTCTACAGCCTGTGGGAAGATTGGAACAGATTTCCCTCAAACATTTGTGGATCTGCCCTGTACTTAACCCAGTTTGTCATGCAGGGCCTCTGGGGCCAGGATTTGCCTATTAGCCATAGTGTGCCCATCAGTCAGGAAGTTACCAGAGGCTGGAATATGCACAGTTTTAGTCCAGTCTTATTTCTCTGACTGGATTACACATGGACAGCTATAAAAATGCTTGTGGCTGGTACACATATTACTGGCACAGCCAGTGTCCTGGGCACAATAAAACCTGAAGTATTCCATTTCACATCAACATATGTTTTCAGTCAGGCCAGCTTAGTCCTTGGAATCAAAACCAGCCCCCTAGTCAATACACAAACACATGCTACTATGAATACAATAGCAATAACAGTAACATGCTTGCATTTGCCCTTTATACTGGAAATGGGTGAATATCTGCTGAAAAAGCTTTCAATCTACCCACCACAGGAAAACATATTCAGCATATTCTAGTATCAGCCTAACTCTGTGCTTTGGAAGGAGAAGAAGCTGATAGAAGAAAAAGAGGAGATGGCATAAAAACTGTACCTGTAAATTAATATTTGGACCCGGGCTAATGGGAAGAGTGGCTGTTGCGAGTGTGCGAGTGAGAAGCTGGTTAGGAGGATTGCTGCTAGGTGGATGTGTGGCCTTCCAGTAGGCTTCCAGATAGTCAGCAAGGTGCTCACAAGCATCTTCAAGCTGGTTCTCATCAAGAATTACATCGAACATTTCCTAATTAAGAAAAAGTTTTAGTGAGAATAATCACCAGGTAGAGGGAGATCAGCTAAATACATTGATCATGCTTTCCATTAATCAAAATTTAACCACATTTTTAGTACTTGTATTGAGATATTTTACCTTTTTTGTTTGTTTGTTTGTTTTGAATGCAGTTGATACAAAAGATGGTAATCATAACTAGCACTAATATTACACTTGCTAAAGCAAGGCCTTGTGACTTCCACATAGCAATGCACAAACAGTCAAAGAAGACAGGAAGAAGCAGCTTGAACAAATCTTAAATACACAGAAAGAAGGGATAAATATTGAACAAGTAACTATTGAAAAAATGGGATGGCAAGAAAGGGATTCAGTCCCCTTGTAGAATGACTAAGAGAAAACTAAGGTAAACTAAGACCAGTAACTAACAACCATAAGAATACAGATCATTCAGTTTCCAAGTGTCATACAAATATTAGGTAAGAGATTAGTCACACAGTCTAATTTTAGTCTCCTAAAGTTAGAAGATGAGTTTTATCCATTTCCTCCCTGGTCAGGGAGCAGAAGGCAGCTTTGAGGGCCTATGCAGGTCTCCAGCATTTTTCACTGACTTCCTGGAGACCTAAGCATTGCTTAACTGAGAGGCTTGAACTTAAAAGATGAAGACATTCCCTTCACTCAGCTCCGTAACTATGGCAAATTATATCTGCAACTGAACTGTACTCCCATCTTCTGGTTCCTTACCCATGCTCTTGGCAGCTGAATATGCAGGCAGAAATGCATGCCAGGTTTAAAACAAGTTGGGGTGTCATCACCTCCACTTTATGGGTGGAAATTGAGACAATTTGCTTCAGTGCACATTGAAGAAGAACTGCAGAGCTGTCAGCTACGCAATACCACTCAGCTCTTTGGCAAAATCCTGACCAAGAACATTAGCAGTGCTGGGCTATCCTGACAGATGTCCCAGAGGAGTTCTAAAGTACCAGAGATAAAGGACAGTAACTAAGAGCGTTCATTTTTCAACCTATAACCCCCTAAAACTTAGGAAGTAAAGCAAATGTTCAGTTTACTGTAGCACTGACTGTACCAGCACACATCCTAATAACTGATTGTGACTAGAACTCTTTCTCCCCTGCACCGTAAAGTGGAGCCCCGAGACCTCAGGAGGTGTTCTTGAAAAAGCAATAGTTAAAGATGGCCAGAAGAGGGCAAACATTCCCGAAAATTATGTAATTAACCTCGTGTTTGAAAAGAAAGGCACCTTTCAGAGACAAGACATAAATTAACAGTAACTCACAGGAGGACACTGTGCCAGTTTATCAGCTGCTACCATCTGTACATTAAGGTGTTTGGCCTGAGATTTCCCTCGAGATTTTATCAACCTCTGTAAAACCTGTGAAAAATAAGGCAGCAAAAAAGTGAGCAGACTTAGACTTAATATACATATATAACCACTTAAAATGTTTACATTCGAAACTGCTCACATAAGCAGAGCAAATTCTTCATTTTCTGCCTTCAAGAACATTTCCTGTGTTCCCTCATCCAGGATGTGCTAATTTTCATTTACATCCAAATATCTCCTTTCCTTTACAAGCACTAAAAAGTTCCACTCTTGCTTTTTTTCTGCTGCTTCTGGTTTTGTTTGTTTCTAAGTTGAGTTTTTTCAATTGATTTCCTGAGTCTAGCTCTAGACTTTCCTAGCTCTTCCCACAAATTCATTTTTCTCTTTCAAATGCCTCTTCACAAGGTCTGTGCATTTTTTTTTACACACAGTGGAAGAGTATATTGTCAGATGTTAAAGTTTAGCAATCAGTCTGATACTCATTCAGTGAAAATCATTCTTTCATTTCCATATTATTTTGATTTAACAAACCATGAGCACTACTTATGTGATTGATACTGAAAGTGCAACTCCAATTAAAAAACTCATTGGAGCTACAACATCTTTTCCAAAATAGGTTTTGGCTAACACCAGAGCTCAGATACTTTTTTTGATTATTAATGGTTCACTATCCAAAGGGAAGCAATAACAATCTATAACTCTGAACCTAAAGGAGGACATGTGAGTATCTGCATTTAAGCCCCCCCCCCCCGCCCCAATCCAAAAAAAACCCAGAAAGAACTTGAAGG
>JAYDZK010000113.1:20030806-20075388 GCA_034509185.1 Euphonia xanthogaster
CTGAACCTAAATGAGGACATGTGAGTATCTGAATTTAAGCCCCCCCCCCCCCGCCCCAATCCAAAAAAAAACCAGAAAGAACTTGAAGGTATCAAAAATATTTACCTTAGGAGAAGAAATCTTTACATATACTATAATGGGAGCCAGAGAGGTTTTGCTCAGTTGAGCTGGATGATTAATGGTATCAGCGTCAAGCACTACCAACTGCAGTGTCCTGGCCAATTCAAAGATCCGTTCAATTTCACTTTGAACTTCAGCTGCAAAGTAGAAAATTAGAGTTAGAGCAAATACTAAGAGGTGATTAGCTTTAAGAAATGTGACAATATAGCAGACTGGTGTGTTGCTCCTTCTCTGGTTGCAGGAATTGCTGTTGCCCGTGCACATCCCTGGCACAGCAGGGTAATGAATACAGCTTTAATGAGGGCGTTTCACCCCCCGCCTCCCCGCTTTGCTGCCCTTGCAGGCATGGCCTGCCTCCCTGCCTCACCCATTCCTGCTATTCCAGGCTGCAGGGATACTGATAACAGCTTCTTACTTGACCCCAGACCATGTATATAAGAAAAAGGGGTACGAATGCTTGCTGCCATCAAACGGCAACCTTAATATGCCACGAATCTGCTACATGTAAATAATGTCAGCTCAGACTTCACTCTTATCCAGTAACCAGCTTGCTCAAGCTCAAGAGCCTGAGATAGGCTTTAGGAAGTACTGATTGCTATACTAGTAGAAACCATGGTTTTCCCATTTACT
Source organism: Euphonia xanthogaster (assembly GCA_034509185.1). NCBI lineage: Eukaryota > Metazoa > Chordata > Aves > Passeriformes > Fringillidae > Euphonia > Euphonia xanthogaster. Next base: position 20,031,557 of record JAYDZK010000113.1, read on the forward strand.
TCAACTTGTCAAAGCTCTGGAAAACAGGTTTTGTTCTACTGGCCTCAGTATGGGTACCATGTTAAAAATCTGGCTATTATGTGTAAAACACTTTTATAAGAGAAAATAATGGAATAATCCACATAATGCTATGGTATTCTCCTAACAATCTCAGGAGCTGTGGAAAGCTGGCTTTCCCAGAGGAAAATAATCTTTTCTTCTAGTAGTCATGCTCCCAGCACCATGTCTGATTGGCAGTACTTTCCAGGGCAAACCTTTCCAAGACAGATGGGCTGCATCCGCTATCACAAGTGGTATAGAAACTGTCTTCATTCCCTAGTGAAACAAAACTACATATTATAATAGCAAAATCATCTTTAAAATGAAATCACATTTCCTGCTCAGATCTTGCTACTGGCTGATTTCACAGAGGAATTAGAGAAGCAGGGTGATTTATGCAAGTCTAAAAAGAAAGTCATTGGGCCAGACAAGATTAATTCATATAGGTTTTCCTTTAAAGGTTGTGCATGCTTCATGAACCAAAACCAGATTAAATATCTAGTCCATTCAAAGAAAATATTAGAAGACAACCAACAGAGACCTAAAGGTCAAGAAGAGGTACCAAAAATTTAACAGAGAGCTTCTTGAAATTACATTATTGGCTTTTTAGCTATTATGCTGGCAAAAGCTTAACTTTTGCTTGAAAACACAACCTACCTGTCTTGGTTAGAGAGGGAGTTTTCTACATCAAATGGTCTCTTTCAAGAGATATGATGAAATTGATTTTTTCTATCTTAGAACAGCAATTGAATAAATCAGGTACTATAAAAAGGTTGCAAAATTTCCAAGAGAGAGCAAGGCATCCCAGCTAGTATTTTGGTTCCAAATCAATAGGTGATTGCTATGGTCATTTTATAAACAAAGTAATATCTAAATGGTCATCACCAAAATCTATATATGATATCCTTTATTGGAGGAGGTAGACCTTGGTTTGGATTAAATAAAGATCGCTTCCAACTATTTGTGATTATCTGCAGTTTTGGGTGAGCACATACAATCAGTGTTTTACAGCAGCGAACATTGTGAGATGTGCACGGTGTGGCATGGAAAACATCGACGCATGCTTTGCTGCTGGCCAATAAAAGCCCTGTGGTCCTGCTGCTGTCTGAATTAGGACCACATTTTTTAAGATAGAACTTCTGATGGTTCTTGCCACATTCACAATTACATTTTCTACAACTTTGTTGTCTAGAGATACTGCTGAAATCACTGAATACCACTGTCTCAGAGTTTCAGTAGAAGATAGTCAATAATCTATCCCTAATTTAAGTACGAATGACAACTAGAATAAACATATCAGAGATATTTTGTCACACTGTTCTGATGATGAATTTAGATTGCTTTCCTGCAATTTCAAACCAGGCTCAACACTTCAATCAGTATAACAATATTAGTTAATGTATCATTTTAAGACCATTCCAGACTGCTAAAAAACTCTTGTTCAAGACAATTTATAATCAGAAAAATCTGCCTCTATGCCACTGTATCATAATTTTGACTGGGGAAGCATTATTTTCTACACTGCTCACAGCACTTTTCTGCCAGTAGAGAACACATCTCTGTGGACTAGATTTCCTGCTATACTAGGAAATGCCCTCTGCCAGGGTAGAGTTTACCTCAGCAATAATTGCAGGTAACTATGAACCAATCATTTCCACTTAAGTCTGAAGATGGAGAGAGATCTCTTTTGCCAATTAAAATGTATTTCAGTACCTACTTTTCTTAACCTGAGTATAGGACAAAAATTCAAGGAACTCCACTGCATGACTGGTGAACTAATACATGTGCCTCTACCTCTTCAGTCAGGAATGAATGGAGAAAATGTGACAGGGATAGCTGAAGAGGTCCTGATCTCCTGTTCTTTAGAGTACTTCTTCAGCTTCTGGAAAAGCTTTCACTTTGCCTGAAATCTTCTCTGAATTCCAGCTTTACAAGATTGTTGCAATTACTTACATAATAGTAGCTTCTCTTTTTAGATGACAAAGGCTTTATCCACTGCTACTGCTTTGGTTTTCATTTTTCTTTAGCAATATCTCAAAAACCAAATTCTCTACCTGTAAAAACTCCTTCTTTCTCAACAAGACATTCAACACGAATTATCTCAGACTTGTGCCCAAAGTAAGCAAATAACTCAAAAAGTCATACGGGGATAGTAACACAAATGTCACTGGTAGTTAAAATAGGGAGCTGAGAACAGTGACAGTAGGGTATCTTCAAAGCAGCACAGTAATAGCTTTGCAATTTTTCCACCTCCATGAATACCATCTATTTATAATAATGTCCCTTCTTATGTATAAGAGTGAAGTTATAACATTAAATTCCAATAAATTGTAATTGCCAATCATAATGAGAGGGATAAAAATAATTAGAATTACTGTGACGATCATCATGAAATGCTGACAGCCCAGCTACAGCACCCAAACCCAGAAATCAGCTACCAAATTTTAAAGTGACCCTTACAATCTATTTCATATGGTCTCCTTGGTAACCAGAAAGTGAACATATTTTAAATGACAGGAGCACTCGACTATTTATTCCATACAATAAGGAGTCAGCTCTAAAAAACAGTAAGTACACATCTCCCAGAGAACTTTAAATACAGCACATTTAAACTTACGTCCAAATATTAATTATCAATATCACTACTGTGCCTTGAATAGAAATTTACTGCAATGAGAGGACAAGTAAATCACTTATCCCATTATGGGAACAGACAAATATTCTTTACACCAGCTGGACATCACAAGTGAGTTCCAAGAAAAAATCTCTCCCAGTTCACTACAATAATCTCACCTAAAACACAGGCAAAGATACAACAACACTTTATCTCTGTCAATTCACTACTAACATGATGAACTGTGGTGGAACTTAGGGTCACTAATGTAATGCCATGGTACAGGAACATTCTCTATGGGACACAGCTGGAAGAGCACAACCCTCCTGCAAACCTGGGCTCATCCATAGCAGCCAGGAGTCACTGGGACACAGCATCACAGCGTAGTGGCTACACCAGCAATTTGTTTCAGCAAGACCCTGATGAAATAGCAGTTCCATGAGAGGGACAAGATGCAAAATGGACACATATCTGGCCTGCAAAGGACCAAGTGAAGCACCAAATATTGCTTAGAGGCAGCAAAGAAATTTTGATGTTCACAAGGAGCAGTGAAATTCACATACTCTCAACTCAGCAGAGTATGACTGTTATAGCCTATTAAATTTGACCTTGTCTCCTGTCTGGGGTATCGGTTGCTCTGTTTTGTTCATTGAAACAGATAGGTAAATTATGATTTCAACTGCAAAAGGCACAGAGACAAAGCATGTTTTTTTTTAAATAGGGCTGCTGATATTACAGACATATGGAATGAAAAGAACACAACTCTGTCAATGTATGCAATACAAAATGATTAGCAACACCCTGGCTTTGAAATAATTTTATAAATTAAGGAGAATAGCTATCAGCAGCCATGATTTTTTATGCTAATTCTTTTATATAAGCATGGTTACTTAAAAATAATTAACCACTAAACTCCATGACTAAAACTAAAGTAATGAGAAGTTTAAGGCAACCTAAAGATTTCCATAACAAAGGTAAAAGAAAAAAATACAGTTTTTATCCCAGTGCCTTAAAACCACCTAGAAGCGCTTGTACCAAAAAAAACGTGCTAAAGGTTGTATCTCAAATCCAAGAAAATAATAATAATAAAAAAAAATAGGAAATGATAATTATTGAGCTGCGCTTGCATAAGTTTCTAATGAGAACAAAATTATGAGCTTGGCTGACAGAATTAAAATTTTAAATTTTAATTTATGAGTGAGTGTGTGTGTGTGTACACATGCTTCATATTGAGTGAAAAATCACCAGTGTCTCCATAGGGTACTGCTGTAAGCAGAATGCAGGCCACAGCAGGCTACCCTGGCTGCACCAGGGATCTGTGCTCTCTGGAAACAAAGCAACGAGGCCGAGATGTTACTGGGGTGATCCAATAAGCTACAAGGGGTTTGAGCACAGCAGAGCAAGCTAAGAAGAAACCCCACAGGTACAGAAATGTTTGGCCTCTTTCTTTTCATCTTCTTCTTTCCGCCCCTCAAACAGCGATGCTGCTCTGGGCAGGCAGGGAGCAAATGGGGGCTTGGGCCAGGCAGTCTCCGTCGCTTCCCCAGGCAGGGAGCTTCAGTCCCACTCTCCAGGCAGGACTGCATGACCCACCTCACACCATGGGGTGTCCCAGTGCTGGGGAGCAGAATGCTTTGTGCCTCTGCTCCTGCATATCCAGCTAAGAAGGAAAAAATCTTGAAAAACATAAGCAAGAAGGAATAAATGCTTTAGCTTAGTCCTCAGGCAACTGGTCCAAAGATGTCTCGATTACAGGTGTTTTAATCAAATGTCTAACCTAAATGTAGTTTCGTGAATATTTTTAGAAAATTAGAAATTAGTAAGTATAAGTAAGCAATAAGAAGGTATTACTAAGTATAAGTACTTAGAAATAACTTACTTATAGCCTGGTCTCCACCAAATACCTTAGCCACTAGCCTGTTACGTAAAAAGGGGAGGGTGGGAGTGGGAGGATGGCAATATTTTCCAGGAAAAGCAGCTGCATGTGTTACTCATGCCTAACAGATGGGGCTCATGTAAGGGATAAGTCAGAAAGGAGAGAAGCATGTCTGCTGCTCTGCCTGGAGCTCCTGTCTGGGCTCTGCTGAAGGGGAGCTGTGGGGTGAGGTGCTGCAGGAACGCAGGGGTTTCCTCCTCCTGCCTGCTGAGGCTCAGTTTAGGCAGAATTCAGATGGCTTTTAATGTACACACACATCCAAGTGGTATTGACAGAAACGATGTCATGTTTGGAAACCTCAACAAAACCAAGATCTATTTACAATGGACTAACATCTCCTGAAATGCAGCAGTGTAATTATGTGAAAATATATAACAAATAGTGTCTCTTAAAAATACTAAATGGCACATAAAAATGTCTACTTCCTGCCTCATTTCTCTGGGCTAGCAAAACAATAGCATTCATGGAATGATGCTTCTTATGCCAAGTTTAATCTGGAAGTAAATTTTAATGGCCTGTGAATGGAAAAGATTGAAAGCAGCAGATTGCAGCAGTAACACAAGTGGCTGAGCACTGCACAAGGGTGCACTGAAATGACTGTGCCAAGAAGAACCACAGGAGCTTCAGAAGGTGCCAGCACAGCACAGCACTGCTCCTATCATAAGGCTCCCTCACATTCTGTTAAGGAGTAATTGTGATAGGAAAACTGAGCAAAGACACAGTTTAACATTTCTTTTGTCCAGGGGATCAAGCAAGTGTCTCTGCATAGTTCAGAACTGGTATCATCATGCCAGGGTGGCAATAACTTGGGTATTTCTGCACTATGCCTCATTACCCAGAGCAGTGCTATAGGCTTTTACAGATCTAGTCCATACATAGGCACCAAGTAAGCATTCCCTTGGTATGTTGTTTTTTTCAGAACAAGCATAAATAAAAATGTTCAGCCTTTCTCACAGACAGGACATAGAACTACTCCATCCTTGGCTATTCAACCCCTCCTGCTGATGGTGTGCCACTCACAAAACATTTGCGTATTCACTGAGTGGGAGAGATTCTGACTCTGCAGCTTGATGCTCAGAGTGGGAGGCAAAACACATGGATTCCAGTTCCTTCTCCAGGGAAAGTTTAATTATTATGCAAAGTGTGTAAGGCTCAGCAGGACCAACCAACAGCCATCCTAAAGGTGATCATAGCCCTGTCAAGGTGATGGGAATGATGAGTCCATGCCTCTCTTAGCAGAGAACAGAACTGACCCCAGCCTTCTTTGTGTTCTGGTTGAACAATGCAAACTTTTAGTCTTGAATAAAATGGGGACATAGACTGCTGAACTTTAATCAGTTCCAGCAGCCCAGGACAAAGAAAAAGCCTTGATCAATTCAACCTACAGTGGGAATAGCTTTAAGGGAAGCAAACTGTACTCTTAAAAAAACAGCTAACTAGCTAAAAATATTTTATTCACCTATCCAAGAATCCTGTCTATTACAAAGATATCCATAACCTTAGAAATTATTCTAACACATTGCTGCACTATTTTTCGAGCACATGTTTTGTTTCAATGTAATTATCAATTACACATATTTCTGCATAGTATCATGAGAAAATACAAGAACAGGTTGCTAAGAGTTATTTCTAATTTACAGAAATCAAGAATTTTTTCCCCCCATACACCCTTTGAAAACACTCAGGAAATTTCATTTGAATGCTTTGCCTATACTGTATCAAAATCTTACTTGCAAGTTAGAATATTGGAAAATTAGTAACAAACTTCTAATACAGAACTACCTAAAGAATTCATTAGAGAAACTTTGACCTTAGATGTTAAGGAAATCAAGGCTGTTCCAACAGGATAAAACAGTATTTTGGAATATGTGAGACTGATAAATTATAAGAGGTTCACTAAGTTCATGCTACTCTTTCTCCATTTGTGGGCAAAAAGAAGTATAGCTACATCCTCATGAAAAACCAAAAGTTCTTAGCTGCTATTTTACTGCATTCCGGTTCAAGGCAGGTTCAGGTTTACCAGGTTAACATATTTAACACTTGAGAGTGAGAGTTATGGACATTTGTCACAGCTATCTTGAACATAAAATTATAAAGGGACAGTCAAGATTTTCCATAACACATTGAACATCTCCTTTATTTTCTTTGAACTATATTTCTTTGATCTCTGAGACTTTGGGAAGGAAATGCACTCTTGGTTAAGTCCAAATTTTGCATTCCTTTTCCTTGGCCTCTGTAAGCAATGAAGGATTCTTATGAGGCCTAGCTAGCATTCTCTTAAATTTATCTTTGATTTATAGTTGAGGAAGCCTTTACTTGAAACTTATCCTATAGCACAACTGTCATTAAATTACCAGACATGGAGAATATATAGTAATATAATAGATGTATATAACATATATATATATGTATATAACAAATTAGTTGTTACCATGGTTTCAAGCATTCAATTGCCTTTTCACACAAACATCAAGGGAAAAAAACCCACAAGGCTGAAATTTGCACAGCTAATTCACAACTATCTCTTTGAGCATTTATATTTCATTTTCAGAAGACAAAACTTGACGGTATAAACCTAATGATGTGCATAGAAGCTCTATACACTTTTTAGAGACAGCCTTCCAAAGGTAGGTGCTCAATTGCACATGCAAAGTGGGTGCATGTAATGCCTGACAGGTTACTGCATATGCACATGGAAAGCAAATAAACACTCCAAGGCACGTGATGGCAATCAATTTACCATAAAGACAATGACACATTTTACATCCACAGTCACATGTCTGTGTTAGAACACACAGATTAGGTGCACACATCTCAGAAGTACACAATGGGATACCTAATCTGTAGTGTTTACTTGTCAATGTCAACTTTATTTTTAGAATTAATTGAAAATAAATAAGGAAAACCAGCAAGGTTTTCTAAAAGAAAGACTTAGCAACACAGTACAGGATCAGCTTTTGTCTCTCAGCGAGCCAGATGCAAGAAACACACAGTGGTTCTGTCAGGTACAATAAAGCACTGAACACAAAACAGCAGGAAAAGTAATTTGCAAGCTTGTATACATACCTAAAACATCTGGAAAGGGAGAGCATTAATGAAGCAAAGAATGGAAAAAGCCAACACAATCAGGTTTTGTACAAAGCATACAGCATGAGGTATGGTTATAACAAGTGTAACATACACAGAAAAAGGTCTGGGTTCTTTTGACAAAGAAATGCAGCAGAAGCACAAAGCTGGTTCAGTTTCTGCAAATGGCATGTGTCCATATAAAGCATTAACTAAGCCAATTTGGGCTGATTTTCAGATGAGTAAGATTTAACCACATACTGTACATTCTTGGAGAAAAAAAATCTGTTCAAAATTACAGATTTCTTCTAGGCTTTTAAAGAAATTTGCCCTTTCCTTCGATTTAGTTCTAACATCTCACGTGTTAAAACATGTAACAATATTGACAAGCAAACATTTCCCTTTACATCAAAACAAGCTTAATTAGAGAGTGTCCAGTTTCAAACTGGGACAGAGAGGAATAAGACTGTACTATCCACCTAAATCTTTATGAATCAGACAGTATTTTTAAAAAGTTCTTGAGAACATTAATTTTATACTAAATATTCAGTGGCAGCATTGGTTTCCAATAAGTCAAATCCCAAGCCTATTTTTAACTGATTCCATTACAAAAGCAAACTGTCAGTCAATAGGTGTGTGTAGCATTATAAGCTGAGAGAGACTCCCTTATAATCCTGTAAATCCAGTTCCTTGTGGCTATTCCTATTTCTGATTATCACATTGTTGGTGTATGTCTCTTTGAAATTAATTCAGGTTTGTCTATTAAATCATCCCAAAGAATGGTTCACTTCACTGTTCTCTGTGCTATGTACAACAATGCAGACCGGTATTGGGTGATAAGGTAAGAGTACTCAAAAGAAGGTACATTTATTTTTCAGAGAAAAGTATTTGGTATTAATATACCAAGCACAGAACCTTTTTACTACCTAAAGTAATTAAATGAACATTTATTAAAATAATAAAAAAATAACAAAATATTTTCAGAAGTCTAAGAAATAGCCTTCTCTGCTGCAGTTACAACTGGTGCTCACAAACGTGATCATAAGTGAGGGCTAGATCTCTGGCCTGCCTGCATGAGGTACCACTACAAAAAGTTTGATGAGTAAAAAAATAGCTTTTCATTGAATCTGGCAGGAAGGAGGGAAGGAGGGATTTGGATTAACAAAAAGCAGTTCTGGGGAGCTATATTTGAGATATATATATAGTATGTATATATATATTTGCATAAAGGCATTTTTAAGTTGTACCAGATACAGGAATACCACATAGATCTCTGTCCACATGCCAATGACTGTTCAAGGAGGAGAGAGAAGAGAGCAACTCATCTCCCCACATCTCATAGTTATGCAGCCAGGAAGCCCTTTCAGAGCAAACCAAAACAAACAGACAAAAATACTGTTTTTCCTAACAAGAACAAAATTTTTTGTGATTAATACCAGTTTTAAATACCTAGGCCAGAACTAAGTAATTTTAGATAGTCTGGACAAAAAAAAACAAAAACAAAAAAAAAAAAACAAAACAAAAAACAAAAAAAACAACACAAATTTAGAATTTAGTATTTGCTGAAATTCTAGGTTTTTTTTCTTTCCCCCCTCAGTGATTTGGGGAAAAGACCCTATTATTTTCATTTTAAAGAAGGGAAAATGTAGGTAGAGAAAAAAAATCATTTTCCAGGACTCTGAGCAGACCTGCAGCAGATACCAGAAAAGAACTAATGTGATGTGAGTTTTGATTCAATGATGTATCTATAAGACTTGCAGTAGTAGAGAATACTATTGACTGCAAAGCTAATGTTGATAAAATATGAAATGCCAAAAAAGCTCTCCTAAACCAAATCTTTTGTGATCTGTATTTCAAGAGAGCACATTCAGGAACATACAATATAGCTGTTCCTTTAGGGCTGCTGTCTCATTCAGTATTCAACTCCATACACTGTCAACTGATAAGAAGACATTGAATAATTTACTTTCTCTTCATTGTCAAATACGTGTTTCACATCTCATTTAGAACACATGGCTCTAATCTTTCTCTGAAAACAGAATGCATAAAATATTTATAGGCTAATTTATGTAGCTTACTTTGGTAGTATATGCAAAAAAAAAAAGATTTTTCCCTTTGAAACATACCAGTTAGGTGAGAAGCTGGAATTATTTGTATATTCCAAAGAGAAAATTGAATTACAAAGAATAATCACAAGTTATGAATAATTTGGGGGGAATAATTTTCAGAAATGTAGTGTCTGATTTTTAAGAGTAATTTCCAGTAAAAATTATATTCAGAATAGAAATTCAGGAAATCCTGATTCCTGGGGATTCTTTCTTCCAAAATGGAACATAACCTTGAAGCTTCTTTTAGAAGTCAGTACTAAGACTCAGGACATTCCTGATGTTGCTCTGTACTGTCAGTAGAGAGTAACAGTACTGATCTGAGAGAAGGAAAAAATTCTTTGAGCTAGGCTGGGAATGAAAAGAATACCTCCCCAGTTAAATGTCTGCAAAGAGTAGAGCCTAAAATAAGAGAACTTCTGGGGAATGAGGATCCACAAGGCTGATATTTTACAAGCTCCCAAAAGGAGCTGCAGTTCGACATAAAGGACTGCCTGCTTTCCATCCCCCTTCTCCAAGCCAGTGCATTACTATGCAACATGCTGATTTTGATGGTACACACTATTATTTGACAGGTCCAAAGCTTGAACTTCTGTTTCAGCTACAACACTCAGTCTTTCTACAGAAGATGTCTGAAGCATACAAAGAACACTGGGAAAAATAGCCATCTTCATAAGGTCTGTAAATAACTAATCCAGTACTGTGCAGCAGTTCTGCATCAGAAGCAGCAAAAGCCACTATTGCACTGGGGCAATTGCATTGCTTCCAGTTCCCCTTTAGACATTTTTCAAGAATTTTAATATTAAGGCAAAGGACTGGTAGAAAAGTAGTCTGTAAATATTTGATCAAAGGCTGGATCACAGCATATATAACCTAAAGATACTAAAATGCTGCAGAGTTAGCCTTCTTATTATCACTTCCTAACCTTTATTTTGCACTGCCTGAATTTGCAAAACTAATAATATTCTTTTAAGAGGATATTTTGTTGACTTACAGCAAATTCATTACACAAACTGAAAAAAAAAAAAGCCACTATATAGTGTGATATTGTCACTCACCTCTTCTGCTTCAGCCAACTAAACAGTCACAACAATGGTGTCTTGTCACCTACCAGCAGACTACAATGATACTTTCTGATTTGGCTCTTATTTCTGCCTTGAGGTACATTGCAGATAGGCAAGGGAACAGGCTGAAACATGCCTTGTAGTTTTTTCTTTTGCCTTCTGCAAGGGTTTTCCACTGTCGTACAAAAGCAGTTACATTTTCTGACTCCAGTTTATTTTATTTTATCTCATCTCAGTTTTCCTCCCAACACTGCTGCCACATCACTTCCCTCCCTGACTTCCTGTCTGATTTCTGTCCTCCCATGGTTTATCCCATGCCTAGAGCACTGACGTGGAGGCGCTTTATCAGTGGGTTGGACTATCCCTACTCCTTCTCCATAAGTCCAACCTTTTCCATAATGGATTTTCACTACTTGCCTTCCTGCCTTAGCCTGGCCAGCCATTTATTCCTCCAGGTGAACATCTTTCAAGTAAATGACTTTTTATTCCATTCTCCATGCTGCACAGCAAAGGAGGGACTGCAAATTGAAAGATGAGCATCTTTTCACTTCACTGCTGCTTGGCTGCCCTGACTCAGTCTGCTGGGAGCAGGTTCTGCTCAGCATCATTGCTGGACCTTCCCAAGGAAAGCTGAGTCTTCAAGCAATTCAGATGCAAAACTTGGCATGTGTTAATAGCAGCTTCTAATAACTTGGTCAAGTTTTCTCATTAGTTTCATAAAATTGCCCAGAAATATGTAACTGAAATTTTGTTCAGTTCACTATCAAATTTCAAAACTCTGCTAGATTACTAGAACAATGGAGGTATTACAGCTTCTGAAAGAAAAGGGTTTGAGAATATTTTCGCATACGTAAAATTATTTTTTCCCTAACTTTATGCTAGAATGACCCAGTTGCTCTGGTCAAAGGTCTTCGAAGATGTTTTATAAATCAGTTAATTTTTAGAACAATAATATGCAACAGAAAACCTGATAGGTAACAGGAAATCTTAATTAATAACAGGCCTGTTACAAAAACTAGAGAGACACATCTACCTATCTATCCACATATTTGCATATATATATATAAACACTGTCATCTTTTGGGTGTCCCAAACTGAGGTTCTGTCAGAACTCCCATTTTAAATACCTCCATCTAAAAAAGTACCTTGACACAAAGAAAAGTGTTGATGCTCTCAAGAGTACAGTTCTACATGAGGTAAAGGCATACAAGATTGGGCAGATTTAATTTTTATTGATTTTTTTCCTGTATAGAATTTTGTGATAGGTGTTTCACAAAATGAGAAATTAATTATATGCTTTCACTGCTACATATATTTGCTGCATATATTTCTACAGTATTGCAAAGTTGCGCAAGCTTTGCTGATGAGGCTAGAAACTTAATCATCATGATTCTGTTCCATGACTAGTTAACCTCCATACTTATCACCAGTTTTCAGTCCTAGTCAAAATAAGTGACACTTTATCTTTTCATTAGATTATTAAACAGTCTGGTGATGAGACTGAAATTCACACAAAAGAATATTCTTGTGTGTAAAGATATTAATTAAGTTGTTACAGTACATTGCATTTTCATATTTGAAAACACTTAAGATATACTTGGAAGCTACAGACTACCTTCAAGCAAAAATTCACAGCCTCCATATAGCTGAAAGCAAAGGTTTTATGAAACAAATTTTCAAGAAAGGGAAGTAAAAATTTTTAAGGCAGAGAAGCTTATTCTAAAAAGTATTACTATATTAGGGAAATGTTAAATATTCAGTTGCAGTTGAGGTGTTGGAAGTTTTTTAGTTGCATAACTGATAGGAAGTTATTTAATAGGCTGAAAGAAACTACTTTCTTGTTTCACAAAATTTACAATTTTTCAAGATGCAATGCTGTGTTCAGGGGAAACCAATCTCTGTCAAAGGCTACTAAAAGGAACCTGAAGCTCTGTAAAGGCAGAAACATGACTGAGTATTCATCATTCAGGGATGTAGCAAGTTTCCCTTTGTTTGGTATTTGATGGGGGACTTGCACAGGATTTATTATGGGATTTATGGGATTTTGTCCCATATCTCAGTCAAGCCTTACACAAGTATATAGATGTAGACTCCTGGCAGGATTCATTTTAGAATCATAGAATGGTTTGTATTGGAAGGGACCTTAAAGGTCATCTAGCTCCAGTCCCCTGCCATGGACAGGGAACCTCCCCCTAGACCTCTTGGCTGTTCACAGGTGTATCTACACAGGGAATGCACCAGTGACAGCAGCAGAGTCCTGGATACATCTCACTCTAGAGGAAAGGCAAAGGCAGTCAGGAATTAGGAGTCCAAAATTATCACCTTTTCCTCCTAACTCTAAGGACACCTTGCGATGGGAAGCTCCAGTGCAGCCACCTGTACTGTAAATGGTTATATTTAATTACAACTTCCCAGCTAAGCTTATTTTTCTTTCCGGGTAATAAATGTTTAATTATTGATACAACTGGACAAGCTTCAGTACAAAAAGACTCACATAAGATGACAGATATTTGGGCTATGAATGTAGCTATACAGTTTTTTTAAAAACATCTCCTTTTTTACATCCTTCCTTTTTTTGTACCAACCTTACAATTAGTTAAAACTGATAGAAAATTCATAAAATGTGTACTTCAATAATTTTTCTCAGGCTTCATGTCATAAGCTATCACTACTAGTAATCATTTTAAAAATCATGCATAGTATCAATAATATTCATATAATTCCAAGCATTTAACAAGAAGAATTTGTCTTCAGATTTTATACGGATGGCTGCCCCTCCCCACTGAGGCCAACCGCAAAACATGAAAACTGAGCACGAGCAGAATAAACCAAAATCAGCGCTATAGGAAGTTTACCTGATGGTGATTTTAAAACGATTTCTAGTGCCAGGTTTTTGAATTATGGGAACTGTGATTTTCCCACAGCAGAGAGAAGGCTATTTTTAGCTTACACGTATGCAATGAGAGTAGCATACTTCACAGGCAATTTGCAGACAGCACCATTGCAGGTACTTACCTAGGCTTGATCTGGTGTTAGACCGCTCTATGATCGCATGCTTACTGGGATTGTTTAACACTGAGCGTTTGGCAAGCGAGATGTCTGCTGTGACTCGTGTAATTGATATACTGCAAAATAAATACAGCAAAATAGCACTGTACGTTACTTAGCTTTCAGAGATGTGGGGAGGAGTCTCGTTTAACACTAGAAGATGGCTAGGACTATAGGAAAATAAGTTCTCAGCAGCACAGTATGCTTCACCCAATGTGAACGGAAAAAAATTTTATCTAACTTAATACTGCAACAATAACTACTGATAAGTCATCTTCCTACAAGTGCCTGGGGAGAGGGGAGGCAGGAGGAGGTCAGGGATTGCTGCAGAAGATGGGACTTCCTTGGGGTCTCCAGGTCTGGTGAGGGTCTGACATTTCACCAGTACCCTCAGTATGAACTGGCTGGTTTCTCCTTTCCCTGACTTCTTGAATGACAATATGCTGAATGACAACCTGGGTTACTTTAGCCATACCCGTAAGACATGTAGGGATATGCAGAATTAAATGGTAAAGGTAAGGCTTATTAGGGAAATGAGTTCAGCTATATAACTGAGGGGGTTTTTGTTTGTTTTGGTTTGGGGTTTTTGGCTTTTTTATTGTTCAGCTTACTAGCATGTGTTTTTCTAACAGAGTGCAAGAGCTACCTATAAATTTCCAAAAAGATTCATGCTAGCAATGAAATGCTAGCACCTAAAAATAGGAACTATAACTTGGAGAAGCACATACTTGAAAAGCCTAGGTTGACTATCTGGCAGGCTCAGTTTTGTGTTTATGAGAAAAGATGAGCCAAGAAAAAAGTGGCTACTTTCAGTTGTCTGCACTGCTACATAACCTTCTGCATATTCTTCTTCCTAGAAAAACAGTTACCTTGGTTTATCTTGTTTTACAGGGTCAAAATGCACCCTTAAGTTCCTTTTCAAACTCTCTGGTCTAATGAGGTTTAGAGGTCACATTTTTCCAGTGCTGAGAGTTAAATGAGACTGATGATATTCCCTTGTTCTTCCTTGTAGGATTTTACTTGCAATTTAAAAGAGGAAATAGATTTGCTAAGTGGGAGGGCTCCTCTCTAGCAAGCACAGTCAGATGCTGTTGGTTCATCTGAAATGTAATCCAATAGGCCATTTCCCAATGAACTCAACATGTGTATGCACTTATCTAAAAAATGTCACAGAGCCAGAAGTTAATATGAAAACCCAGAATTATGTGCACAATACTGATTAGTAATATAATTTTGGAAATCTAGGGGTGATTGAACTTAAGCTAAAAGCATAACCAAACGTTGTGGTTTGTGGCACAGCTCTTCACAGATAATGCCATTCGTCTTAAAATTAAATCAAACATGTATATTGGGATACTTATTAGTTTTCTTTATTTGCTAATGAAAGGACAGTACAAGCTTTTACAGCTTTTTTGTTTTTTGAGTTGATTTGGATTCTTTTCTGCCAGTCTTTCTTCCTACAGGCAATAGTAAATTTTTTGCCTTTTAAAATGAAATTATGGTATACTGAACAATGCCAGATTTATCAGTCTGTTTGTCTACGAAAAATACTATTTTTAATTTAAGACTTTTAACCACTTTTCTGAAGACATTTTCATGTCTTTGAGAAACGTCACATCAGGAAGACCAAGTCTGCTCTAAAAACAAAGGGTGTTTATGTTCATATTGCAAAACAATTGCAACGAGAGCAGGGACAACAGTATGACAGCTCAAAGCAGTAGCACGAACTTGAGAATTTCTGGTGCAAATTTTTCAGGACCTTAAGTAATGATTACAATGGCTACTGAAGTTTGGGATGCTTCAAATCTGGTACTATAGACACAAATTTTGTTTGGAGTATTTGTGGATTCACCCTGCCACAGTTGGATCTACAACTGAAAATCTGACATGGTCTAAAATATTTAAAGACATAAAGATGCAATAATTTTCTTCTGCTTGCAAAACATGTTTGATTACTTCCAATTCTGAAGGTGTGTTATCTAGGGTTTGACAATCCTGACTAATATAAAGAGGGATTATTAAAGTGGTTAGGTATTGACATCATTATTCTGACTGAGAAAATCCACCAGCTTAAACCACAATGTGTGGTATTTTAAAGAACTGAAGCCATCGACAAAAAACCTCAAAGTCCCTCTTGAAAGTTTTGACAGAAGCAGAACACACAGAATAGTGTTATGGATCTGACCACTTCCAAACTAAATAGAACATTCCTTGAAGTTACAGATTTTATTATAAGATCTTCCTGTTTTCACAATTTTTCCTCCCAATGTCAACCCACTAGAACATATTAATCTGGAGCTTGATCCAATACCAATATAATCATGTCTGGAGAATGCATCTGATGTCTCTGCTCCATGGGTCTGTGATGCTGGAGTTACAGACCATGGCGCTGCTTTTAGAGACAGACTATCATTTGACACCATGCCACTATTATTTGACATCTGTACCACAGTAATGCCTGAAGGCTCAAATACAAATCCCACTGTGTTGCACCTGAGCGTGCTGCAACCACTCAGATCAGAAGCCAGCAAGTGCAGCCGGTGTGCTGCCAAGGGTGACGGTATTTCAGCAAGGTAGGGCACTGCCCCACCCCCTCACCCCACTCCTTTTGAAACTTCCCACTACAGAGCCCAGAACTACTGTCAAACCAAGCTCCTATCTTGAGGGATCAAAAGTTTGGTAATCCCATACAGCAGATAGTCTGATTCCCATATCACTCTTTCTGGGTTCAATGCCAAGTGAGGAAGTAGAGCTGAGGAGGAACCGTGGCTCTTGCCAGTTTGCTCAAAACCTGGGAAGCACTGATGAGATGTCACTTAAAAAATATTTAAAATCACTTTTTAATCTGTAATAAATATCTAGCAATTTGGAGTGTGAATGTCACAGTCCTCAAGAAGAAGACATCCTTTTTTCCACTCTCAACAAATATATGCCCCAGAACACTTCCCACTGCAACACAGCATCTGCATGCTCTGTCAAGGAAACCTCCAGTCCACACTTATAGTCCACTGATCAAGGAATTAGCTGTCATTCCTAATTTTGTCCAATGTTATTATTTCTGAAAACCTGGTAATACCCAAATGGAACCTGAAGTATATTTGCATTGCAAAGTACTTACCGCCCTTCGAATCTATGTTTTAAAAAATCAAATAATGCTTTTTGCATCATATCTGTTACCTAGAAGGAAAAAAAAACAACAAATCAATAACTGCATAGGAAATTCATAATACTGAATGCTAAGAATATTATTGAATAAAGCTGACAATAAATCTTGTCTCCAAACAATGAGATCGGAATGCAATTTATTCTTAATCTCAATTCTGAGATGAAGTAAAATAAAAATGAGTAACTATTCAGTAGGAGTAAAAACTGTCTGATGTTTGCCTATGTTATTAATTATCAAATACAAATGAAGCACAGTATTTTGTAAAAAATGAAACTATTTAGAACAATCAGTTACCTCATATCCCTTCAGAGAAGGCCCCACTAAAACTACTGGTCGCATAGAAGGCACTACATCATAGGGAGGGATGTGCTCTGTCTGCAAAACAAAAAAAGTTTTCAGCATCACAACACCCAGAGAAAGTGTTATCCACTCCAAGTATTAGGAACTCTGAATTTCCAGTAATGTCACAGGAATCTCAAATTCATTAACTTTTCCCAGAAACTGGTAGCACAAAATAAGGACAAAAGAGGTTCAGTGATTTTTTTGAAAAAACTTTTCTTTGACTTTGGGGTTTCCTACTGTTTTCATATATACTTAGGACAGTTAAAAACTCTTATTCAGGGTCATGCACGCAGATTTTCCTCTGCATATTTCCTCACTGGTAAATTGAAAAGGTTATTTCCAACAACTAATGAATTGAAATGGTTAATTCTACAGCTGTGACATCTGTTTTCAACAGAAATTTTATATAGGAAATTATGAAAGAGAAAAATAAAACAAAAGGGGATGAGAAAAGCATAATGCATCTTTTTTTAAAAACGTTCAGATCTGCCCACTGCTTGAAAAAACATTGTGACATCACTGCAAATTCCCATGGCAGCACTCAGTCTGACGTCCACATTTGCACCCACAATTCAATTACAAATTAAATCAAAATAATGACTGATCAAGTTAGTATTTCTAGAAAATTATCATAAGCAGAGCTTGGGATAGCATTTCTTCCACTTTGGGAAGTTCTCGTCACCACCCAAGAATGGATTCTGGTAGTACCGTATTTGCCAAAATACTAACTGATGTATCATGCACAATTTCTAAAAAAGTATTCTAGCATACAAAGATAAAATAGATTGCCTCCTTTTAAGGGTTGCAAAAAATTTAAATTGTTATCACAATACAATATAAAAAGAAATAAAATGTTAAGTTTGCTATTTTTTCTTTTTTATAAGTGGCTATTCAATATATATCACCATGAATGGGGTCTAATCAGAAAGAGGCTTTTGTTCATAAGGAAAGTTTTGGTTTATCTTTGTCTTGGGAATAAAAGATTGAAATCCAAACCCAGAAAATGTGTGGGTGTTACAGAAAAAGAAATGCCAGATCTATTTTTCAAATGCTTACATAGTACAAATACATCAGTCAAGATCACAGAATACAGACATTGCTCATTGTTCCAGAACTCAATGTATCCCAAGGTGTTTCACGATAACATTAAAATAAGTATATACATTCCAAAACACAAACTCACAAAGACAGACATTTATACAGTGACAGCACACAATGCCACACAAGCAGCAGTCTAAAGCAGTCTAAAACACAGAAAATATTTTTGTGAATGTTCCTCAATGTAATTTATTTTTTGTTACCTGTAATTTTACAAGATAATTAATAACATGAGAATGAAGACCGGTGCCCAAGGCATCATAAGCATGTGAAATGAATTTATTTTTCACAGTACAGAATCTGACTCAACATGTTTCAAAGCAAACCCCTGCAATTAGGCTGGGCCTGTATCCAAAAGCAGTCCTCCACTGTTCTTGCTAACATTTTTAATAATCTGATAAGCATATTTGAGACAGGTTTGAAGAAAAATTCATTACATTTGTGCAAGTGCTTTTAGCATGAGTGCCCTGATGCAACAGATCTTTGTCTTAATGTGGCTGACTTAACCAAAGGCATTCATGCTAGAAGTTAACCAGCTATTTGACAATCAGGGCAAGCACAGAAATTACCTTATTTGATGGAATATTGGGTATTTTTAAATTCTGTTCTGTTGCAATGGGCATTTTTTTTCTCTGATTTTTACAGCTTGAAATAATGAAGCTGTCAGCAGGAAATTGAGTATAAGTTATCTAATAGAAGCATTAAAGTTCATTAATTTAGCAGTAGAGAATCTAATATTTTCTAAGAGACTGGCACTGAACTATACAGCTTTCACTGCAGATTCAAGTTCAAACATGAACTCAGAATAAAAACTGGCAGGTTTGAACATATGGCTTTTACTCAGTGGTTTGACTATGTAGATTACTTTGGGATGGACATCCAGTACATAGAGTAAATGTCAGTATTACAAACCCCACTAACACTAGTAATGATTTTGATATGGAAGAAAAGAGGCACCACAGAGTCAAAGAAAGATGTGGGACTAACCCTCATCCAGGTCTAAGGTGGTTCATCTGGAAGCTGCAGCTTTGAAAGATGCTTATGCAGACAGCATCCAATACATGTCAGCATGTATTATCCAATTAAAAATATGACTAAGTAAGAAATTACTCAGAAGTAAGAATCTGCTGTTGATTTCTACACCAGGCTTAACAGACCAAACTGAAACCAATAGTTGTGACTTCGGAAATGAGAAGGATTCAATACTATGTAAAAGAGTTCAACAAAAGAGAGACAGAAACAAAGATCTACTTATTAAACACGAGAGCATCCACAGCAGGGACAACAATGTCACTTGGCACTGCTTAAGCACTATAACAGTCGGTTATTACCTGTAAATTTAAGTGAGTGGTTAAAACCAAATAAATGAGAGCTATGAACACTACAGATTTTAAAACAAAAAAGTCAAAATGGGGTATTTCACTACATAGTTTGGCTGCTACCTAACATCTTGCTAACTTCAGCAAAGGCCCTAGAAACCAATTGGAGCTTTTTGCAACAGGATGCCAATTGCATAATTCTGTAGTTATCTAGGTTATCTATGGAGAGACATCAGCTCTCCTGGGAACCACCAGTACCACTTCCAAAAGCTGAGATACTAAATAAGTCTCACTGATGAATGGCAAGAACATTTGGCTGATAATTTATACATGACAACAGGAAAAACCTGAAGTAAACTTTCAAAACAAGTCTGAGGTTTTCCACTGGTCTTGTGCCCTTGCAGACTTTGCACCTAGTGAATTAGAAGCTTAAGTATAGACTAAATTAAAAATAAACAAATTGGACAATTTGTTTCCAAAGTCCAAACTGAGTATCTGATAGATTCCAATAATGATTTCAACAGACTGAGTAATAAAGAAAAAAACAATTGAGTAAGATATAGAAAGAATAAACATGCACTAGAGAGGTGCATTACAATGCTAGAAAAAAATTTCTCAAATATTTTAGAAGGCCTGCTAAGTGTGTGCTTTTATTCCATCAAAAAGGACAAGTATGTAGCAGAGTTTCACAGACACACAGAACTTTTGCCTGTTTTCCTGTAATGAATTCACTATCAGCTCAACACATCTCTTCATCCTTAATTCTAGAACAGCTGCAATATTAATCTGGAGTTATAATGCTAATGATGCCAGTGGCAGGATAAATACAGGTGATGTCGATATAAACTTACCGATTTCTGCTTCTGCTTAGCTACAGCAGCATGGAAAAGAAACAAAGAACAACAAAGCATGCATGTTATTGGCTTGTCAAAGGACGCAGACAGTTAACAGGACTAGAAATGCGACGCAGTGCAGGTGAGCAGGTGGACAGATGGGAGCTTGGAAGTTGGTGTTACCTTCTTAAAGAAGGGCATTCTTTTCTCTTTGGAGTGGGGTGATGTTACACTGTTTGCACTGGGTTTGGGGGAGCGATGGTTTGCTGGAATATCATTTTCTTCTGCATCTAAGCCAGTGGCATCTATGTCTACAGCTATATACAGACAAACAATTCAGAATTATCAGATGACAGGGAAAGTAAAGATAGGTTAAAAAAGGAAATTACAGGTAAAGAGAAATAAAACTGTCCAGAGTAAAAAATAAATAAATAAATAAATAAAAAATGAAAGTTGACCATGAGAAAAAAAAACACAATAAAACAAAGGGAAAAATTTAAAGGTGCAGTACTTTAGGATTAGAAGACAGAAGGTGATCTGTAACAGCTACTGTAACATTTACAAAATAGATGAATGGCCAAGTTTGTTCTTGTTTACACCAGTGTAAATCCAAAATATTCACTTAAATAGATAAGACTTCCACCAATGTAAACAACAGAACTTGGTCAACAACATTTGGATTATTTTATAGCAATGAACACTAATTGAAAATGGGTATTGTCAATTGAAATTTGAAAGGTCACTACCGTGTCTATGGGAAATGAAGAATTAGAAGAAAAATCACTTTTTATGACAAAATCAGCCAGATATTGGTACAATGTTATCTACATTTATCTCAGGATGGACTACAATTGTAATTTTTAATATTTTAAATAAAAATGCATTGTACTCATAAGATACATTTATTAGGAATAATTAAACATAGATCTACTAATAGTGAAAACTAAAAAGAATGGATAGCAGAAGAAAGGAAATTTATCCCAGCTTAGCTCAGAGACATGGATCCTATGCAAGAGTCAGGACGTAGGCAGGGTAAAATGGAAGTGAATACAATAAACTGTTGCTGTTCAATCTCTACCGCAAAAGAATATATAACAAAAAATTCTTATACCATAACCACAAATTATGTGTTTTTCAGCAAGTAATAAGAGTTTCAACAGGAATCCTCACAGACTCAGTAATAAATACACTTTCAAAATGCAAAGCCATATTATCCTGAATGTTGAGTAGAACAGATACCTGCCAACCACAGGTCAAATGGAACAAAACCAAACAAAACCTTTTTCGTTTACAACAATCAATCCTGATCTTATGTAGTGGTTTAAACTTGTCTTCAGAAAGCAAGCAGATGCACAAAAGTGAACCATAAGCAGTCATACATCACCACCCTCGTGTGTGAAGATGTCACCCACCTCTCCACTCCCTCCGCTAGCACACACTTATCTTGTCATGCCGTGATGTCAAACTGAGCCTAACCCTAAATAGATCTGTAAGCAGAATCGTTTGTATTGACTTTATCCAAACCCTTAATTAATCAGTGCAAACTATTATGAAACCATCTTAGTGACCTGATTTCATCTGATTCATGAGTGGGACATTAACTAATAAAGTGGCATGTGCTATTAAATTATGTAACAAATAAATATGTCTGTCAAGCCTACGTGCAGCTACTGATGTAACAAATACTTGGGGCAGTGATTTCTTTTGTTTGCATAAAGTACATTTTCCCATTTGAATTATCCACAGATCTAATGTCTTGATGCCTGACATTCCCTGAGTTACTGTGGCTTTGAGTCTGTCCTGCCCAGGAAAAATCCAGTGAGTAGATCCACATCCTGTTTCTAAAATCCTGCTCCAAAAACAGCCACAGAAGTCATGTAACATTTTCTTCTACCAACACTGTTCCTTCATTCTCTTCCTAAGTATAAAAAGAACGTATTATCTTTTCTTGAATACAGGCCAGCACAGATGCTGTAAATCACTTGCAATAAGACATATTAAAACTCCTTTGGTACTATGTTCAACCAAAATTGTCAGTAAAGAAAAATCAATTACCTTAAGCTTTTCCTGTAAGAAAGAAATGCAGAATTTGATCAGCTAGTTACCAGTATTTCCTTTTTTCATTCTCAGTTTTCTCACTATGGAACATCTCCTGTGACAGTTCTTTTACTGTTAAATGTCTTTAGTTCACTGGAGCCTTTTCAGTCATTTTCAGCATTATTCTTATCCAGTTTGGTCGCCTAACAGAACTGTATAGATTTTTTACTATATCAATATTGATTATTTAAATGGATATTAGCCTCTCTTTCATTTGTTTTTCACTGGTTCTTCATTCTGTTTGTGAGTTTGTTTTGGTTTGGTTTTTCAGTGGCACTATTTTACATTGAAAAAACCCATCCCTGACTCAAAGCAAAAAATGAAATTAACTTATTCAGTTAGTATTCTTCAACTTATTAAATAATTGATGTATTTGTAGTTGATTATACTTTCAAAGAGAGGAGGTGTGGGAATAATAATTGAATTGTGTTTTGAAGTCACTTGAATTCTTGTTAGTCACAAACTATGCCTCTTTTACCCTTCTTAAGATGTTATAAGCAAAAAATTATTGTAGACTCAAAATCTTGCTATCACAGAATAAGTTAATGTGCACTATCCATATATATTTTCCAAATCTTCACTGTAACTGAATAAACTTTAATGAATTTCCTTATTTCTCCTGAAAACCATACTTCTTGAACAACAGTGTCTGAAGAAACAATTCAGTGCAATGAAAATTAGAGGATGGGTAGCAATCAGTCAGCTGGTAATCCAGGTGATTGATATCTGTGCTCTTAACTCTAAACTCTGCACAACATTCTGGAAATACATGTACTGATCTTCAAGTGGTTTTTTGATAGCAAATAATATCACAGCATTTCAGATGCTCTAACTATAAAATTGCAAAATAGGTTGAGTCGATGGACAAAAATGCAGCTGTTGAAAAAGTTGGCCTTAACAGTAAGCACATCAGTTTAAAGCCATCAGAAAATAAAAGATTAAGGTGTGTTCTACACACTTGTTACAGACATACATTAGTAAACTAATACAATATTTTCAAAATAAAAGAGAAGTTAAACTGAGGTGGAATTTATATAAACAAACTGCAATTGCAATAAAGTTGGTTGTTACTAACAAATCCATGGTTTCACAAGACAGATACGTTTTTAAATTGATTGAACCAAATGAAGCCACTACCAAAACATGATTTAATTTCTCTGTCTCCCTCATAAATTACCAAGTCAATACTTTAAAAATCTTCAGGCTCATTTTAAGATGCCTGGTCTATAGACCAGACTCCATATAAATGAATATGATTGGAAGATCCATGTCTTTGCCCTAGTACACTCATTAATATTTTCTGTTTTCAGGTATTTACAATGAATATGAGAAGATAAAACACCCAGCAACACAGCAGCTGAATTCAATATATTTTTTTTTGTGATCTTCTGCTGTGCTTTTTTAATGCAGCTAATGCCAGCACTCTCCCCCAGCTTGCCATGTATTTGCTTCCTATCACTTGAATCCAACCTAAAGTTAATGCATCTGTATGTTGATGCTCTAAGTACAAAATAGTATTTTTGAAAAATTTGTCAAAGGCAAAAAATATTCAGCATCATAGAATTATGTGAAGCACATTCTCATGACCAGAATTGTGAAACTAAATGTTCCTGACGTTTTAAAATAATGCCTTTCTCGATGCTACTGCAGAAACCTCTCAGGAACTTCTATTTTTATTGCCACTTTTTCTCCTGTGCAAGGAAGTATTTCTTGTTCAGTAGGAGTGCTCAGACCAGACCAAACCTTCCACTACTCTACTGTAATGTAGTCTCACAGATCTATGATGTCTTTGCTACAAAACTCTGTGGTAAAAGCAAAGAGGCAATTTTACGTATTAACAGCTCTATCATTATCTGGACTTGCTGGCATTGACTCCATTACTTCAAACCACCCCAAACCAGCCTTATCTGGTAACACATCACTCGGGTTTTACCTAAGAAGAATGGGTAATAAGAAGAAGAGGTCTAAAGGTACATGGATTTTAACAGATTAGGTTCATGAGTCTCTACCAAAGGGTTCATGACCTACTCACCAGATGATGGAGGCGTCGATTTTCTGGAACTAGGAACGATGTCACCCAAACTGGATGAAGAGTTTCCTCCTGATTTACTGGAGTAAAGTAATATATTAGTTTGAAGTTCTGTAGCCTTCTCAATATTTAATGTAATTTATTTATTATCTGCCTTCGAAATGAGGTGCTAGCTGTGAGACAAATAGTACTTCTGGCAGAGGTATAAAATATACATCTCCCACCAAATGCGTGTACATTTTGAGACCTGAGGAACTGCAAACATCAATCATACTTCTTGTGCTGTTGTGCAATTCATTCTGCTGCTCTGACTTCCTCAGGATCTTAATACAATTCAGTAATTAATATGGCTACTAGTATATATTAATTAATATTACTACCCATTAATAAGAGTAATTCTTAAGCCAGTGAGCATATCTGTTTCCTTTAGCTGAGGAGTTATTGATAAATTGCTAGTGAAGATGACTGTGTCTACCATCTTTTCAATTTAATTAACATATAGATTCTTTTGTTTCTCAATACAATATAGCACTTAAGAAAAAAAGTCTCTAAAAAAAAGTTAAAGCAGTCTAAGTTTTTTGTTAAGTTCTGCTTTGTGAAAACCTATCCAAATTGTGAAAATAAAACAACAGTTCTAGTCTTTTTTATTTCAGTTACCATAATGAGAAAAGCTCTGAAAAAAATGTAAGAAAGGTTATTTCACTCTTCAAAGAATTCATGTGATAGTACTAGTTTCCACTTTCTTTACCTTGAAATATTAATAAATATTAAGTTAATGCATTTGTGGTGTAGGACAAATTTATCTTCAGTGAGAATTTCTGGAGAATGGAAGACTCTATGATTTGGAAAAGAACTGAATCATTGGGACACATCTGGCTGTCCCAGAAGTGTCACTAGAGGAATAAGGAGTCCAGCACCCTTATGCTGATGACAGCACACTCATGGGAAAGGCATTTCACAGCTGGTGAATGCAGCTGAGCACTGCCCAGTCATGGTGTCCTACTCTAGACATGCTCTACAAACACTGCTGCCCTTCAGATGGAGATAGGAAAGCAATTCTGGCTTCCTGAATGGTTCCTAGCTCAATTCCAGGTCCATCCCACTTAAATACACTGGGAATATTTGTTTCCTTTATACTCAAAGTGAAGCAATTTGCTTCCACAGGTGTTGCTAAAAAACTACTTTATTAAGAATTCGAGGGTAAAGGTGACATTATTCTATCTTGTAGTATTGTCCAGAATATCTAGAAACAGTCCTTTTTCTTATGCAATGATGGCTGCAGTCAGATATAACAAATTACTTGACATGAAACTTCCATCATAAAATGTAGTGCTCTTAAAAGCTGTTATTGTAGGCAATGAATTTGACAAGACTATTTTTTCCCTACGAGCTAAATTATAGGCACTGGCTTTGGCTTACAATTAAACTCATCTTAACATTTTCTGTAATTTCTAAAATGAGCTTAAAATGTGTTTAGAAATAGGAAGATCATCAAAACAATTAAAAATGCTACAGAATTTAGATAAATCAATTTTAAGTAAAAAAAAATTACTAGCACATAGTAAATGTACTTACTGCAAGGTATATTAGCAATTCTTTTAGAAAAAAAGGAAGGAAACAATTTCACTGGTAGGCCACCACAGATTGCTAATCTAAGTATCTACTTTTCTCCCAAATATCAATGATATGAATATACTTATTAATTACCAATATAATATTTTAAATAATGTTATACATAATATAATAAATAATATAATTCATTATATATTAATTTCTTCACTGATCAAAAATGTTTGTAGCTGCCACTTACAATAATTAAGCATATATATGACTGATACACAGCATCAGTTTCCAAGTTGTGTCACAGACAATGTTGCTATTATTAATGATTTCTCGTCATTACCTGGAGTAGAATTTTCCTTGTTTTGCCTTTTGTTCATGCTGCAGCCTCATGTTTTCTAGTTTGACTGGGCTTGGTATGAATCCGATTTCACAGCCTTCTTTTACCAATCGTCCTATCCACCAGTCATTATTAAATTTCTACAGATAAAAAAAAAAAAACCAAAAAAAGTAACATACTAAGAAATTACTGTATCTGGTATAACTTTGTTATTAGTTTTAATTTGCAGCTATGCTATTTTTTGTAATTCTTCCCTGCAGTTAATAACTGTGCTATGTTATTATGGCAATGAAGAATTGTGGTAATATTCAGAAATACATAAAAATAATTATTCCTTTCAAATTAATAAAATCCACAGTCCTTAAGTGGAAACCTTCCTACAAAGACTTCATGTTTCTCCCTGGTTTTTATTTCTACCCATTTCACCATCTTTATTTTTTTCTTGCTTCACACACTCCTCTCATATATGAGAGCTGCTTTTGTTCTCCCTTCGTGGTTCTCCTTGGTGGACAGCAGAGACTTAGTATCCACTTTCACCTACTGCTACAATTTTTATATAAATATTCTAAAAATCTATTAATAATCTATTTTTTCTTATTCCATTTTATTCTGTTCTCTATTTAAATTAAAAAAGTACTGCTTAAAAAATGTCCCCACTTCTCACTAAAATCTTCTGAAATATGACTCTATTTGGCTGCTTATATATACCCTACTTCAGATAGCTCACGTGATCTGCCTTTTAAACTTAACATGATAGATCCACAAGGAATGGATATCTCTGGATAACTTAAAAAACTGAACAATTACACAAGTCCACCAGATAGCCCAATTAACTGAGTTTCAGCTCTGGTAAATATGAGATATTGACTACTTTAGCTCAACACCTTTATTCATACAACCCCTCCCCCCACCGCCCCCCAACATGTGGGAGGTTGGTTGATTTCCAGAGGTCTATGCAGCAGAACTATTTGCTTTTTCCATTCTTATTTATTCACCATTCTTTAAGGAGAATAGGTCACTCATGTATGGGCCCCAAACACAATACTTCTGGTGTTCCATGGGAATAACTATCATCAAAAAGGCATTTTGGGTAATTTGGAATATTTATGAAGCTTTAAGAGAACACCTGAACATGAAGAAAGTAGCTCTCTTGAATCTGAAGCTATTAATGTAGCTATTATAGTGCATATTTAATTATATAACAAGTAACTTTAACAAGTGTACAGTTAGGAATAAAACATGTAAAATGTGTGGGCTCCCCTAAAAAGAAATTAATTTTATCATCATTGGTGGATCACTGATATACAACCTACATTGCAGTATTATCTTTGACTTTGGCAGCTACAGAAATAATGTGGTGCTTGAGACCAACCGTAGGATATTCCAGCTAACAAATAATAGAGATTAAAATAAAAGCACTTTTAAGCTTATAAAACATAAGGATATCTAAAATATTCAACCAATGGGATGCCTTTATGAGTAAGAATACCAGCATTTCATAGGGAGCTGCTTTGGAATAGCAGTTTCTCAAAGCTGTATTAGACTGAAATGTATTATTAAAATTATACCCTATCATTACAAAAGGCTAACCAAATCATTAACTCGATAAAAGGAAGAGATAGATAATTAAAAAACACCTTTGAATTAAAATCTGAACAGTCACTATTTTTGTCCCACAGTACAACAGATTACCACCCAAAAATATTAATTTTATTAGAAGCAATAGAAATCCATAGGAATTTCTTCCTACAGAAATAAAAGCATACCTCTGCAAGGTCTCAAAGACAAATGCTGTGTCAGTATATGAATAGTATAAGATACTTTTTAAAGTTAATAATAATACACATTATACTTTTTAATTTTAATTTTATTTTTTCCAGTCTGGGTAGAGAGGTGTCCAGCTCTCAAGTTGCTGGCTCGGGTGAGTAATTCTCTGTAATTTACCTGTGCTTAGAGCACCAAAGGAAATACAAAAATTAACTAAACACAGCAAAATGATGACCATGCATTAAAGCCTGAAAAGATTCATAAGTTACTATGATGCAGCAGTTTCTTCATGCAGGAAGGAATCCATCATCCTGATGTGTACTGAGTTTTAATGAATGTAACCTAATAATGAAGATAAATTTCCCTCATATTCAATCACTGCAGTGCTTTTCATCATTGTCCATGTACATTTTGAACTGAGGTTTTTCTTGTCTGAGCCCTCTCAGCAGCACAAACTGGTGAACAGCCCTTTCAGACAAAAAGAGGACAGCACTGGTCCAGTATGGCATCTTTATGCAGGCAGAAGATACTGGAGATGAACTAAGCTTTCTTTATTTCTAGCCATAGGTTAGGTATAAAATATTTAAGCAACACTGCATTTTATAGTCTAATATGTTTTTTTTTTCATTAATCTGCATAAATAATTAAAGTTTGGACAATTCAGTTCCCCCAGCATTAACTGTAGGGAGCAGCAAATGTACTGAAGGAGCAATACCTGGTGGGATACAGAGTCCTGGAGGACGATCAGGGCCTAGCATAGAAGATGGATGGGGAGGACATGGCTGTGCAGGGAAGGGCTGGCCCTGGAGCACCCTCTGAAGGAGCTCCAACCCACCCAGACACAACGGCTGCTGCCAAATGCAGAGCAAGAGTCTAAGTCCCAGTTTGACTCCTTGTGGATCCCTTCCCATCTCGCCATCCTGGTTGTGCAGCTGGCCTGGCCCCAGGGTCCCTTCCCAACCAATCTCTGGACTAGCACCAGTAGGCAATAACCTCTCCTCGACAGCTTACAGAGAAAACCAGGTGTTTCTGAAGGCAATCAGCACAGAATGCTTTTTCTAATACACCTGGGGTTGCAAGAACATTTCAATGTATTTTTCCACCCCTCAGTGCTACACACAGCCACGGACAATGTAAGAACTCAGCTGAGCTAAGCTTCTCTTCAAGGCATTTTGGAGACACACAAAAGTTCAGGAGACTTTTCCTCCCAGATTTTCTCCCACATATATATACATCTGAGACTAGGTTGTGCTGTGAAGAAAAATGCATTAACTTTTAACAGAAAACTGCTAACCCTGTGTGTCTGGTTTATATGGAAACAAGGGAAGCACTTGATGTAAAGTCTGAGATTACCACTTCATTTGAAGTGCAGATGGAATAGATGACTACACAAAACCATTTGATCTAACCAAACTGAGCCTTATTTTCCAATGCTTAAAGACTCACTGGAGAAGGCTGATGGTTTTCTCTTGTCAGGACTCTGTGCCTGCTCATCTCTTCTTTTGTCACAAGACAGAGCAGAGCAATTCTTTCACACTATCATCAGTCAGAAAGCATACTTCATTCACCATATACAGTCTGAAGCAAAATTATTATCTTTTTGTGTGTTTAATATATATGAAAAATTATGACCATTAGCCATTCTTGTGTTCCTTTATTCTCTGTCCGCCTGTACTTCTGTCTCTGTATTAGGAATGTTTCTTTCTTCCCCAAAGCACCTGCACTGGCAGAATCATTGTGCATCATCAATCATAACTACTGAGGGATATTTTGATAGTCTAAAATGAGGCAAAGACATAATTTCAAATACATGGCTGGGTTGCTCTCAACCTTAAACTAACTTTCTATTTATTTTCCTATAATTTTCCATATCCAGATGGGCTATTTTGAGACAAACCACAATGGAATATAACCAAAAGCTAGGAAACCTTTTAAAATTAAGGAGTCATTCAAAAGGGAGCAGCAGGCTACAGAGGAGGGCCTGCATGTGAAAGTTACCAAGTTATTTTTTAGGAGTGTCTTGCAAGGAGGAGAGAAAGAAAATTACTTTAGGTGTTTAAAAATCAAAAATTGTCAAAACCAACTTGCAGGAAAAGAAAACCAATGCAGCAAACGCAAAGCTCATTTATTAACAGTTGCAGTTATCTTGAAACATCATTTCAGTTCTTCAGCACGTAACTGCTAACTAAATACTGTCTGTGCCAGGGAAGTAGCTTCAGTAAAAAAAAAAAAGGAGACTTGAGGGTTTTGGGGTTAATTGAGGTGCAGTTACACAGATAAAAGAGAAGAAACCCTTGGCTGCTGAATCACAACAAACCCTCACAGTACCAGATTAGAAAAAAAACCCCAGAAATATTTCATCTTTGAATAGTCAGACATAGGCATTTAAAACTATAAGTAAGTGTTTTTTGCTAGAGAAGAAAAGTACTTGCTTTCTGAACTTCATTATTTGATTGTAAGAAATTTGTGCCATTGCTCCACAAGAATAGCATTTAAAAGAAGATTCAATTCTTTATACACTCTTAGCTTTAACATTTGTAAAGTTCTTTGGCAATGTAAAGTGCTATCAACATTACAAAATAGTAGCACTATTACTCAAGTATTCCCTTAAAGAGTGATTCACTTACTCCTCTGGTTTTACTTACTTCTTTAACATGAAGAAAATCTTTAGCCTCAAATGAGATGGCCATGCCTGGGACTGGGACATCATCTTCGTGAGCTGCACTGTACCCAACATTTGTCCGAACTGCAAATGCAACAGGTTTTGACTGCAAAATAAAAGATGAACATCATGAAGATTTCCCTTGCAAATACATACATATGTACAAACATATACATGGGAGATGATTTCTCTATGTTATGGCTTTTAAAATCATAAAAATTAGAAAGAATTCTCAATGCATCCATGCAAAAAATTATGAAGCCTAGTTTTTACTGGCATTAGTTATTAATATCAGCACATTTCGTAGAATGCAGATTTTTAGTAGGTAATAGAGCTCTGAATTAATTTGAGGTAAATCAAGTCAGTAATAAGTAATCACAATTGACTTGGCAATCCATATAATATTGTCAGCTTGCAATTCTGCTGCGAGTTCAGTGTTTGGGGGCTGCCAGAAGAAGTAGGTTTTCAAGAGCTACAAAACCTAAGCTCCACGGACAATGGGGCTGCAAAAGGAATGGCAAGGGGAGCATGGCACTGCACCAACATTGCTCCTTCCACACCATTCTTGTCTGGGCACCCACGTGTTGGTCACATAGGATCATTCGAAGGCTGTTCCAAGCATAGCCCTCAGAGCCTCAGCCCCCAAGAAGTATTTGGGGAAACTGCAAATTTGGAGAAGAGGTGCCAGCAATTGCCAGTAACCCCTAAACAAGTCACCTCACTGCACTCTGAGAGCGGAGCAATGTGCCTTGAGATCATCATGTCATTACCAAATACCAGCCACAGAGAGATCTGTTAATTTCTCTAATTCTTTTTTACGCTGCTAGCTGACATCAGTGAGTTAGAGGATTTTCCCAAGTTTTGTTTTCAAGAAGCAGCTGCCAGAAGAGCCCCACATCTGCACAGCTTCTCTTGACCAGCACACCAAGTGCTGAGTACCTCTCTGCACAGGTATGGTAATAGAAGGTGCCATCCAGCTCAGCCCAGACTACAGCTACCAAGGGCTTCCTTTTCTCAAAGGTACAACCAATTTACAGGAGAACAGCATTTTTTCTGATTGATTCTAGGCTACACAACAGCTTGAGCTTGCTCTCCCCCCAGAGATTATCACACAGTATCTGTAGGACCCACCACTTTCCTGCCCCAGGCTGAATCTTTAGCCCAATTTGTCATAACCAGATAAACTGTTAGAAGGGCATCCTGATATAATTATGTAGTTATGATTACACTTCTGAAACTGGGCATTTGTGAGAACAATAATCCAAAACCAAAGTTTGGTGATTTCTGCACATCAATTAAAATATCTTGTAGTGTTGATAAAATGGGAATTTCCACTACCTAACAGCTCGAATTTCTATCTTAATGATCTCCTCTATAATTTTCTCTATGTTACTTCCACTATTACCCTACATAAAAGATACCAAACTATTACAGAACCAGTCATGCCACAAAAAAGAGTCACACAGGCACTGGATTCAGTGATATAATGAATCTTCCTTAAAAAAAGGACCCTATAAATTACTGTATTTAAGTATTCATACAAAACCTCAAAATATTCCTAAATGTAAAAATTACAGACTAACAGAGTTGATGCTTTCTATACTAATTTCAACACTCAAAATACAGATATAAATAATCACTGAATTTTCAAATCTCCTAAGAAATACTTACCATCTAATAGTAAATAATCAAATAAATCATTCCCTATTATTAAGAATGACCATTTTGTATGGCAGTGACCTGTCACTGTAGAAATATATTTCAGAACAGGAATGCATCTATTAAGGAACAATCAGTGCCAAACACTGATAGGAGGGATAGCACGCTTGCTTATCCGTTCTCACATTGCTATAACCTCTAGCAAATAAAAAAAAAAATTGCTTAACCACTGTGACTTGCTCCTAAAAGTAACAGTGGATGAAAGACTTTAGGTTGACTAAAGACTTTAAAATCTTGGCAGCATTGCAACAAACAGACATCTCCAGGAAGTTAATGTCCTTGACATACTTCTTAGACGAGATCTAAAATTTCCTGTTAGAAGACAACCCCTGACTACCCAAGAAAAAGAACACAATGGAAACTGCTCCAGAACTATCTTAACATGAAAGAAAGGTAGCAAGTGAAAATTCTATGCCGTTCTCTGCCATCAAAAAAACGTAAAACTCTGATCCAAAAAACAAAGCAGAACATTGAGTTACAGATATTCACAGAAATGGTATGTCCCATTTTAGATACTTGCCACACTGGTAGAAAGGGAGACTAAATTATCATGGGATTAGACTACAATAATTCATCTAATTGAATATTTAAAACTAATTAATTTATAGAAGTTAAATGCTAGCCTTTTTACATAAATAAATAATTCTGAAGGTTTCATAGCACTATCAAATTAAGTACTTTTCCTGAACTACATTGTCTTGAACTAGAAAAGTCCAGTTGTTATGTAATTAGGGTCTTATGTAAAAAAATAAAATAAAATAAAATAAAATTGACACATGCATATGTATATTTGAAAATGTATCTAGCATTTGCTTACATATCCTGCAGTTCTAAAATAAGACTGGGTCAAAACAGTTAAGCACTTGCTGTTCATTCCCTAAATCTCCATGAAAATGGGATGGCAGTTTAGCACTCAGTTAATCCACAGGCTGGACTACAGGGACAGATGCTCCCAGATATTAAACAGTTTAACATGTCATGTCTCTCCAGAGAAACAAAGTATCCTGGAAAAGTTCATTTATCTTACAAATGAACACTTCCATCTTGTTGTTTTTTGTTTTTTTTTTTCCTCTGGTAGAAGTACAACACTCAACCAGCTGAATAAACCTACAAGGAGAGCAAACAATCAGACCATGAACATTACCATCATCTATACCATGAGGGCAGCAGGGAACACACCGGAGTGAGGTTCTTCATGAACCTGTTTCAGATTCTGATATAAACTCAGACTATAAATCAACAAAATCTTATTCAAAAACTGTTGAACCAACTTTGTCTGTACACTTTTGGTAACATACATAAATTAAATTGTGTCTAGAGCAAACTTCGTCAATTTTCTTTTTCTATTTGGATCTCACCTCTTCCTTTACAAATTATATTTACTTTACACGCTTTCATATCAACCCTCATTACTACCATTTCATACCATTTACAGTATTATTATATTTTACTACTTATATTTCCTTGTGTCATGATTAACTTGTATTAAATGTAAACATGAGAATTTGCACATCATATCTGCCTCAGTCAATTTTAATTTTGTTTAAACAAGTTTGTACCTGCTTGGTTGAATTTGAATTCAAAAAATATTTCAATCAATACCAGAGCAAAATAATACAATCTGTTCTCTAGTAATGTACTTAAAACATGACAGGACCTTTTTATTCCTATAACTAATTTCAGATTTTTGATACTGTTCAATAAACCCAGTGAAGGCAGCCCCTGGGGATCCCAACCAAGGAGGCAAATTTTCTGTTATGAATTTGCTCACAGAACAGGTCATCTCCCTCATGGCCACTAATTTTGGAATTGTTGGTAGATAAGCAAAGTATCTCTATTCCTCATCCACTACCAGATGTACAAAAACTGAGGAAAGCATTCTCCAAACCATTTTTGTCTACACTTGGGCTTGATCTAGGATCTCTGATCCATCTTATTTCTTAGTCTGTCACATCATTCCCACAGTAGAGGCACCTCTGTATTTACACCAGTTTAAATGAAATCAGAATGCACTTTTATGAAGGCAATGCCAGCTAAGACAAGAACTGACTCAAAATGATTACAGCGACCATTTAGAAAAAATGTTGTCAAAGCTGGTGTCTGTGTTACAGTTCAGAAAATGTGTCTCAAAGCAAGTTCCCTCCCTCCCTATTTCTACACAAAGCTACTCATCCTTCATCCTATCCACTTTTCACACATGCATGCGGCCTTATCCTGAATTAAGGATAAGGAATTATTCTTCTCTTGGGTAATGAATATAATGAGTTTCTCTCAAATCACTAACAAGTTTGCACTCATGAAAATTTAAGAAGTCACACCATTTCTTTCATCTGAGGAAAGGTGATTACTACTACTGAACTTTTCACTAGTAGTCTTAGTGAGGAGCAAATATGACAGATGATGACCTATGTTCAGCACTTTTTCCAGAGAGTAGCCCTGCACACAGTGTTTGTGCCATCAACAATATTAATACTCTACGAAGGACAAAAAGATCAATAGCACTGTGATGGCCTAATGACTGCTGTGTTGAAAACATCTCTCTTTATTTTGCCCTGCTAATGACATAGAGTCAAATATATATAAAGCAGAAGCAGTTCAAAACCTCTATTTTTTACAGTATTACATGATTTTTATTACTATTATAGAGAAATTTACAATGTTATGAAACCTATACTGTCACAAAAGCAGCTTGAAAATGCAAATGCAAAAATAATAAATGACCTTTTCTATTTTACCCTTTTTACTTTGTACAGTAATTTATGCACCTGTTATACATGAGAGAAAATGCAAACACACCTGAGAACACAAAAAATTTACAGGAAATTTTTGTTCTAAATGCTGATTATTTCTGGAGCCTCATGACAGATAAGAAATTGTCCAATTTCTAACAATAGCATCTGCTCAGCAATCTCATTGCTAAGGAAGCAATGACAATTCATGATGTTCCAACAGAAAATTAGGAGCATATACAGCTGCTGTCACTAAAAGCAGCGATCAAAAATATGACTTCCCAGCAAAGATCAGGCCTTCCTTTGCAGTCATAGGTGTGTGTACCA
Source organism: Euphonia xanthogaster (assembly GCA_034509185.1). NCBI lineage: Eukaryota > Metazoa > Chordata > Aves > Passeriformes > Fringillidae > Euphonia > Euphonia xanthogaster. Next base: position 20,067,417 of record JAYDZK010000113.1, read on the forward strand.
AACAAGCTTGGTAAGAAGCCAGAACCACAGAATAATTGAGGTAGGAAGGAGCCTCTGGTGTCTCTGAGTCCAACCTCTGCCCAAAACAGGTCTGTTTAATCAGGCTGCTCAGGGCTGTGTCCCAGTGAGTCTTAAATACCTCCAAGGACAGAACAACATAATCTCTCTGTGCATCTTCCTCCAGTATTTGATCACCATGGTTGTGAAAAAAACCATACAGGAACTATGGTTCTCTCACATATCAATGAGTGAGGAACATAGAAATCCATAATGGAAAACAAGTACTTAGTTTTGCAGTCCAGTATGAGCAAAATGAAGTCTTATTACAAGTAGAATTTATCAACTACCAGTTTTTATTTTAAGTGGTCTAAAAAGAGGGTTTATGTTGTATTCAAGACTTCCAATGAGGTGAAGGAGCTGAGAAGTACAGTATGAGAACAAAACACAGTACAATTGTAATTAATATGTAGCAGCCTAAGTACAGTGGTACAATGACATCCAAACCCTTCTGAATTATAATGCCTTTGGATAGCACAGATCTCTTCAGAAGGATCTGGAAGAGAAGTAAACACAAAATTATTTAATCCGAGTACATTTTCCCATCTGTTTCCAAAATTAGGGCAACATGAACTATGTCCAGCCATTACCAGAGCTTGCTCTGCTACTTTACAAAGGGTTGGCTCACTGAATTCTTGCCTAGGACACGTCAGAACCGCTGCTCTCTGGTACCTCCTGTAAGAGCATCCAGCAAGGACTGGTGCCTGTTGCACGAGGACCCCGTGCCATGAGCTTCCCGCTCGGACTCGACACGGGCTGTAAGGGTTGCTGCACCTCAGCAGCAAAATATAGCTGGAACCTCAGCTATAAAAGATTAATACTGACTTTCCTTAGGATCAAGGATCACTGGAGAAATTTTCTGAGGAAACCTTTGAATCCTTCCAGTTCCTTGGAATCCCTCCTACAGCAATGCCTGCACTCAGTGTTGAAGAGAAGGAAAATTTAACACATCCAGCAAGTACAAAAGAGAGTCTGCCAGATCCAATTTTTCTAAACAATAGGTAGATTTCAGAGATTTTTTTTTGTCCTCTAGTACTCTCCAGAGATACTTTTGTTACTATTTTAGCTCATCTTCACACACAGCTTGAAAGTCATGTTTCTTACTTCCTTTTGCGAAATCGTATTTTAATAGAGTCACCAATGTCGGTTGACATTCAGCTCAGGAGGCAGCAACGACTGAAATAGCTGTACTGACGCACACCAAGCTTTCTCATATGAGCAGGATCTTTTTTTATTAGAGCATAATGCCAAAACTCGATGGTGGCCATGTGTTGTCTGCATGCAAGTGCGCCAGAAAGGTGGCTCTTCCATGCCACCCACTTGGGGAGTAAACAGGAACCGCTGGAAACCGGCACAGCTGAAAAAGTCTGTTTGTGCTTACTGAAAACATGCTTATTCCGGCAGCAAAAGCCAACAGATGAAAACTGTCATTTGCAATAAAAATACTGTGCTGGGATTTCAAGTTCTTTTTTCAATGTCACAATGAGGACGTTTTATGCTTATGAGACATCTTAAGCTTATGAGACAGCATTTTAGCAGATCTGAGCTTTTTTGGCTAAACTGAGGTTCAAATAGAGAAAAGATTTGCAGCAATATTTTCAGGCTCTTCACAAACAAAAATTTTCCAGGAAAAGCAAAATTCTGTGACACAGCAAGCTAAGAAAACACTAAATAAATCAGCAATGCAATGGTTTAAAATGTAGACTCAATTACCAAAATATCTTAAAAAAATGCTGCTTCGCTTAAATTGTTTCTTATTTCAGTGTTATTCATGCAAATTTTTTTGCTGGTTCCAATATTTAAGTAATTCTGCACATTGTTTTTTTCAATTGGATCAGAAAGTCTCTACAACTGCTAGAACCAAAGGTTAATCTTTGTTAAAATGTTTCACTATTATTTAATATTTTAAGCATGTTTTTCTAAGAAACTGCTGAAAAATTCTTCCTTTATTCAAAACATACATTTTGTAGCTAGACTGCTCTGTTTCCAGGAATTATATGGCTATATGTTCCAAGGATGGTATTTTAAAGTCTGAAAAGCCAAATGTTCTATTAGCTCTTAACTCATATGCTGAACTAAAACTGAGAAGTTATGTGAGGATATGATAAACACTACAGCTGCCTCAAGGCTCCTGCCCCTTTCAAATTATTACATTTTATGGCCATAACTTATGTTACCTTATGCCTCACCTGGATATCTATTGTTTATGTAAGTCTTGCACTATCTGAGATACTTCTCATTTTTAAATTAAAATGGCATCTATACTTCAAATCTCCCTGACAACCCAGATACAGATTACATAAACACAGAGCACATATTCACTGCACAGTCAAAGCTGTGGTAAATGAGTATTTGTTAAACTTGAAAGTTAAACATCCCAGACTTAGGAAAAGTGAAAATGAGGCTACCTTTAACTTAGGGGAATGGTGGGGGTATCTTTAACTTAGACTTTACTGTGTAAGTATTATTGTTCAACTATTAACTTTACAGTAATATATTTTTTCCCATCTCAGCACTACAGAATCACAGCATCATAGAAGCATTAAAGCTGGAGAAGACCTCCAAGACCACTGAGACCAACATTTGACTGAACACCACCTTGTCCACTAAACCACAGCATTAAGTGCCATGTCCAGTCATTTCTTGAGCACTTCTAGGAATGGTGACTCCACCACCTCACTGGGTAGACCATTCAAACACCTAAACACTCTTTCAGTGAAAAATTCTTCCTGATGCCCAACTTGAACCTCCCCTGCCATTTCCTATTGTCCTGTCACTGGTTGCCTGGGAAAAGAGACCAACCTCCTCTCAGATCATTGTAGAGAGCAATAGATTCTGTTTCTTACTTGCATACAGGAGGATCTTTCCTTGCAAAAAAACCCAACAATGTGTGAAACACAAGGAGCTCTCCATAGCATCCAAGAACCTTTCAATGGATCATTTTTGGCCATCAAGTTCCCAGTTCAAAAGATGAAAAGCAAGTGGTCTCTAAGGGATGATTTCCCTCTTATTAAAATGTCATGAACGTTTTGCCCGTCTTTATCCCCCAAGTAGGGACCTAATGCACCAATCCCATAACAACAAAGTAGAAACAAAATAAAAAACAACTACTTGCTAAATATTATCAGACTAGACAGTAAAGTCTATAGATTTATATATCTGCACAGGAAAGATAAGATCGCACAAAACACTTTGAATATGTCATTTTTTACTTTTGGAGCACCTGACATTGTATACACGGTTTGTATGTTTTTCTATTTAATTACATGTGTATGTGCAATTTTCTATGTTTAATTTAAACAAACAACAAAAGGATCACCCCAGCAATGCCTTTCTAGTGTCCCACTGACATTCTCAAACACCATCAGTATGACTGAAATCTTTATACCCATTGCCAAAAACTCCTTGTAACTTCCAGCACAGAATTAACAGATTGCAAATGGTTTAATATTCTGTAAGATGCAGAGCACTAGAGCCAAGGCACACTTTGGCTCTGCTGTTCAAATATTTGCTGGAAGCAGAACAACTGTGAGACTCAGGAACTAGAGCTTTTCAAAGCAAAGCTAATGAGAAATGTAGTTTTATCTAAAATTTTTCATCTTATTTAAAAAAAACAAGGTTTACATGAAGTGATACGAAACTTATAAACTATTGGACAAATATATTAATTTTGGAAGAATAACATAAGTAATTATTAATAATAAATAATAATGATTAAAATAAATTCTACAGCAAAAACTTCATCTATTATAATTCTCCTGTATCTTGTATCTTTTGTGTATTGTAATCTTCCTTTTATGCTTTGGGCAAAAACTCAATTCTTGACTCCTCAGCCTGGCCACCACTGGGAGACCAGTGAGCACCTGCCCCTTCTCTTTGAATGAAGGAGCTCACAGGAAGTTTAGCACCAGCAGAGCTGCTGCACTGCAGTTCTCCTGCCCCACTACAGGAGGAGCCTTGGCCTTGCTCATATGTTCTGTAGATGACTTTCCGCTAGAAAAAATTCTTCCAAAGATTTAGAATTAGCCTAGAGCAGGACTAGGGCTTCTCTGATATAAGCCAGGAACCAAGGAAGAACCATGCAGGGGAGGAGCCAACAAAAGAACAGCTAAAAGCTGGGCTTTGGGCCATTCTGTCTGAGCTGTGCCAAAAGCAGTCCATCACCAGCACCTAAAGATTTGTGGGAGCTATCATCTAATCCCTGTCCAAAAACAGTCTCTCACACTAACAAGCTAAAATCAGAATTACTTCTCTTTAATATTTCCTAATATTCTTATTTACTTTAATATCTCCTAATATTCTTATTTACTTTTCCTTGAGACATCTCATTTGTATTCCTTGCTCAGAGCACAAGATAAAACATGTCTCCTGGTGGGTGTATGAGATGCAGGAGTGAAGTGCTGTGATGATGATATCCTTACAGAATACATTATGCAGCTGGTGCACAGCTAGTCATCTAGCCAGCAGATGAAACATTAGCTGGCAATAAACCTTACTCTTATTATAGCTGTAGAACTGCTAAGGTTTAATTCCAGGCTGGATGCAGCAACAGTTATTATAAAAATATGAAATAAAATGACACAAAATTGTAACAATTTTTCTCTTTGTAAGAAAAAAGACATGGCATCAAAATGCAAAGTGGCAGTAAGAATTCTAATTTGGGTTTCTAGACTTTTTAAATTTACTGTACTTTTCTTGGCTCAGTGGACTGAATTTTCTGTGGGTATGCACTCCTCAGGCTGAACCAAAGCCAGTGGAGCAGCCTGTGCTCAGTCTGACCAGGGAATCAGCCCTGTATGATACAGGTGCCTATATGCACACAGCTGTTTTCTCCACACATAACAGGTAGTACACACAAGAGTGTTTTATTCATAAGCAGCTGCCATTTACATTCTCAACATCACACAGGATTTTACCTGCCCACACCTTTTGCTGCAGCAGGTTCTCCTGGGAAGTGACTGCCACAGGTATGAGAATCAGGCTTTCTCTCCTCCAACCCCCAAACTGTCTTGCCTTTTATTTTATAGGGTTTAGTTTGTATCAGAGAAATCCAAAATTTAGCTTCTTTCTCATTGCTACATACTGTAGAGGGGAGAGCACCCAGAGGATGATGAGGACACTGAGCAGGGGATCACTTCTTTCTCCAGCTGGCCGATCAGTCTCCTCTTGCCTTTTTTCCTCTTTCTCTCATTTTTTTTTCTGATTTTTCACCCAAAGTCCCCATCCCTATGAAGAGTTGATGCACACTCTGGATCTGGTGGAGCAGTTTGTGCATGCCAGCAAGCCTCAACTCACTCTGCACCAATGCCTTTTCACATGCTATACAAAATATTACTAGATACCAAATATGGCTCCCTAATAGGCAACTAAAACTGCATACTTCTAAAGCTTCTAAAAGAGCAATTTAAAAATTCTGTATCTTTCCTCTAGTATCAAAATTATATAAAATTCATGGCTATACTCCAAGATATAGAATCCTTTCTGAATTGCTGGTAGTCAACCAGAAGTTTGTAAATGACTTTATGGCATAACCCATGCACACAAAGCGACACTAGAGATACAGAAAAACAGATGGTGGACTTCTGCTCTTTATTTTTTTTTAAATTTAAATTAGCTCTTTTAATAGCCATATTTTACTTCTGCATTTACTTAAATACATAAAGAAACTAGAGTGAACCTTGAGGGTAGAATGTTGAGCTGCAATGCTGTTAAAACTTCTGTTTTTTGTGAATAAAAACTTCATACAATATGTGGAAAATAGAAAAATAAAATACAATAAAACCAGTGTATTCTTAATTAAATGACACACTTTAACCTTGTTTTAAATTTGTATTTCATCCCAAAGAAATACTCTTTTTTTGCTAGCATGAAGAACTTTTAAAATTAGTTGATTGATACCAAAGTCAAAATTTCTAGCATGTGTTTTCATGGCTCTGTCATTTTTAAGTCAGACACTAGAAGATAAAGGCATGTTTTACTTGTTTTCATCTAAAATGAATCCTTTTTCTGCACAATGAGAATTAAAAATGACTTAAAATGAATAAATATAAACCCTCTATTAACTTTAAACAGCTTCATAATTTTTATATTAATTTAATTTAATATTATCTTAAATTTTCAAATAGTCACTGCAAAATAACAGTTATTTAATAGTGTTTGATTTCATAAAGACTTTCACATGAAAAAATACAGATGGTGCACCTAATTAATCAGCATCCAGTTAAAAACTGAAGACAATTATCTCTTTAGGTATCACTAAACAATTTACACAAACCATTTTTTGCACTGCAATCTCAACAATATGGTAACTACATGAAGGGGATGTCTACTGCATAATGAAAATCATGTCTTAACAGAGTAGTGTAGTAACTGTATAATCAGAATTTACATGAAAAAGGTAACATTTCCTATCCAGAGACAGGAGAAAAAAAATGTTGTCTAGCACAATAAACATACAGGCCTTCTCTGAAGTTCAAAATGCACTGTGAGATAGACCACTGAAACTCTCTGATTTAAGGATAAAATCAGCAAAAAAGCCAAAACAAACAGCCCAAGGAAGGGACATGAAAGAGACACACTATAAGCAATCAAGCCCGAAGAAGATGACAAGGGTTTTATTTGAATAATTACCAATTATATAAAGAGAGTTCATTGTCCTAATGGCATCTTTAAACTATGTAGACATTTATGAAGAATGGAGTCAAGCAGGGCAAGAGTAACATTTTTGAGTGTGCTGGAAATCACAAGCAGAGAAAACAAAATAAATCCTCTAGGTAAAAAAAATCCTCTAGGTTTGTTTCTAATCAGCTGGTAGAAGCTGTTTAAAACATGCAAGTAGAACAAAACAAGTGATCAGGATTTGCAAAAAAGTAAGAACAGTCAGGAAAGACTGATAACAGGGGAATAAATACAACTGTCTATATGAAAGCAGATTTTAATATACTTGCAGTGCATTCTCAAGTATAAACAACTCAACGAAAAAATTAGTTCAGGAAAGTGACAGGTCCTCACTGAAATAATATTAAAGGCACAAGCGAAAACTAAACTATATAAAAAAAGATGGACAGTTCATAACCATGTCATACAAATACAACAGAGGAAACAAATAGGGGAAAATCAGCATAAAATTATGTATTTCTAAACTGTAAGAATTAACTAAATAAGAAAACTGAGCACAATTTATAAGGATAGATGCAAATTACCAGACACTCATCAACTCTGTATGAAAGAAACACTTAACTGACTCAATTGCTATCCTAATGACAGGATTTATGAACTGGACCTCAATTAGGAATGACTGTCAAGCATGTGAAAGTCAGTACCCCATGGAAGATGACCAGGCAAGAATACAGCCCACACTGCTCCTAAACAATCAATCTGTGAGGGTCTAGGGCCTCACGCAGCAGTGCAACACTGTCTTGAGTACAGCCCTTGAAAGACAAGGCTGAAGGAAGAAGACTAAGAGTTTTGCCATGAGCAGCAATGATGACAGGATGCGTAGAAAATGGCAGGGAGAACAAAGAAAATTACTTATTTTCTAACTTTCAGAGGTTGCAAGAAAGTGCTACGCAAACACCTATAAGGTGTGTAGAAGAACAGACTTCTTGGGAGTGCCTTGAAATATCTTTGAGTCTTAATTTTATTTTGCTCCCTGAACTTTTTCATATTTATGTAAGTTTATTTAAAAAAAATATGTCAAATGTTACTGAACTCTTTTAATTTTAGACTATATCTCCATCCTTTTCTAGCTACTGTGTCAAAAGTGTGATCATTTAATATGGAGGGAGGGAGGGAGGGAGGAAGTGGCGGAAGGAAGTGGCGGAAGGAAGTGGCAGAAGGAAGGAAGGAAGTGGCAGAAGGAAGGAAGTGGCGGAAGGAAGGAAGTGGCGGAAGGAAGGAAGTGGCGGAAGGAAGG
>JAYDZK010000113.1:20075488-20184453 GCA_034509185.1 Euphonia xanthogaster
AAGGAAGGAAGGAAGGAAGGAAGGAAGGAAGGAAGGAAGGAAGGAAGGAAGGAAGGAAGGAAGGAAGGAAGGATCAACCACACGGCAATGGACAGCAGAATTTTACACTCACAAAACATTCAAACTCTCAGATTCACTGCTTCCACTTGGTGAAACTCATGCTGTTCATCAGTCATAAGCACGTAAATTTCCTCTCTTGCATATCTCACAATATTGTTTTCTATGAACTAAGGTATTTCTAAAGAACTATTTTTTTATCTAGCTTTTTTCACCAAAGCAAGCAAGCTCCATACACATATTTTTTGGATTAGTTAATTACCTTTTTCTGGTAGTCAATGAACTTCTCATGTTTTCATTAATGTGGCATCTAAGTGCTATATATAAAAAATTTATACAAGCATTCATTTTCATCTCACAGTGATGTAGAGAGAAGCATTAAAAAAAAAAAAAAGACTAGACCCAGAGTGCCAGAAGAAAATATTTAAAAGAGACAAGGTGGGGTTTATTTCAACTGAACTAGTTACTAAGTTGTTGAGCAGAAAACAAGATTAAAGATTACTCAGAGAAGAAGCCACCTGTAGTCAGATCAGGCAGCAATTTACTGAGACACAGAAAGTGCAGAAAAGTGGCCCATAAAGCCCTCCTAGATCCCTCCCAGGATCTAAGGGGGCTGCCTGTATTTGTAGGGAAGAGAAACAAATCAAGCCAACTACAATTGTGGCAGATGAGCTAAAAGACCACAAAAAGACAGAAACAAAGTGGGAACTCTGTCAGACAATGGAAGCTCAAAGAAGCTAGAAAAACAGCAAAACATCTTGGATTGCTGAGCCCAAAGGACATTTCTGAGAAGTTAACATGGGTATTCAGATTTGCCTGCAGAGTCAACCCTCAAAACCTAAGGCACAGAAAGCAAAACATCAGGTGTGAGATACTACTAGGCTGTTCCCAATCCTAAAGATACCAGGCAGTGCTGTGGCTTCAACACCCACACTCTCAAGAAACAGCCAGGGGAAAGGCCAAGAGAGGTGGAAAAGGTGACCTTTCAGAGGGCATTTTGTTCAGGATTATCTGCTGCAGGGAAGATAACACAGAGGATCAGGTAATGATGACTTGGCCTCCATAGGCCGGACAGGGAAGTATTAGAACTCACTCCTCAAACACTTTTTACATCAGCCAGAAATGTGACATTTAAAACACCCTGAAGACAGAAAAAAAATGTCTGAGAGGAAAAAGAAATAAATAAATAGGCAAAGAAAAGAGAAAGAGCGAGACAGCCTAAGCTGTGAAAGAGTGTGTTAGGAGAGAAATTGGTGGGATGCTGTCCTGACACTTTTCTTTGAGCAGCAGCTGACTGAGTTTGTTGAGCCACTGGAAGCAGCCCCAACACATGAGCTGGTACTGCCCTGCATCTCAGCACTGCTCAGGGAGAAAATGAGTACAAGGAGATAGTGGAAGGCGTGGCCTTTAGCTTTAATTCTGACATGATTACTACACAGCTCTCCCCAGCTGGCAAAAACACAGCAGCCAGCAAAGTAAGGACAGAGTCTATTGCTCAAAATAAATCTTAAAATTCATTTCCCCGCCTTCTTTTTCATCTGCGCTTCTCCCCATCATCTTCAACTGCTGTGCCAAGCAACAAAGGAAAGTCATAAGCATATCCAAAGTGCAAAATTATTTGTGCTCTATGTCACCTGGCAGCTCTTCTTGCTAAAATGTGTATATGATAGACCCAGGGGCCACTGAGAGAAAGGAAAATTGGGGAAGCAACCAGAATCTTTAAAAATTCAGTGTCACAGTGAAACGCAGCTTCCAAAGTAGCTGAGGCATTTTTATGGAGAATTGCCTGGCCTCAGACATTTCTGTCATGCCTCCACCCTCCCTGGCCACAGCACTGCAGCCAAGTGTCATCAAACAAAGGACCCTGGCAAACATAGCCCTAGATGGCAGGGCTGGCCTTGGCTACACTGTCAGGACAGAAGCAGCAACCTGCTGCTCAGGCAGCAAGTCTGTCACCCTGCACATTGATTTGGGGGTTTTTGTTGCATAACACTAAAAAGAAATAAATACTTAAAAAAACCCCAGTATAAACTCTTTTTCATCTGTTTGTATTTTTATGATTGGAGGTACAAAACAAACACCAATGAGCTTTTCTCATCAGTTACAACTGTAAATTACTTCCTTTTATTTATCCTCATTTTATGCAACAAGTCAAAGGCAAAAGCTACAAACAGAGTTTAAGTTGGAAGTATTCCCCCTCTTTTATAGTCCAGCTCAGTATAATGTGTTCTGGCCATGTGACTCGATGTTCTCATAAATCCCCCAAAGCCCAAGCCCTTCTGATTTACCAGAACCAGTGTTACTTGCTCACAGTTTTTCTTTCTTTTCCTTTTCCTGCACAGGATCAAATTGGCCATTTCTGATTTCAGAATAAACAACAGGGTGTTTGTTTACAACAGTCTTTGCATTGAGACTGTACTTTTCTTTGTTCTGATCTTCAGAACCACTGGAACTGCGGAAAAGCAGTAAACCAAAGGAAAAGTGTGAGACTTTTATGCTGGGTATCCATGGCTGTGCTCTGGTGCTCATCCAAGCAGCCTTTCCACACTTCATAACCTCTGCACCTACAAAGTTTTCAGTCTTTTACCTTATCATTTGATAGAGGAAGTAGAAGTCTAATACTAATAGCAAGAACTCTTGACTTTTGTGATGATAGGTGAGCAGATAAAAGCAAATGTGTAAACAGTGCAACCAAAACATAAATGTCACCACACTTCACAAGCAATGAAAAGGCAAAGTCACATAAAACCAGCACTTAATAATAGCAGTGGAGAGCTTTGTGGTAGTCCAGTAACACAACAGCTACAACAAAGAGGAGTTCAGTGTGAAAAAAGATCTGGAGTCTACAAACTACACTTTTTATCCTAAATATACAAATTCAGTTAAACATTAAACTTACAACAGGTAACATAAAGACATTCTGTGAAAAAGGTCTGTTCTTTCAAGCCACCTACGAGAGTGTTTTTCTGCCCTGTTTCAAGCAGTGAAGAGCTCACTGCCTTTCCCTGGCTTAGTACATTATACCAGATTGGAACTGTTAATATCAACACCAACCAATGAATTCCTCGGGAAGCAGAAGCCAGGCTGACCCAGTAACCCCTGAGAGGCTTAGGAAAAGCTTATAGCTTTTAAAAGCACAGCAGAGACAAGCACCCAGGAGATCCTTTATCATAAATACTGTGTCTTCTCTGGAAAGAGAAAATCCTACCACCCCAGTGAAAAGTCCTTGAAAGACACATCCTCCTTCCCTGAGGGGGATATTTAGTCAGGCTGCTGAGAGAAGCACCATCCCATGGGACACAGGAGGGCAGGGAACAGAGGGAGGGGACTTTAATTCCTGGGAAAATGCCTCATGAGGTCAGGACATTACTGCTGATCCAGCCAAGAAAAGGGATGCAATTGTTCCCAGAAGGACAAGGGAAGAAGCAAACAACATGAAACCTTTAACCTTTTTATTCACCATATCAAAGTGGTCAACCAAAGGGTAATGGTAGCTGACTAGCTTTCGCTTCCCATAACCTCACAAACCATTACATTCCCTGGCCTTGTCATTTCTCTCCCATCAGCATTTCATGAACTGTTTCAAGTACTGTGAATATTTTACCTTTCATTTTTATTTCTTTTGTCAAATTATAAATGAACTTGTTTATTAGATCACAGTGGCATAGATCTGCTGCTTTTTCCATCTTCATCGTACACATAAGTAACCAGTCAAATGAAATCCAAGATATCAATGTCTGACTTTAAAGAAAAATAAATCAGCTCGTTACTAAAAAAAACCCAAACCAACAACTTGTACCCAGTGCCAAGAATAGAAAAAGGCCAAAAGGCCAGGAAAGTTAACTCCCATGTTAAGCCAAACCTAGCATTTCTGTAAATGAGCAATGCATATGAAGGAAAGGACTAAAACCTTCTTAGGCTTAGAAATTGCTACCCTTTCCTTTACATACAGGGGAAAATGAGAACATTCCCAAGTAATTCAAGTCTTTGATGTGCAGAATAAAGTGTATACTTTGAACACACAATATTACAACATCTTAACATTACAGTACCTTTTTTTTTTTTTTTTTAACATGTGCAACAAAAGATGTGCAATTTTTCTGTCACCTTTACAGGCAACTTACAATACAGGGCAACTGTGCTCCCAGCCAGAGGACAGAAATGAAAGTGGCAATGAAGACATGCCAGGTCATATCTGCCACTCCTATAAACTTCACTAGTTCTTGTGTTTGAAAAGAATACTGTGGCCCTTCAACCAGAATATCTTCCCTCTTTCCACCAGGACATTCAGGATCTCTCCATCTTTAACTACAGGCATTCTCTTGGCCCTCACAGACCTGCAGTTCTGCAGTTTAGAGAAATTCCCAACACACTCCTGGATTTCACTGTGCTAACCCCATTCCTCCAGGTTAAGACAAAGCTGCAGCCAAAACCTCTGTTGCTCCCCTTGCTAACAGGCTGTAGAGGGAAAAACCACAATCCCTCTCCACTGTCCAGTCAAGATTCAGCCTTTCCAATCTGGCTGCACTCTCTGGCAGTGCTGTTCCTCAGAAATCCCACTGACCACTGCAGTGCTCTCACCAATTGTTGCTCTGCATTCAGTATCATATCCCTGCTCCCTCCTGGCTCCCTGGTTTCAGAGAGGATGGAAGTTAATAGCATTTTTTGAGCTATTATTTTATGGTTGCAGTGTTGGGACATCCTGCCAACATCACACAACCCTAGAGAACTCAGTTTGCTCAGTTAACTCAGAAGTTAATGTGATTCCCTGGTAAGTTAAAATGAGCAGGATCAGTCTTGGTTTTGCACCAGCCTTTCAGCAAGGTAATATCTGACAAACCCTTCCTCTTAAAGTGTATTGAAGCATGGCCATTTTCCACATTTATGTCCAAAGAAGAATGAACAGCGCAGCACACCATGACAACAAATTACTTAAGTGAAAAAACGCGAGTAAGGACTGCAAAAAAACCTGAGGAATTTCTGTATTTGTGTTTGTATTGACCAAAACTCAAGATGCTGAATCCTTATTGAACGTAATGGAGCTCATCAATAGTGACATGGCAAGGTGAGGAAGGAGGAAGCCCAGCTCCCTCGGGCATGGGAGGCTGCTGCCCCAAGTGACAGGGTGGCTGTCCTCTGGTGCTGCTCTGCCATCGTGTCCCCATGGCAGCAGCTCCTGGAGACTGCACCTGCTCGGCCTCCTGGGAGCCTCCTCCCTCTGCTCAGGCATAGAACTCCCCACCCTCCTGTATAATTCAGCTAAAATACAAAATTGAACATGTAGTATGTGCATTATTAGGATCTTACTCAAAAAGACATTTTAAGTTGAGACTAAGCAGAAATTTCCACTAAAACTGCTAGGAGAATTGCTGCTTCCCAGCCTTGGTTATCGTGTGGGAAAGGCTGCTGTTGAAAGCAAGAAAAGGGAAAGCAATTCACTATCTACTGATTGGGTAAGCAGTCCATGAATGACAGATCTCCAGTCTTTCTGCCCTGCCTTTTGACCAATTGTATACTGAAAATTTTCTCTTTCTAACATAAAAATTGAAATTCTGCTAGAGGCTCTAATTTTTTTTTTCATTTACTTGTTCCAAATTATAACTAAGCGGCACTGATCTAAAGTTGCAGACTTCTTGCCCCCAATGACACTTAAAAACTGATTTAGATTAGAAAGTCATAAGTTTGAATCAAATTACTAGCAAATTCCTTTTCAAAAAGTGTAAGAATCACTTAACTTACATAAGAAGCAATAATAAAAATCACTTTCCAGAAATTATTGTATTTCAGAGAAAGTTAATCTTCTCAGTCTTTTGTAGAAGTTTTATTTAAACCTGTGCTGAGTCAGATGCTCAGTTTTACTCCTGAGATATCCTGGCAGACAACTTCTATATCCATCAGAAAGTTCCAGGACAACTGGAAGCACAATTCATTAACGTACAATAATCTATAGGGCAAAAACCAATAGTGAAGTGTTCTCTAAGGTATTCTCATGGCAGGAGAACATAAATAACTAATTAACTGTTTTCAAAGTGTGATAAACCAGCTGCTTTGAAATAATATTTATTGCTAATTTAAAATAAAAATATGCTTTATAAAGGTGTGATAATGAAACAAGAATGCTAAGAACAGAAAACACCTCTTTTTTCATTAATTTACCAGTAACAATTTTGCATTTAATACAAGATTCTTGAATTTAAATTAGCTATCCAAGTATATGATTATATGATAAATTCCCATTTAGTAGGGTTACTGTCCTCCATGCAATACTGTTATTTCCATTAGTAACCTTTGCAAATAACATAATAAACCTATCAACTGTGAAAGGCATTACTTTAATGCAATAATCAAATTGTCTTTCATTTGACATTAGTCCTGGACAAAAAAATGACCAAGCATCACAAAGGGTAATTAAGAAATCACATATAGAACTTTCAAGTGCAAAGAATATCACATTGAACAACCAGTCTTGAACAAGAAGTTGGCAAGACAGAAATCCCGAGTAACACATCTTTCAAGGAGGAAATGGTCTCTTCTTTAAAAATACGAAATTAACCAGCACAGTAGATACTTACAAGAATAATGTATGTAAGCACAAATAGACTAAGACCATGGCAAAGAGTTTTTTCTTTGTACTTCCACTGATGTGTAGCCATCTTAAAAAATGGGAGCATTTTACCATGGAAAAATGCTGCACAGATCTAAAAGGCCACAATACAGAAGCTTGTATTGCTACCTGCATGCATTCATGACTGACTAAATCTTGAAGTTCACAGTACAAAATGTGAAGTCACAGGTATTCAGAGCTGTGATGTGCTCTAAATATAGATAATTTAGGTCATAACCATAAGAGATACAAACAGTTCTCTGATATAATCCTCATGTGACACTGTTATTACTTTAAAAGGAGTATTTCTATAATAACTCCTGATTAAATATAGAAATTTGACAGCAGTGACTAAATCTATATGCTATATGGCTTTTCTGTAAGCCTTTTCATACAAATTTTGCAGAAATTTCTGGACAGACAGTGCTAAAGCTGCTCACAACTGGAGAGCAAATTCCCAACTGGAGAGCAAACTTCCAACTGGAGAGCAAACTCAAAACTAATTTTTCTTTTCTTCTTCTTTTCCAGGTATTTGCATCTTTGAAAGATGTATTCCAGAATGTTTTCAGAGATAAAAACTCACTTCAGAAATAAAAAAATAAATAAAAATGAGGCTCTGTATAGTCTTTGCCACAAAAAAAAATGGAATAGATACTATCAACTTTCTATTTGTCACTAATCACATTTCACCTGTTGTCACTGTTTCTGTTAATTCCTAGAATTCATGAAATCATGAAGGCAGTAATGTGCTGGAGTATCTAAGTTACTTGCTGAAGTTATTCAGAAAAGAAGATTTGAAATGTAGAAGCAGAGGTGCACAGAAAGCCACATGCACCAGAAGACAGTTTTCAAAGGTGAAAGAACAAGGCACACTCACTTTTCTCCCTTCACCATCAGTTAATGACTTTATGAAAGCAAGCAAGTAGTGTAGCCAATAAGCATAATTTTAAAGTCTTGGATTATTTGGTTCTTACTCTTTAAGTCCATGGTTTTAAAATTTCATAATTTAGTTACAAAACAAACTGTCATTAGAAAAAAAAAAAACAGCTTATTTGCCATTTTATATGAGTCCTTACAAATGTAAAGAGTCTTAAAAATATTTTCCAAACGTTGCCTAAAGGCTCAAAAACCTGGGAGCACATTTAAAAAATATTATTTTTGATGTTAATCTTGTGACTTTTTGAAGTCTGCAACTGAGGAAACAGCATTTACTTCTCTGATCTTTCCCCTCCCATTTATTTCAATTTATTGTCACTTCATCACAAGTTGTGCTTCTCCAATCGCATAAATTTTTGTTTTCTTAAATTTCTTTGGGGTTTTCTCCTTCCTCTCTCTCAGAGGACTCTCACCACATCCACTCCCCATTCTCCTGCTAACTGTGTGAGCATTAACTGAGTAAAACCCTGCCCAGCCCCGCAGCCCTTGGTGCTGTCATGATGCCTCTCTGGTGCCTCTGCAAATCTTCTTTCAAAGGCTCACAAAGGAAAAGATGCAAGAAGTGCCAACTGCAAATGAAGGAGCATATAAACATCAACATTCTGCAGGCCTTGGAGACAAGGAAATAAAGTGCTGCTGTCTCTCGTGACGGGCCACAAGCCTATTGTTAAATTAACACCACAGATCCGAGGTTCTTGTGCTTCCTTGTCAGGAGATTTGCTCCTACCAGAAATTATCTAAGTCGCAATAACTGGCACTCACTTTGCTTTACCTTTTGCTTAGCTCTGTACAACTGTGTTTTGTAACACCTACAGTATATACAACTGCAAGTAATCAGGAATAACAAATAATATGTGGAGTGAACTCCCTGTGTCCCTACAATAAAGGGCCCAAGGGCTAAAAGCAACCTGCACAGTGCTCCTTATAAGAGTGGCCATTAAACACATTCAATTCAGGCACTGCGTAAAAACAGTGTTAGGAGATAAAAAGAGAAGATAAAAAAGAACCCTTATCAGCACATGTAAAGCACACTCAGCAGCAATAGTTGTAATGGAGAATTAAAGCACAGTGCAAGCCCCAAAGCATGCTGACAAACAGGTAAGAACAATTATGAGGGATCTTGTATGGAAGAGGAAGAAACCACCAGTAAGGAGGCTGTGATGACACCCTTAAGTCCCACCCTAATCACAACAGCTGCAGCTATCACTGACCTCAGGACCCAGTGGTGCAGAGCTAAAAAAGAAAAATATCAGAAAGTTTGTGTATCAGTCCTTTTAACTGCACATAATTCTAAACTGTTGAAATTGGAATAACAATAGTTCCTTAATTAAACTGACAATAAATTCCTGGCTTTCCATATAAAGTGCTTGCTTTTGTCCATTCCTTTTATGAGTCAAAACCTGGTAATGATTCTACAAAACTTCTCCCAAGACTTCAGCCTCCTTAAATCAATCATGTTGGTGTTTATAAGCCAAATGCAGAATTTAGCTCATTTTCCCAACTGATTACAATGGATAATGCTCAAAGGTTTCTGCTTCCTCAAAAACATGCAAAAATATTATATATATAAAATAAACTTAGTGGGATGAATGGACAGCATTTAATAATGGTTCTTTTCCACACTACTCAAATTTTTGCTTCAAAAATGTCAAAGGAGCATCCAGCCAAATAGCTTCAGTATCATATTTCTCCTATCTTCATTATACTCTGTTCAAAAATCACAAACACATTAACTTTTTGAATTACTACAATTTAAAAATAAAACAAAACCAAAGTTTGCTGGGGTTCTACTTATGGTTTTCTGCTGTATAGAGAAAAAAAATTTGTAAAAATGTGGGCTAATTATTAAAATTCTACTTATTATACTTTTTAAAGCATACTATAAATGCAAAAATAAACCTAAAGCACCAGGGACAGACACAGCCATTCCTATGTCCCTTAAGCTGCACCTGTACTCTGTTTTCTTTAATAAAAATTAAATTTGAAATGCTGTTTTTTTTTCAAGCTGACATTGCAGCTAACCTTCTCCTTGGTCTCCTTAATTTTAAAACTAAGCAACACCATAAGGTAAAGTCTGTAAAAAGTTCTGCTTATGCAGGACTATAAATCATATAAATCAGATTTAGACATTGATTTTTTTATCTCATTTGCATGCTCATACATCTGGTAAGGAAAATTATAAGCGGAATATTTTGGGTTAAATATTGTTCAGTTTTACAATGCCAAGAGCTGGTTTAAGCCTTTGAAAGTACCAAATGTTCCCTAATAGGAGAATAAAGTTAGAGCTACATCCAGAATTCAAGAGGCAAATATGATCCCTGTCTTTATACTTTCCATGTATAATGCTGTGGGCTACAAAATCACAGTCCCTCCAAAATCAATGTTTGCAAATTCTCTACCACAGAACAGTGAATAGTCTTTTCAGGGCGCTCCTGATCTGCAGCCTGCTGCCCACCACCACGTGAGCTTGCAGAACATATTTGCTGGTTAAAGTGAAGGAAAGCAGAACCTTTGGAAACTCAGAGATCCAAGCAAAAAAATAGGGCATGAAAACGTGAAGCATTTCTCACTGCCACTCAGTAATCTTGAAAGGATATCTATAAATATCAATGGTCAATGCATAAACAGTTTAAACCTCATGTTCCATTAGATTTGCAACTACTGCACCTTCTTTTCTGTGGAAAGACAGCATTCCTCCATCATAAACAAACAAAGGAAGCTGAGGGTGAGAAAAGGAAATGCAGCAGAGATGACTGTGATGGCATTATCTGCCATGGTAAACCACACTTTTAACATTAAAAGTGTCAACTTGCCTGTGTTTTTCCATCAGACAAATAGAACAGAGTAATTAAAAAGGTATCAACTACAGAGATGTCCTACTCTATTTGATAGACATTTACTGGACTAGACTACCACATTTATCAATACTGCACATACCTCACAGCTTTTGTAATCAAAACACACAAACTGAACAGGAAGAAAAGCTTCAACATTAAGGAAGCCAACAAAGAAACACGGAGCCAAGCGGCAATAGCAATACTATTCTCATTCTGCAGACTAGTCCTTGTTTCCTAGGAAAGGAAAAATGTTTGACACATTATTAGATTATTAAAAGAGCAAACTAACTACCAAAAAAAACCCCAAAACACCAATATACTTAAAAGGAAATGGAAGGGATTAAATGCTCTACTCCTGATGAGAATATATATAAAAAACAAAAACAAAAACAAACCACCAAAGAACTATACGGAAATCATACAAGTGTGCATTTGGAAAGAATTCACACATTTAACAATCCTTTTTCTCACTGCTGGTAAAAAGAAGAAAGCTCCTGCTCTCTCTCAAGGCAGTTTAATTTTGGCATTGAGAATTTCACCCAACTTGCTAATTGCTTGGCAAAGACATGAATGAAGACAGTTGAGAAAGACCAGCAATCAGATTAGACAATGAAGGATAGATGATGTGTGCTGTCTACACAGTTGGTTTTATTTCCACAGCTGAGGAGCCAACTACTGGTGATGAAGGAATTTCTCCAAAGCAGGTCTTAGCCTTCCTCTTATAATTTCCTCTCTCCTCTTTAAACAAGAGGGAGCTTCCAAGATTTCCAAGAATGACACTTTCTTACTGTGATGCTGATGCCTCATCTTCCCACATGACAGGGAGCAGCTCCCAGCCCCTCCTCATCCCCTGCACCACTGCCTGCCTGCAGAGATGCTCCAGCCAAGCAGGAAGGAAAGGAGCAGGCTGCCCAGGGACTGGGCACATCATCATCATGACTAACAAGGAGAAACTGACGAAAAGGGGAAAGGAAAGAATTAGAAATCTGAAAAGAGTAAGATGCCAGGTAAAATATAGAGACTGAGAAAATGAGGGTAAACCCAGCACCAAACTGAGCTGTTGTAGTTGCCCTACAAGGTGTTGATTTGGATGCAATCCTCTGTTGTAATGAAATCTAGACAAACCTTGCATTCCAGGAAATTAGGACTAGTCAACTTACATCTAAATATAAAGTAGATATCCACTCTATAAAGTACCTTTTGGAGAAATACAGAGGTGAGATGAATGGCCCTGGATCAGATGTCATGTAGTCATTATTTATGAAGTGAAGCAGAAGGCTTTAACAATGATAAAGGGTATTTTAATAATGAAATTGAGCCCTAGTTCAGAATGATCTTCAGACATGGCTTTATGCATTTTCAATTCCTTTCAGCCAACATTATGCAGTCACATAATGGCTATTCCAGCAAGAGAGCTGGATCACAGCATTCACCTATAGTAAATTGTTAATTTTTTATATCATTAACCGATTATTGTAGTCCAACAGGAAACAAAAATAATGGTAAATTAATTCTGCTTAGAAACATATTTAAATACAGTACATTTGGAATATTGGAGAATGTTCCTTTTTAAAATGTAAACTTTATTTAGTTGATGACTCATGTCTTTCTTCAACTGTGGGATAAAAGCACTTAGCTTCATGGACTACATTTTGACAAAGTTGAAAGAATTTCTTTCACTATTTAACATGCAGAAATTCACTGCAGGCTACTTACAAACAAACAGACTTCTTTCACAGTCAGTGCAGGCTCATTTCTTTACCTGTATCTCCTATTTGCATACATACATTATACATGTAGTAAGTGCCTGCCTTGATAGACATTCTAAACTGATCAGAGTAATTAAAAAAATAAGAAGACTATCTGCTAACTTCTACTTTAACTAGGCTAAATATAATGACTAAGCCATGACTTGAATACAGAATTCAAATTTCAATTTAAAGATTCAACAGTAAACAAAATGTTACTCAAAACTGTATTTCTGCATATACAGCATACCTCCTCTCAGCTTAAGAGAAAATAGAAGAGATTTAGGGTCTATTTAATATATAGAACTTATTTTTAAGTTCTAGAATGACATTAAAATATATTTATCTAATTTGACCCTGAGAGGAATTAATAATTTAAATGCAGTGTATGTGTTACTAAATAGATCTGTTAGATTTTTTTGTAATGAAGCTGATCCAAGAAATTCACCCTTTAATGGGGTTGAAACCAGGTCTCAAAGCAGATACTGGGAGCAAGACAGTGTCATTATAGGTCTCAGCACCATTCACTTTCCATGCCAGCCTGAGCTGGCTTTTAGCAAGGATGTGGAATGTTTGAGCTACTAGTCAGGAAGTGGAAGCAATTTAAATGTTTTCTACCTCTAAAAGCAGACTGGAGGAGAATCTGGTGTTAAAGCTTCTGTTGGTCATTCCAGAGGGGACACACTGAGGAAGCATGTGTTGGAATTCAGAAGTGAACAAAAGGATCAGAAACATCTGCAGAATTTTTAAAGATGATTTGAGGTATTTTATTCTCTCTGCCCCCTTCCAAAATGAAATAAATTTCTGCAGAGTGCCTCAGACAATGTGCAGTGAGCCACAAGCAGTGGTTTACACGATGATGCTTTTAACTAAGTTTTCTGTAACAGTGTCGACCACAACCAGCAGTTCCTTACATACGATAGTGATGGAAGCTTTACAGCTTTACAGAGATTTTTACTGCTATAATACAGTGTTTAGCACCCATCATTTGGACTTTTACAGCTAATTAGAGAAGCCTTACTCTCCATGCAAGAAATTGCTTTGAGTGTTATTCAACTGACTGCTAAATTTGACAGTGTTATGTAAGAACATGTGCGTCCCCCAACTCTGCAGAAGGTTTCTCTCACATGCATACTAGATACTGATTTCACACAGGGCCCAACATTTGCTAAACCTGTTTCTGTCCTCAGAGTAGTTAAAGCAACACACAGCAGCTACTCGATGTTTGCTAGAAGAAATAACACTTAATTTGCTGAATCTTCAACAACTTATCTCCCTTTTACCGTATCAAAGACCTTGTACTTTACTAAAAATCTCAAATTTTATATATAAAATGGGAAGAATCAAAGCCACAAAAAATATTGAGTGTACTGAAAAAGCTATTAGAAAATAACTTAAAGAGTTTTTATTTAAGCAAAAATCTACAATAATGAGAAGTAAAAAATACTTTTATAACATTTAGAATTCTGAAAAAAATTGAAAAAATTCTAGAAAAAATATATTTGACTCTGAAAATCAATGCATTTGATCAGATTGATCAATTAAATTTATATTCCTTGAACAATATAAATGTGTGCTCTTAGACTCTGATTAGCTGCTTAATTTAAAACGTAAATTCAAACAGTACGTTCTGAACTGTCCCAAAATATTATATTATCTTCTATTTCCATTCAAAGTTCCTTCACTGAAAAAAAGAGTTTTACCAGATTTAACTGATTTGATAAGACCTTCTTCCACTTTTATCGCCATCTAAATATTCAGGTTGGCTCCATAAGAAGAATTACAAAAAAACCTGGAGCAAAAGAAACTAACTTAATTCCTTGATATAAATCAAGATGGATGGTATCCAACCTGGGTCTTCCATATATCTCTCAAATGCTTAGATATTTCTTAGGCTTAAATTGGAAGAGGGATCAGCACATGAGTTTTTTTCTTGCTGCATTAACGTGACATAAATCCGTATGTGTATTTTGTCACTTGATATCTTTTACTTCTCTGTAAACTATTCAACACAAAATAAATAGCTTTAACAGGGAAGAAAATTGTTTACAGGTTTTGACATGGCGGTTCCTGTGTTATCCGTGGTTTATAGAAATCCCTGAAAATAAACGTGCTTATTGATGAAAAGCACCACTTCTTTTCCTGTTTTCTGTTTTGTTTTGTTTTTTAAAGAACTAACATAGTATTTTATTATGTCTAGAGCTTGGTGCTATAAGCATAAACAGAATCTTAACAGACATCGTAGCACTATTGACATTGAATACTCTGTATGAACACCTAAATGAACTATCTCACAAAACAAATACATGCTTTATGTATCACTTCAAATAAATGAATTTAGGACTTGAAGTTATTTTGGTTTGTATAGATACATAAGAAACCTGACAGTATCAGTTATGCATCAATTTTTAATAGTTTTTCAAAAGAAGAAGTATTTCTGTGTTGACAATTAACAAAATTTATACCACTGATACACATATGATGAATTTTAGTTTCATATAAACATCTGAGAACCAGATACAGTTATAATGTACTTAGTGGCCTTTCATCTCCACAATTCCAGGCTCTCATAAAGGAATGGGCTTATTATGTGTAGTGTGGGGGGTCCTCCATGTCAACAGATCACTGTGGTGAGAACTTCAAGGCAGCATTAAAACACTTAGGGAGACTCTGTAGGAAGTCATGTACAAGAGCAGACATTCATGGTGTCTAGAAATAATGAACATAGCTTCAAGAACTCAGTGTGAACAAAATTCAGAAGAAGCCATTACAGCTGTCTTTGTGATGACATGAAAGATGCATGCAGGATGGTAGCTATATTATATGTTCCAGCTGTTGAATTATGGTTGTCCTCATTCCTGTCCTAGCGTGCAACAGTCCTGCAGTAACAGCAGAGAGCCTATAGCCCATGAGCAGAGTGAAATTGCTGCAACATACACTGAAGTTTAACGAGAAAATGTAGTTCTACTTCTGAGTGTTGGAACACAACTCTCCATCAAACTACATTAGACAAAATTTCTACTGGGTTTGCAAGGACATTCAGGAAGAAACACTAAAACATAATTTTTGAGATCAAAATAAGACCTTGTCCATTCATGACAGAATGAAGCAGGTAAAGCATTTTTTTATACATTGTTTTATGATCTTTTATGCTTGCTCATTTTCCTGGAATTAAGCAGCAAGTGTGTAGCCATGTCCCTGTTTACATCAGACAGCTTCTGAAGGAAAGTGCTTAAGAGTAATCAATTCACTGCCAGCTGGTAAACAAACACCCAAGGGCATGTGCTGCTGTACCAGAAACTATGATGAGCAGGAGGTTAAGAGCAAGATCCCAACTCACACAGGAGAAGGTGGATTTCTCAGTGAAAAGGGTACACTACTTTTGCAGCCTTGTGCTTTGGAGCACTCCCCACAGCACAGCACACTGGGCCCAACCAAGATGGCTTCAAAACAACCCTCCTGAAACAAATGAACTGAGCAGCGGCAGATGGAAACTTCTCAAAACAATGATTTGAGCCAAAGCCACTGCCATGAAACTGCGCTGCCAGAGAGACACAGCACAGACAGAGGGTGTGAGAGAAACACTGTCAAGTCTGAGGTATACAAGGTAGAAGTTGAAACTTTCAAACCTGCTCAAGAATGCCAAATCAAGAACAGCTCCCGTTTTTCCTTCCCACTTGGATTTTCTTCAAGCTGAATCACAGAAAAAGGCTGTGAGAGTCAATCCACACAGTGTCTATTCCTTTCCAAAAGTCCAAATTCCTTTCCACTTTTGCCCCTTTATCCTTTCCTAACCTCCCCTTTTCCTCAGGCCTCTACTGTAATCATGGGCTTCCTAAAGAAGCTCCTGGACTGAGAGCTTCTTTTGGAGATTTTACCCAGCATTGAGCATAATGCCAAGACAAGCTCTTGCTCTGGAAGGCAAACTGGGCAGATATGGATTACGCTGGGTAATTTAACCTGGCAATTTTCTGCTGAGTTTAAATCTAGGAGTAAGGAAGCTCTTCCTTTCTGAGGAAAAAGTAAGGGTTTCATTAGAGTTCACATGCATACAGCCATATACACCAGCACAGCTGTGTCTTCCTTCACCTCATCAAAGGAAACCACCCATCTCCTTTGGGACAGGCTGCTGGAGCTATTGGGGTCTCCCAAGTCACTGCCAGCTGAGTGGTACAGAGAACAGGTGACAGGTAACAGAGAACACTCCTCTTTCTTCATGTTCCTGTCAGGAAATGTCACATCTTTGTGCCTGCAGAAGGCAGCTCAAGCCCTTGGAGGGCAGCTGATGAGGCAGGCCCACGCTCAACCCCAGCAGACCAGGTCCACTGAACACGCCATGGCTACTATAAAGGCAGCAGAGTTGAGCACTTCCATGGAGGGCCTGTGCTGTATCTCAATTGGAGTAACTACCAGGAAACACCAGGGCAGAATGCAAGGAAATATGTGTTTTGTGAGTGAATCACGTGCCTCACTGCAAAAAGGGAATAAAAGGGTCAAATGAGAGAGCTGGGATAAATGTAGTTCCCTTACTGCTCCTCTGGGAAGGATACATTCATCTGCAATCTGACTGCTTCTGAAAGCCAGAAATAGATTTTCCTTTCCAATTCCTGCCATTTATTACCGCTGATTATTAAAAGCAATGTGCACAGCTGATTTACAAGATGGCAGGTTCCCAGCACTTCTCATTTTCACTTCTGTGAGGAAGTGTTTCTCTTGTGACAGACAATGGTGACACGGATGCAGAGTAACCCCAGATGCTTTCTGCCCACATGTTTCATCCCAGCTTAAATATTAGAATCCAAAAACTTTTTAAAATTAATTTTTAAGTAATTGGCCAAATGGATGGAGCCAAAAAGCAGCAGGCGCATCTCTTCTCTCACTTCAACAATCTGACATCTCCAGTCAAAATAATCAAAGCAGCTGCAGTTTGATCCTTCATCTTCCCTATTCAAGTTGTTTTTTTCCCTTGGCTTTTCCTTCACTCACTGAAAAAAGATGACTTGCAGTTCAATAACACAAGCATATTTGCACAACAAAACTCGAACCATGGGCTGCATCCCTGCTTTCCATACCTGTCAAATGCAGATTTGTTCAAAACACTGAAAATAAATCATCAGTGTTCAAACTGGATCCTGTATTTTAGATGTAAACAACAAATCACCTTGAAAATACATATCTTATCTGATAAGATTTCCAAAATGAGATTAAAGGGCAATCTTGCTAATATGTATTTAACTCATGTATTTACATACCAACAAGCAAGAGGAAGTCTCACTTCTAGGAATAATTGAATTAAAAGTTCTTTTTTTAATGTCAGTTATGACAGGCAATCACTTGAATAAACTATAAACTAATATAACAATTACAGTATGCTAAAATCACCCATATCTGGCCAGAGAGAATATTAAGAAAAGAAAAGCTGGAGATAGTAAAAAAAAAATAAAATAAAATGGGAGAAACTCTTGAATTCTCTGCAACAATACTAATCTGAATTTTCTGCACCATTGTACTGCTTGACACCGAATCCTTTTTTAAAACAGGTACTGTTTGCAGGGATTGCTAACAATAAAATCAGATTTAAATATCACCCTCTAGCTATTTCACAAGGAGAAGAAGGTATTTTAAAAAAATAACTCCTAGAAGTAATATTTCAGTGATAAATATCTCATCTTAAGCTAGAGAATACCATTTGAAACTTATATGTTAAGATTTCATATCAGATTCAATAAAAGTATTTGCTTGCTTGCTTTCTTGTTAATAGAGTAGAATTGTTTCAATCAAGTAAGTAAAAATAAAACTAGTTAGTTGTGAAACTTACAGGACTAAAGCCCACTGGCAACGTTTCCATGACCAAAATGAAAGGAGAAGGGTAAATGGTTATCTATACTTTCACAAAGGATAAACGGCTGCTTAATCTTTGATGTTTTGTGGCAGCCTAAAATGCATCTCAGTATACACATTTTACCTCAGGACTGATCACTTTAGGAGTATAAAATATAGTGTTTATTGCATTTAATGTGGGAATACAACCCAGGTGGTTATAAAATCCTGGAGAAAAATGTCAAAGCAGGATTGGAGATTAATAGAGATAGGAAGTGTTCAGAGCCTTCTGCAGGGTCCACAGGTGAATGTTAGGGGAAGTTTTTTGCTCTAGGATATGCACGGGCTTTACATCAAATATAGACAAAAAGATGGCAGGAACAGAACACATCCAGAAAATATCCAGAACATAAGCAGAAAAGCATCAGTGGCACCTCTCTGAATCTTCATTTTAAAGTAATTCCTCTAATACTGTGAATTATGCAGAATCTAGATGCTCTTCATAGTTCAAGCTGAGTTTTGCACTTAAAATATTCCTAACCTGGGAACACAGAGTATTCTTCTCCCAGGTATTGCAGGATTACTTTGAATTCCTAATTACTTTTTTAAGTTTTATACAACCAGTGAGTTGTTTATGTAACTAATATTAAATTTTCCAAAGCAAACACTTTAGAATTGGATCTAATGTCAGTCTAATTTTGTACCAAAGCACTCTAATGCTACCTATAGTTAGAACTCTTTGGCATCTTGCATGAAATTTTATAAAACAAGTTGCAATTATGATGAAACAAAGAGATTATTTTTGAAGCTTCCTTCCATTTTTTTTTTCTGATTATATATATAGCCAAAACTACAGATACTTGTGGGGTTTTTTCTCTTTCTTCCTAATTTTTGGGAGCTTGGGTTATGGAGAAAGAAAGGGATTCAGATCTTTGCCAAGGACTCAAGAACTGTCTGGAGGTTTGTTTTCACTGCAGATGACAAGTACTTCCCTGCATAATAATACACATCAGCCAGGTGTCTGCTCCAACAGAAATCAGGTTAGCTCCTGAACTGGTAGGAAAATAGTCCCCTCAGCACAGGAAGCAAAAAACATGGGCCTTTGTTGTCCAAACAAGTTTTTCTCCAAGGCACTGTGCCAGATCACATGTGTCACTGAACTGGGGCACCTGTGCAAGGTGAGACACTCGTTGCCTGCACTGAAATCCTTACTCCAACTCATTCCTGCTTCCAAAAACCCCATGACAGTCCACTACCAGCTCTGATCACAGGATAACTGTTCTCTGACAAAAGCTTTGCATTTTTGCACAGGTTAATACTTCAGTACAACCTGAATACTTCAGTTCTCCCTGCATCCAAATCAGCCATTTTACAACAGCAAGCTGTACAGCTGTAGAATATAAATGGCCAGTTTAAGTCATCAGTGATAGTTATCCAATACGTGCAGCCATATAACCAAAGGTATATTCATATATACACAGGGACATGTATATGGATATATATAATGCATACATATACATGCATAAGCCCACACAGATATAATTATATAATTACATGTGCAGGTCTTCATTTAACAGTTCCTTTATGCTCCTGTTTACAGATTCACAGGATGTTTGGAGCTGGAAGGGACCCACAAGGATCTTAAGTAAATAGCCCATTATTAGCACCATGCTTTGGCCAACAAAACTGATCTCAGGGTCAGAGGTCCAGAACCACAGACTTTTATATTCAAACATCACACACATTGTAGCTACCTTTGACAATGGCTCATGCCCTGAAATCCTACCTTCCCCTCTACATTTGAATCATTATTCCCTTTTTAGTAGAAAATTCATATGTTAACCATTAAAAAAAGCATGGCATCTAATAGGTGGAGCACCTGCTGATAAAAATGAAGTTCTGGATTACAGCGTCTTGGATTACATTACTCTCTTGGATGTTGGAAAAGTAAATCAGACCCTATAAACCTTAAGAAAGTTAATGAACCAGGTCATATGTGTCTTAAGTGGAAATCACTTTGCTTACAGCAGCATCTACCTTAATCTGATATCAACAAAACTGCTCACCATCGCACCAGCCTGAGCAGTCTGCAAAGAGATACCTTAATTCCTCCTTTACCATGCCACAGTCACAGAGAAATCCCCAAGGCCACTTCTCATCCTCTTGTATGGCTCCTGTGACACTCACGCACATCTGGCTTAACACCCAGACCCATCAGTCACTACCCCTGAGCCACAGGGAGGGCTGGCCCGAGCAAACTTTATCTGCAGCTTGGTTCAGCAGCCATAGGTGAGATACAGACCCATGAGGGTTCAGGAATCTCTGCTGTGACCTGTGCAACACCAGCCTGTAGAAGAAGCTTACAGTTCACTGGCTGGGTGTATCAGAGACCTGTGGGACAAGGAGCAGAAAAACATCCAGGTGAGGATGTTTGCACTTGGCTTACGACACCTATTTCAGTTTAAATATTTCTTTCACACTGCTCTTAATAAAGAAGTTATTTAGTTATACACAAAGTACCACTGGCACTGCTGCCGTTTATGTGGTCATTTAACCATACAGAACAAACAGAACAAAGACATCTCACCAAGGGAGCAGGCTCATGTGAAAGCAGCAGGTGAAAGAGAAGGCAGAAGAGCTGCAGTTGTCCTCAGAATCTCAAAATGCTGTCTCAGTATTGCATCCATTCCTTGGAGACAATTTATCTCTCTTCCTTATTATGTGAAGAAAGTAAGGATACTGAAGTATCTACAGCTAGGTGTCTAAATGTAGGCTGTGTTAATATCCCTGCACTCTTTTTTTCTACTCAAACCCAAGAAGCGGAAGGAGAAATGCTACTTAGTAAACATATTTCATCACTTTAATCATGGTATGAATGAGACTGATGTCTTCAAATTGGAAACAGTATTGTCTCTGGGATATTTAATTCCAGGTTATGTGAGACCCCACTGGAAGAAAGAATTCCAGCCCCCAACAACGCAGCCCAACAGTAAAAAGGGATAAACTGTTCAGGGAAATAACCAATATAACAGCAGACACCAAGTATATACACTTCAGTTGAAGACAAAATGCATTATGAATACACACCAGAAAAAACTATAGGTCACAAAGAATATAAAGGAAGCTGCTTTACATCCCAGTGTTACATAAGGGCAAATGAGAAGTAATCAGCAAAAAAAAGTATTACCACACACAACAGCTAACAGTACTATCCTCTGTTGCTATAGCTTTGTGTACTGTTCAGCACCATGACATTCTGGTAATTGAGAGAAAATAGAAAGAATGTCCATGAGGGAACAAGCTGACATAATATAAGGATGCACATCAAGGAGATGGGCACTTCTGGCCTGACAAAAATGCTACTGCAGCTTCAGTAGACATACCTCAACTAGCTTTGCAGCTGCCCGCTAGCAGCATGGGGTCATTCTGAGGCTGTGAAACCTGTCTGAGAGTGAATAAATACTCAAATAACTAGTCTTGGCACTCAGCACCGGATAATTACATCTGACAATCTTTTTCATGCCCTCAGCCTCACAGAGCTATGTAGGCATTATCCCAGCCTGCGACACATTTCAAGGCTGTGGTCCCTAAACCATGCATGGAGGCAATGCATTACATTTAGACATTGCATTATTACTCACAGTCACAAGCCATCACCACTACTACAGCACATATCAAAAAAAGAAAAGTGTGACAGCTTATATCATTGCCTCAGACCCAGAAAAGGGACATCTAGTATAAAAATGTCAGTGGCTCACCATCTTAACATAAAAATTATTTTAATGACATTTAAAACTAGAAGCATATATATTTCAAATTTTTACAAACTCCTAAAGGGATGCTAGCAGTGGAGCATTAGGTGAAGTGCAAACAAAGCAGAGTTGAGGGGAATTGAGATTTCCTATTAGTAACACAATTACTGACTTCTCATAGGCCATGATCTCATTTTGACAGACATTTTTTTTTATTTTGAATCATCATCCTTCCACAACTAAAAAGCTTTTTTGACTGTAGAAATGATGGTTTTTAATTATTAGTGCCAAACATAATTAATGTCACTATTTTTTTGGCTTGTGAACGCTGAAGATTCATGGTTTTGTGAAAATAGGAAACTCAGAAAAATACCACAGGAAGCCCTTAGATTTGGATTCTATTAGCATACCCTACCTGGACACAACACAGGTCCTCTCTCTTTATCCTAGATTTAGCAAATGCTGTGGTCTGTGAGGAGAGCACTGAGGAAATCCTTAATGCCTTCAATTTTTTTCCCCCTATATCAAACCAACCAAACAAAAACAACAACAACAACGACAACAAAAAGTCCCAGTCTTTTTGCACTTTTATTGCTAAACTATGCTAATCAAGAACATTTCATCTCAGCTTTGAGCTTAACAGCTTCATTTCAGATCTGTTCCTTCAGGAGTAGGTGCTGGCCTGCAGGTAGCCTCATCAGCTGCCTCTTAATTTTCTGTCCCTGGATGACTCCAAACACATGCCCGTGGCCCCACCTTCCTTACAGTAAGTCACATGCCAAAGTGAGTCAGCAAAATATGCTTAAGCATTTTCCAGAGAAGCAATGCTTGTATTAAATAAAAAAATAAATAAATGAAGGTAGCCAGAATGTGCATTTCCTTATGAGCTTTTTCTTTTGATTTTCCCTGTTTGAATAGGTATAAGAGATACATTCAGGCTTCATGTCACACAAGCACTTAGATGCTATAAAAATACAAATTTAAAAAACTTAAAATTGTCCTAACAATTTGGCATTGTGTGCTCTATCACTGTATTTTTATCTTCAGTTTAAGGTGTTTTCCCTAGCTGTAACAAAGGAAAATGGATGTCATTTAACTCTTTTCATTAACTGCATGACATGGTTCAACAGTTTTTTATCTACCCTTAATTCACTATCATCTTTCCTCCACCACTGCATTATTCATGTGTGTCACCCTCTTCTAATTCCCGTGACAAATACATTTGTAATGATTTTATTTAGGATTAACACTTCCTCACACAATGAGAAAAGGCAAAAGTTAAAGCAGCTTTGTCACCTGGCTCTGCCTGGAAGTCAGTCAGGGCATAGAAAAGGCAGCCGTGGAGAGCAGGCAGCAAATCTGCAGCCTGTGGCAAACACATCTGGGGGCTGAAAGCAGCCAGGAGGCACCACCAGCAGCTACTGCTTCATTGATTTTACTGTGTTTCAGGGAGGTGAAGGACTGAACCATCGATAAAGGCAAAAAAACCACACCCCGTCATATTTTACATCTACTGAGTTAGGCTTAATTGAAACACATTTTTAACCACTTATTTCAAACATAAGCAGCAATTTTACATAATATTTTATTTAATAGCATTAATTTAAATATTGCACTAGACTAAATATTACACTGTTACAGCCTCTACATAAAATTATTGCCATATGTTACCTCCTGGAATGCCTTTTAACATTTGACTAGAGAAACAAAAATGTTAATCTAATTCCAGCCCTAATCTATTTTAAAGGAAAAAGTATTCAAACAACTAATTTCATGTTTTCTATGACTGGAATAACCATTGTTACAACAGGTTTGTTTTGGCAGTGCCTTTACTACTTTGACTGTTCACAAGTTGTCTTACAGTTTCAGACAGTGTCAGACCTAGAGACTATATCTCATGCCAGCTGGAGTGGGAACAATGGTTTTATGTACAGAAATACAGCTTTTAGAAGTCAAGGTCTGCTAGCAGATTCTCTACAAACTACAATGGCAGCTGTGCTAGAGGTCATGAATATTACATAAAGGCTGTCCATGTATTCAAGCCAGCATCGGTAAGCCAAATTCCCATAGCAACACTCGCATAGATTTACTCATTGCTAAGGGAGGCATCAGTTCAGCAGTAAGCACTGCACTGCTACCCTGATTAATCTGCAAGATACTACTACTTCAACTCTTCTTTTCAAGATTGTGCATTTACTGATAAAATTCAAAACTTCACCTGAATTTCAGGGCAGCCCTTATCATCTTTCCCAGGAGCAAAAAACCTCAAACTAGCAAAACCCACCCCTGATAGAACTGAAACTCCTGACTACAATCAGCAATCTCTGAGATACAAGGCTGAAGGGAAGAAGTGAGCTGCTTCTGTTGAGTTTCTGCTACACTAATCCCAGAACAGCAAGATCCAACTTCAAAGAGATATTCAGTATCTCCTACACTTGGCACATTCCAGCAGCTCATTAAAAAGCTGCTGTAGGAGCTCTTATTAAATATCAGTTAACAATTATATTAAAAAAAAAAAAACATTTCTGGCTTCCCTATTCAGGCTTTCTGGCCTGATGAAGATGTGTGCTTGTGCATTATAGTACTGTATTATTTACAGAGCTGGTCCTCGCCACACGATCAGAGACAGAGCGCAGTGATCTGGACTCACAGATTTCTGCAGAGCCCTTGTAAAACAGGTGGCATAAATGGGCAGAGGTGAAGCTGGCAGTGGAGAATTAAATGGAATAGGAGATGGAAAGGAGATAAAGAATTAAAAAAAACTAGGCAAAATGGAGGAGGGGACTCAGAGAAAGTGAGAGAAAAATGTAGATCAGGTAGATCTAAAGGGGGATCTCAACGGTGTATTTAAATTTATTAGAACAAAAAACAGCTTTTGGAAAACAGTAATACATTTACATATCACAGCTAGCATACCAAAAAAAAGAAAAATTGGAATGAAGTGATAAATAAATAATGATAATAAATAAAATGTGCACAGTTTTCACAGGTGCAATATTATTTAAAGATGTAGCACAGATGAAAGAGAAACAAGCCTATCAGTTTCACTGCTAAAACATTCACAGTCCTAAATACATCTCATGGAAAATATATAAACACACAGCAAAAACTTAAAGCTCATTTAGTGTTTTCTTACTACACTGTAACTATCTCCTATCTATATAGGAGCATGGAGAGAGGAGAAATCTAAAGAAGACCTCCAGCAAATGACTCATGGGGTCACTTAACACACAAACTGTAAAGTCAGTGAAGTCTTTAGGAAAAAAAACACACTTGTAACAGATACTCCCTATTTACATATGACTTGTAGGGACTGATTCTTCATTGAAGGGAAATGAACAGGATGTTCAATTGAGGGCTGATTTTTGACACTGTAAAAGCACTGAGTGCCCTGGCAATCCATGAGCAAACTTTCAGAAACATCTTCAGTAAGAACTCATTGCATTGAGCCTATAAACTGCAACAGATGCTTATATTTAATAAAAGAAGAAATGCGCACATTTAAATAAGAATGTTCTGAAATACATAAGTCAGTCAAGTGCCTGCTACAGAAAACTGATTCTAAGTGATTTTTCATGGAGCATATATTTTCGGCTGCTGTCTGGAAGGTTTATAAGAGCGCTAATCAATATGTTAACACATTAAAAACAGTTTATCACTAATGGATGAGATGACAAAGGATCATGGAATGGTTTGAGTTAGAATGGATCTTAAAAATCATCTAGTTTCAACCCCTGCTTTAAAGCCAAGCATTTTATGAGTTTGTAACATGAAACAATGCCTTACCTTTGCTTTTTCCAGCTGTGCCTGGGCCTGTCGCTCTGCCTCTCTCCGCACTGCTTCCCTATCTTCTTCCAGAGATACATCTGAATCAGATGGACGGCTGGTGTAGGAGTCCGCCGAACCCTGCAAAAGAAAAGGAAAAATAATGTCACAAGTTCCTTTGATGTTTAAAAAAAAAAAAAGTAGAAGTGGTTATTTACCTTGCCTTTTTTCGTACTTCTCTATCACTGAAAAGAGACTAACTGCCCAAAAGGTAAATTTAGAAGAAATTATATCTATGTAAACATTTTCTTCTGGAAACTTTCAAAAAGCTTTGCAGGTGCCTTCTCCAGTGTTTTACTTCCTGCCCTATCTCTGCACTCTTATTTGTGTGCTTTTCAGCAAGCAGAGCCAGTTTCTCTGGAGACTTGCAGCACTGGTGCAGTGCAGGGCTGAAGGACACACAGCAGCTTCAAGGATGGCTCCATAAAAATTAGAACTCTAAACAGTGACAGAAATAGCAAGTAAAAAGACTTTCTATAATGAAAATGCAAATGCAGTATCAATAATTACCATTACAGAATATCACTGCTAAGATATTTAATCTCTGCTGTGCATTTTTATTTTAGGGCAGCCTCTTTACCTGACACACTTTCCCCATCAAAACAGCAAATGGCTCATATCCATCTCTGCCCCTCAGCAAGACATGCAAATGACCACAAATCAACTTCCAACTAATAAAATCTGTCTGGACTCAACACATGTCCCTGCATCACCACAGTGGAAGCAGCCACAATGCCAGAACAGCTCTATAAATAAGGACAGATCTGCTTTTCCTCTGCATCTCCCTGCATACAAAATCGAGTTCTGGTAATTCAATCAGAATGAAAACAACTGTCCTGTCCTCACCACCTTTCTTCTCTCCCTCCTTGCAATATATACAATATAAGGTGATAAGGAAAATGCAGGGCTTACACAGATATCAGAATTCTTCAGACGTCCTCCTTTGGCTCTTTTCAGAAGCCTGATCCAGG
Source organism: Euphonia xanthogaster (assembly GCA_034509185.1). Taxonomy (NCBI): domain Eukaryota; kingdom Metazoa; phylum Chordata; class Aves; order Passeriformes; family Fringillidae; genus Euphonia; species Euphonia xanthogaster. The sequence continues at coordinate 20,102,039 of JAYDZK010000113.1, forward strand.
TGGCCTTCATTAGCCAGACAGCTCAGTTACTGTCCGCAGCTGCAGCGCCCGGCACTGATCTCATAAAACATGTGCACACTGAGCACTGCAGAATCACAGCTCCTTTCCTATCCATGCTCTGCTGTGAGAGCCTTCCTTCTCTTCCCTCTGCTTTTCAAGCTTCCAGCCTCACCGCTTCCAAGTATTCTACTGGAATTAAATTCTCAAATTTTCTCATGCCAGTAGGAAAAAATGAAGAAAAAAAAATTCAAAAAAACTCTCGAAAATCCAAACCACGTCCAAAGATCTCAACTTCAATGATAAAAACATGAAATAAAACCAGCTTCAGAAATATTGTGAGAGATGCTTCAGCTGATCATAAACTGAGATCGATCACAGAAAAATACATAGGGCTTTTTCCTTTCTGTTTTGGGGGGTGGATTTGGCTGTTAAAAATAGTGCTTGTAAAAGAACCTTTTAAAATCCTGTGCAAAATGTATTCAGTGACATTTGCAAGTGCAAAGTTCATTTCATCTCTTCCTAGATTGGCTGGGGGTGGGGTAACAGGCTGTTCATACCACTGGGCATGCTCCATATGTGCAGCCTTTTACGCAGATGCTCACATCACACCGGGCTGTTAGCCTATGCCAAATTGCCATTTTACATCTCAAGGGTAAACAGCTGGAAAACGCGAGGTCCCTGTGAAACTGGAAGAGCTGGTACAGTGTTCGTTCCTGTCATGGATGTCTGCTGCCAGCCACGTTTCCCTTGGATGCTTGCTTCTGCCACGGAGTGCTGCCCTCCGCTGCAATGCACTGAGCTCCACTCACATTTCCCTTACACAAACCAAAAATACGCCTGTTGAGTGGGAATTTAACCCCCTGCTTACTGCGTATATTTTTTCTGACATTAGCAGAGGAAAGGAGCAAAGAATAACTGCAACATACCACGTAACAGACAAATATTAGATCCTAATATGACAAAAGCCAAACAAAACCTTAAAATTCACTATTCTGCTTTTCAGAATCACCCTCTACCCTGAAATAATCTGAAATGGGAGTGACATGCTAAGGCAGGTTTCCCTAGAGCGTTTACAATTTACTGATGGACATGCAACAATCTAAGTGAAAAAGATCACTGTAGCTGACTGCAGTGCCTGCCTTTGATATAAATTCAGATTTACAAGAAAAACAGCAAATAGAGACTACAGTTGAGAACAGTGGTCATGTACCTGCTGCAGATTGTCAGCATATCCCAGGAATGATCGAATCCTGCCATGATTTTTGTCTGTATAACAATGAAATTGCCCATCACAAATGATGCAGCAGCCTCCATTTCACCATTATTAGAGTAAATAACAGTTGTCACTAAACTTACACTTCTAAACAAAGCTACTTTTTAACTTTACAAATGTTTTACTTTTTTTCTTTTCTGAAGCCCGTAACAGTTACAGCATAGAATTTAATAAGCTGTCTTTGAACTGAGAAAGTTATTCTCCAATGAATAGTTTGCTTTTCAGGAGTTCAGATACATCTGCTAAATTGTTCAAAATGAAAATACCTCCTGAGCTAGAGCAATAGGAGCCGAAATAAAAATAAAATACACTCTAAGTTTGTTGCATTTTTAAAAATATCTTGTCTGCTAAGAAATATACAGAGGCCCTGTAATGTCCTCAAAGCCTGTCAAATTTTGCTATTCTTTAAGATTCCCCTTTGCCACAACTTCTGACACAGCTGCCAATAGAAATAGTGGGAAAAGAGGATCATCAATAAGCACACAGAAGTTTAGTGCAGCGTTTAAATCCAGTTATGGCTGACACACCAGTGGCCTGTAGACAAAACCACTGATGCTATCACAGCACTAATGAAAGGTGTGATGAGCTCTGTGATGAGCTCCCCCAGAGTCCCAGGCCCCAGGACACTCTCTGGTCCCTTGACACTCACACCTCCGTGGAAAGGGCACGCCCAAACCCTTCCCCACCAGCACTGCAGCTCCTTGGTGCCACTCTGCTGCCATGAGGAATGGTGCCATAAACCAGCCCCAGAGCAACACTACCTTTAAGTAAGAGGAAAACAAGCAAAGCAGCCATTAAGCCTGAAAGGAGATCATATGAAAGTGTGGGTGTTTGCTTCTTACAGCACTTCTATGGTGAGCACGCAATATTTGACACTGACCAAGCAGCATAGCATCACTTTTACTGTCCTTCATTCTGCTGTGCACAAGAGATGCTACCTAACCAGTCCTCACCCTATAAAAAAAATCACAAAGCACAGTAACATAATTCCCATCTCCCCGAAGGGGGCAAAATACCTTTTGGGTCAGGCTAGAATTGCTAAAATTTGAATTTCATCTTTCTGGCCACAGAAATCATTTACAGTGCTTGTCATGTCTTGTGTTGGCCACAGTCCCAAAACACATCAAAAAAATCAGAGTGATTCCATTTATTTTAATTATATTGACAAATTGCAGGAATCAACTGCAGTATTAAATTTATTTTCCCCATGGTACAGACATGGTCATGTAAATTTTTGTGCAAAGTGAAAGCTGGAAGCTTTTTTGCTTTTTGAATATAGAAAAACTCACAGCTGGATAATACAGGGAAAGGAGGAGCATACAATAGCATTTAATTAACTGTGTAAACTTCTGAGTATTTTTAAATGAGTTAAGAATGCATTCAATCACATTAGGATGAAAAAAAATTAAACCTATACAAAAAATTATGATGAAACTATAAAAGAAATACCTTGACTAGTAAAAAAAAAAAATCATGACAAGTGGATGTGCATCTTCCATTAATGACAACCATGGAAAATACATTTCCTCCCTGGGAAGGAGGAAATGATGCTGAAGTTTTTTTGGGTTACTCTGGAGAACAGTAAAAATCTTTTCCCAAGAGCTTCTGAAATTCAGTCTTTGTGAAATTCTTCATGCCTCCATCTCCTTCCTTTGCCATATGGAAGAGCTGCAGTAATATCTGTATGCAGTAATATCTGTATGTTACTGCAGCCCCCAATTCCTCATCTTTCATGGGAAACTGTCTAATAAAAGTGAGGTAATTCATGTTAATAATTACTCCACCTATTTATCCTTCTTTTTATTTTATTCCTTACCTTGCAGGTTTACGGGCCCAGTTTGTTTGAAAAATAAATTTCTGTTTTAATAACATGCTTGAAAAATATTTCCCAATTATCTTACCACTTAGTAGAGTAGCTTCTATGAGCTATTTTTACAGTGCAAACTCATACTTTTCACACTGCTAGTGGTCATATGTGATCATATTTGAGTTCCTTTTCCTTCAAGACAATAAATGTCTGATGTTTTTAGTACTTCAGAAGTGTGTACATCTTTACTGGGTCCCTCAAGTAAAAGGTTTTTTTTATATTATTTCTGTTTACTTGCAGGTAGAAACTATTCAGGTAAATTCAGTAGTGCCTCTAAATATCTTATTTTTTTTGTTAGTTTTCTGCATCCATGCTTAACTTTCATCAGCACAGCTGGAGCTTAAGTACAGATTTTGACTGATAAATTCTGACTGGGTTAATACAGCCATCACTACTCTCACCAATTCAGTCATGGCCTTTATAGAGTGTTTTGCCTTTAAAGAATAAAAACAATCTGAGCACCAAGACTAACTTCAGCAGGGTAATCCAGTTAGGAATTAGATATCATTAGAGCAGATCATTTTCCAGATTACTGAAAATTTGGAAGCAATTATCTTCTTAGAAAGATCAACCAAGTTCCTTCAAGTAAAGACTTTTCCCATTATTATTTATTAAATGAAGTCAGGAAGCAGTAAGCAAACATGCATTGAGATTTTACTAGGAATAAGGAAATATATGTGACTGCACACATATATAAAACCCTTAATTTAGAGCCGTGGGGTCTTCTCTAAGAAATATTTTTCATCTTTTCATTCACTTCATGCTAATGAGTCTTTTAAGTCCAAAAGGAAATATTATGTCTTCATTTTTTTTTACTTTGAATATGGAAAGCTCAGGCCTCACTGTGCCAGTAAGAGGAACAAATCACTTCAATATTCAGAATTTATAAAGAGATATTGCTAATTGCTTATGTTCTTATCCTGTGGCAGCAGGAAGAATGGCACGTCCCACTAGGACATGATTTGAGATAGTGTATTGAGTCCTTGTGATATGCAACTCCTTCTTGATTGCTATGAACTACAGTAAAGGAGTTATTTTAATAAAATGTTAATTACTCTTAAAATCTTTTACAATTGATTCAGAACAAAGGCAAAATATGAAATGTCGAAGTTTAATATGAAGTGAAACTGCTGACATTGGCACATCATAATATGCCAGGGAATACAGATTGTTGTTTCACCCTAAACTGATCCACCTGAAAAATACAGTCAGAAGTCAGAAGCTCCCCAAAAAGGCACCATAAGCAGAGGAACCACAGGTGGTGAACATGAAAATTTCTTATCTATGAAATTTACTCCAGATGTCTAAACAATGTCATTGATTTGAATTATGTTGAAGAAAACACAAAATGCTGGTCTGAGAATGGTATACAATATTATATGGATGTTAATTACTTGAGCATAGAATTTATAGAGACCAAATTTAATTCAATTATTTTTTGCATGGTATATTTGAAGTGTATGACAAACTGTAGAAATACCCTTTAGCAAAGGAAAAAGGTGAGTCCATGTTTTTTTCTGAGGCACTATCAAACAGTAATTGTTAATTTCTTGTGTATGGGTCATGGATGCTTCACACACAGGCAAAGTCTAGTCCTGATGTCCTCCCTGGTTCTTGGCATGCACCCTGCAGTGCAGTGACACAAAATTTACATGTCAATAGACAATTACTATCCAAGGAGGGCTACCAGCTCCTACCATAGGCATTGAAATATTCAATGTTTGCATTTAAAAACCAAACTGAATGTTGATTAGAATGTTTTTGTTGTTCTCTAGTGCTTACGTGGCATTGATATGGCATCTACAGACATGGGAGATGTTCAAATCACAGGACTGAAATTTCAGAACAGCTGGGAGCTTTAGGGTGGCAATGTGATTAAAAAGGAGATTATATAGGAAATCAGTCTTTTCTTTACCCTTAACATGACTTTGGCAAGCTTGATGGCAGCATCCAGCTCTCCATTAACAGGTTTGCAATGCACTAATCTGATCAACAGCTGCCTGAAAGCAGAGTTTTTTAAAACAGCTCTTAGGTTTGCAGAAGACTAGATTTTGGCATTCAGGAACCAGGTAAACAGCTGTACCAGGTATTTTATCAGGAAAAATCAAAACAACAAAACAAAAATAACTCCCCACACATTTGCACTCACATTTCATGATATTAGGCTAAATGTTTGCTTCTATGTTATTTCATGAAGAAAAAGTGGAATGAGTAGATAGTTTTAGAGGAATGATGGTCTTTTCATGGAGACTCCTCAGAAAATCTTTGCAAAAAGGCAGCTGTAGAGCTCAGCCTAGTTAGCAAACAAATAGAACCCTCACAGTCAGAGCTAAACTTTTACCAAATCTGTGGGATGCACTGGTGTGTTAGTTTACCTGTTTTCCCAAATACATCCAAGATATAAGACTCCTTGAGACCTTTTTGTGCTTGGCACTGCACAGTCACAAAGTGAATGACAAACACTGCCTAAACAAGCTTGCAATCTAAAGACTGAGGGAGCATGAGCAGAAAAAAAAAACAACAAAAGAGTAACAAAGGAATCAAGGTAGCAATGCAATAGAAAATAAAGCATTTTTAAATACTCGATACCAGCATTATGACTCATCCCTTGCATAACCACAGTGGGTTGTTCTTTAAGTAAGTTTCATATATGTATTATGGCAGAGATTAGTTCTGTGAAAGCCTCTGAAGGAGGATAATCTGGTAGCTCTGTGTATTCTGACAGAGAGATTCTCACATTTATGAAATAAGAGAAAGGGATTTTGAGGAAGAGGGCAATGACAGAAATAGAAGGTGGTTTCCAAATTCATTAAAAAAAAAAGCTTTATCAATAATATAATCACATCATTGAGAACGGAAAATAAATGTAACTTGATGTTTTGAGACAATTATTTGGCTCTAGAGAATGGCACTAAACAATTAATGATTTTGAGCTATAGAGGAAAGTCAGAGTGGTGACAGGACTAAGATGTTGCCAGTGGAATGACTTGGAGACAGGTGTCAAAGGAAGAAAAATACACCAAGGAAATGATTGCAAGCAGCATGAACCTAAATCATCTCTCTTTTGTCTCAGACTGTCAGCACACACATGGATATTAACACAGACTGATTGACTCATGGTAACTTTTGAAAACTCTGGTAATTTGATTATATGTTTAAGACCTTAGGTGAAGGTAAATCAGACTTATTAGTAACAACAAGCTGATCTGTGGTGCTGTTTATTGAGGCAGAAGGGACTTTAAGGAAAGGGAGGGTTTTAAAGAAAAATGGAAATTTAACTTTTGACTGTATTTATTAATAAGCAGCAAATATAATGAAGAATGGATTTTAAATTGCAGTAAGACAATCCAGAAAGAAAATAATTTAGAATATAAAATGCTATTTAGTTGATATAAGAGCACAGACAGAAAGACAAAGATTGGGTCAGCCATGAAATTAGAAGTGGACAGTAAAAAACAGGAAAAATGGAAAACACATCTGGGATGTCAACAAAAAATCAGAAAGCTAGAAAAGGAAAGAATTTGCAGGAAAGCATGGCAACCATCATCCCAATTTGTCTCAGCTCAGTTAAAAGTGCCAATTTAGATTCTGTGTTCCAGATCGTCAGTATATTTTTATCTGGGATTTTGGTTCAAGTCATTAAGATTTTCTGCATACTTAAAAATAGCTTCCTTGAAATTTCAACATGAAATTCTGTTACCAGTGGAGAATTCTGAAGGAAAAAAAAACCTAATTCCCTTGAATTTTATTTTTGATCTGGATACATACAGGCCTTACCTGGTTTTCAAATCTAACATTTTTAATCTACTCCAGATAAAAAATTGAAGATTTGGGGGCTTACTTTCTTATTAATTTTTTATCTTATTAAAAATGGTGATGTTAAGCATGTGCAATGAACTCTTATGTATTTCACAGAACCATAAAACGTCCCGGATTGACAGAGACCCACAAGGATCAAGTCCAACTCCTGGTCCTGCAAGGGACAATCCCCAAGAGACACACCATTTGTTTGTGAGCATTTTCCAAACCCTTTTTGAGCTCTGTCAGGCTTTGTGATGTGACCACTTCCCTGGGGAACCGTTCCAGTGCCCAACCACCCTCTGGGTGAAGAAACTTTTCCTGATATCCAGCCTGAACTTCCCCTGACTCAGCTTCAGGTTATTCCCTTGGGTCCTGGCACTGGGCAAGATTGAGAAAAGATCAGTGTCTTCCCCTCTGCTTCCTCTCACAAGGAAATTGTAATAGTAATTGCAATGAGGTCTCCCTTCAATGTCCTCCTGGCTCAACAGACCAAGTGACTTCTGCTGCTCATCATACAGCTTCCCTCCAGACCCTTCACCATCTTTGTTGCCCTCCTTTAGACACTCTAACAGTTTAATGTCTTTTTTATATTGTGGCATCCAAAACTGCCCCCAGCACTTGAGGTGAGGCTGCCCCATCTCAGAGCAGAGTGGGACAAACCCCTCCCTTGCCCTGCTGGCCATGCTGTGCCTGATGCCCCCCAGGACATGGTTGGCCCTCCTGGCTGCCAGAGCACTGCTGGCTCAGGTTCAACTTGCCATGGACCAGGACCCCCAGGTCCCTTTCCATGGCTTTGCTTTCCAGCCTCTCATTCCCAGTCTGTCTGTACATCCAGGGTTGCCCCATCCCAAGTGCAGAATCCAGTGCTTTCCCTTGTTGAATTTCAATTGTTTGGTGATTGCCCAGCCCTCTGATTTATCAACATCTCTCTGAAGGGCATCTCTGCCTTGAAGGGAGCCAATAGCTCATCCCAATTTAGTGTCATCACCAAACTTATTCAGTATATTAGTATGTCCTGTGTCCAAGTCATTTATGAAGATGTTGAAGAGACCTGGTTCTAAGATTGAGCCCTGTAAAACCTCAGAATCCCACTAGATTCCAGAATCAGATCCCCAGTCTGATGTCACTCTCTTTGTGCCTGACCCATGAGCCAGCTGCTCACCCATCACATGTGTTTATCCAGCTGTGAGCTGGACATCTTGTGCAGAAGGACTCTATGAGAGACAGCATTGAAAGCTTTACTGAAATTCAAAAAGATTCCATCGACTGGCTCCCCTTGATCAACTGGGTGGATTATATTGTCATAAAAGGAAAATAAATCTTTCTAGCAGGACCTTCCCCTCAAGAGGAGGTCTGGCTGTGACCAACAATGCATTATCTTTTAGGTGTTTTTCAGTAACTCCCAGAACAACATTCACCAAAATTTTACCAGTCACTGAAGTGAGACTGACAAGCCTGTAATTTTCACGGTCATCCCTCTTGCCCTTCTTGAAAAATGGGACATTTTCCAGCTTCCAGTCAACTGAGACCTCTCCAGATCACCGGGACTGTTCAAAAATCATTGAGAGAGGTCTTGCAATGACATCAGCCAGCTCTTTGAGGACTCCTGGACGAATGTCACCAAGCCCCACAGACTGACAGGCAGCAAATCCTGCACAAATTTGGAGCTGACTGGGAGTTTATCATTCTCACAGTCATGGTCCATCCATGCTCAGGGCTCTAGGACCCCCAAAGCCCATCATCATTTCTTGAAGCAAAGAAAGCATTAAACAACTCTGCTTTTCCTATGTCCCTGTTTATGAGGTGACCATACTCACCAAGCAACAGGTCAAAGGTATTACTGGATTGCCTCTTTAAAAATGCGTTTTATTGTCCCCCACAGTAGTGAGTAGCTTCAACTCTAATTGAGCTTCAGCTGCATGAATTTTCTCTCTACAGTGGTAAGCACTGTCTCTGCAGTTGTCCCATGTCACCCAACCTTTCTTCCACTGGCTTTTTTTGCCTTAGCTCCAGAAGAATATCCTACTCAGCCAAGCCAGCCATCTGCCTTGCCTGCTGGACCTCTGACATTTTGAAATTGCTCGCTCCTGTGCCACTAAGAGGTGGTGCTGAAAAAGCAGCTAGCACTGATGGACCCCAACATCCTAGCAGCATTTTCCCTGGGAACCTTCTTCACCAGTTCCCTGAGCAGCCTGAAGTCTGGTCCCCTCATATCTAGCATATCTAGGGTTGAAGTTTTGCTGGTAGTTTTCCACCTGTCACCAGAGTTTTTAAACTCAACTGCTCCATGGTCTCTGTCACTAAAAAGGTCATCAACTACCACTTCATGAGATCCTCTCGTTAGCAAGCATCGAATCAAGGAGGGCATCTTTCCCAGCCAGCTCCCTTAGTACCTGTACCATGAAGTTATCATCCAGATGTTTTAGGAATCTTCTGGACCTGGTTTTGCTAGCTTTGTAGTGATCCCAGTTTACACTTGGCAAATTGAAGTCCCCCATAAGGACGAGGATGGATGATTTAGAATTATCTCTTAATTCCTTAAAGAATAATTCATCAGTGTCATCATCCTGAGTGCCCTACAGAAGACTCTCACAATGATATCTGCTTTTTTTGGTTTTCCCTTAATCTTTAACTATGGGCTCTCAACTGTGCCAATGACAATCAAGTTCCAGCACTCGAAACTTTGTCAGCTTTCAAAGGTAACAACTGCTGTTATACATATTTCTGCTTGCTACCCTTCATTTTTATACCATAAATACAGTTTTTGTCTCTTTAAATAAATATCTTTTTTGCCATCTCCTAATGAGTTAGTCTGACAATCATACACTCTGAAGATACTGCTGTCATAAACTAGTTGTCCACTGTTAAGTTTATTTTCCAGATCATCTGCTATTGAAATTTTGATTTTCTAGTCGTGGTCTCTTGTTAACAACATTTGATGACTGTCATGACCTAGAATGCTGCCATTTGTTTACCACTTAGATTAGGAGAGGTTTTCTTACCAAGACCTCTTTTAAACTGTGCATATGAAGATTAAGGAATTAATTAAACTTCCCTCACCCAGGCTCACCGAAACCTCAAGCCCTTAAAACAGAGGTTCATTTGTGATTCAGCCCAGGTATCGTTTGCAGACACAATGACCCTTTAAGCACCTGCAGCCTTCCTCTCTTTGATACCACCAGAAACACCAAGTAAGCAGTTTTGCACTGCCTGACATCATTTATTTCAGGATATAAACAGGACAAAAAATATATCCTCATCAATGGGCTTAATCTAAGCCCAGTTTCTGAGATCGCCAAAACCACATGAGTCTTTGTGATTTCAGGTTGGTCCTTTGCTTCAGTCTTCATCCTCATAGACTCCTTGAAAAATACCAGGACTGTTTCTTTATACCCATTTCCTATCCACCAGATCTAGCATAAAACAAAGTAAACTCCTTGGGATTTTACCAAGAGGATGAGGCTCCTTTTTCACTATTCACACATTACAATTACTCTCATCTGATTTCAAGAATACAACAGTCTCCAATACTTTGAATGAATGAAAATATCTCTGGAAAGGCCTTGAAAAATTCCCTTTCTCCAGCATAAATTTTCATAGTTTTTGTTCTAAACCAAAAATACATCAGTTAATGTATAGACTGCATGATGCCAACTGTTCACATTCATTGGCTCATTTAGATTTGTCTCTGAAAGCCACCTGACCTAGTGCATCCACACAGAGTGCATGAGGGTATCAAGCTAAAGGAAGCAATTAATTCCTGATTCTCCCACCCCAATCTACACGGCTGTCACTGCTTACACAGCTCCACCAACTGTCCTTTGAAAGAGGGAGAGTGAGACAGTTTGTGATTCTGAATATGATCATTTTTAGAGCACTATCCCCATCTCTTTACTAAGAAATAAGACTGAAAGCTCTCCCTGTTTTTCATCTGCAAGACAATGCAAGAATGTAGAGAGTATATACAATACTTGTTTACAACAAAAAAATAGTAAAAGGCTCTAGGAAACCATCTGATAGTATAAAATATACAATATTGAATAAACCTAAATGTATTTTCTCATAGATAAAACAGATCTTGTACTATGGATTTCTGCCAACACTAGAAATAAGATTGCTTAAATGAAGATGTGAGGGTTAAAAGGGCAGGGTATGTTTTAGACAACATGGAAACAGAAGCGTGCTTGCTGATGAATATGGTGCTAAACTGATTAAGTTAGATGGTAACCTGAAAGGAAATAAAATATAAATAAATTGAAAAAGAAAAATTCAAGGACATAATAATAGCAAATGGTGTGGTGAACTTTCGTAATTCAGCACTGGAATATTTTTTGTGTTCTGGGACATTCACACATTGGAAAAATACAACAGATATTTTCCAGAACAACAACTGAACTCAGGTTTCTAAAATTATTGCAACCTAGAAGACCAAGCACTTTCTGTTTTTCAGATGTAGGAGAAACATCAGGAACATTCTCTCTGCTTCAGAATAGACTTTGCCTGGGTCAGTTACATCATATCCCTCACTGAGCCATTTCCTCTTCTAGAGAATATACCACTGGCTGTTCTTTCATCTATTGTTGCAATACTGAATACTGGCAGAAAATACATGTTTGATTGCCCTGCCACATACCCCACTGAGAAGCCTAGCTCCTTGCTGTTGATAACCTCCTTGTGGATGCTGAGGGATCTCGACTCCAGGCTGTGCAAGCCCCATTCCCTCCGGCTGTATCTGCAAGTCAAGTGATCCAGCTGCAACCATCCTGGCAGGCCTCCACTGAATCATCCTCTCTGATTTATCCACATCTTTTTGTTGGGGCACCAAAACTGGTCACAGCCAAGCAGCTATGTTCTAATGAATGCTGTGATCATCTCCCTGGAAAGACTGCCTGTACTATTTCTCAAACAGTAATCATGAGTTTGAGATTTCAAAATAATCTGCAACTGGAAATACAATAGAATTCTTCTCAAAAAGAGACAACATACACCTTTGGCAAACCTTTATTTTCAGATGTGCTGTGCAACAGTCAACTTGCTCAAAAATTTTAAGGCAAGCAGTATCTCACTTTGTTGAAAAACAACATTATTAATATGCTACCAGGATCAATCAATTTTTTAAAATCCCTTAGATAAAGAGATTTACCCTTGCCAGTTTCTGGTTACAAATGAGTCTCCAGCTACTGCAGTGATGAAAGACACAAGAATAGAACTTAAAGTTCTGCAAATCTTAAGGTCTCAAAGTATGTTATGCTAACTTTCATCAAAGAAATGCAAACAATCCTATGTCATTCTCCAACAATTTGTTTCCTTCAGGAACTGCTTTGGCTAGAGCCTGCTTCTTCCTCTCTGATCCATTGTTTGGAAATGAAATCAATTTTCTCCTTAAACTCATATGGTTATGCTCAGTTAAAAGTTCTATTTCTTCCAGTTTACAAGGGAATCAGTTTCTGCTTGAAGAATTACCACCCAAATGTATAAGCTGTACCTCTGCTGCTGTCACTGCTGGCTTCCCACTGAACGACAGGAATATGACAAAGGTGGCTCTGAGATGGCTGCTCTGCTGTGCTAATTATTGCACAGCAGATTGGATGAGAGTCCTAAAGATAGAGTGAACAAGGAACAACCAAATGTAGGTAGGTGGATCATGGGCATCATTCAGATTATCCAGAGGATGAGCACCATGACAAAGCAGCAAAGAAGGACAAAGCTTCAAGAGGAGAAATAGGGTAATATGAGAGAAATATGAGAGAGTATTTCAAGCATGTAAGAAATGGATGGCAGGCCAATGAGCATTTTTTGAACTTTTGCTAGTTCTTGCCACTCTCCAGTTTAGCAGAAGAGATCACAAAAGCAGAAAGGTATCTTTTCTAGGCTGAAAAATACTGTATAAAAATACCAAAACCCCAAAAAATTACCTCAATGTTATTTGGGCTTATATGCCTGGCTTGAAAAGGATAGTTTGTAAGCTACTACCTTCCTTTTTTTTTTTTTATTTTTAACAATACACATTTTTACAACATTTAGTCACCTCTGTACTCTATGAAGCTTTCCGTTAAAGCCAGCCAATATATATCCAGCAGTTCTAGGTTTCTGAATTGAAGCCTATAAAGAAAGCTGATTCCACAACTCTTTTTTTCCTGCTTACAAGCATTCAACAGGCTCTCTGTACTCACCCTGATTTACATGAAGTCAGTCCCCAAAGTGTGCATGGGCAGGCAAAAATTTAAAAATGCTAAAAAACCAAAGAAGCATCACCTCTCCTAGGTCACACCTATGGCCCATTCAGTAGACTATATATGCACTGTTATACCACATTTGTACTCAAAAGCCCTCAAACATTCTTCAGACACAATGCTAGATTCCCTGGTCAGGTAAAAGTCAGAAGTCACCACTAAATTCAAGACAGGATTTTCACACTTTAAGAAATCCTCCTGGCTCTCAATATTATGCCAGCTAAACTCAATTTTGGAGGGAAAAAAATGGATTTCGTATCTTATTTATTCTTTTTTTTTTTTTTAATTTTACATTTACACTTAACTGGTTTCAATTAGTCTGAAACACTTCTTACAAAATATTGAAAAATTTTATTTAAGTAAACCAGAATGTCATTCTTGATTTGCACTGTTCTCCTTCCACTATTCCATCTGTAAGAGTTATTCCATTTATGATCAGCAATAATTCATACAGTTAGCATCTCCCTTCCTGTTCAAAGTTTTTAACTTTACAATGCTTAAAAAAAGAATCATGGCTTATTGTTTCCTTCATCATGCAGAAGAAAAGGAAATGCTTGTTGAAGCTGGCACAGTAACACAAGTGTGCTCTTTTATAACCTCTTATGTTTTGTCAGTCATCTGCAAACCTGGATCTTTTCATGATTTGAAAATGTTTCAGTATTTTTTATTCCTGTTAATTTTCAAAATCACCATAGCCTATGATTTCTCTAGCAGTTCCTTCTTGTTTCCTCTCTTGATTATGCTACAGCAGACCCTATTAAAGTTGAATAGCATTGCATACACATGATAAAATCTACCAGAGAAGTGCAAGGACAACACTTCAAATTCTTACAAGTCAAGCTGATCCACAAAACATGTTGTATAACTGGCAGGACTAATCTCTCCCATCACACTTACAGACAGAGATGTCCAGGTTCATTTAAAATAACCTTAAACAAAACAGCAGAAATTTGCAGTGCTTGGATTTTTTTTTAAATGTATGCATTGTACTGGAAGGAGGAATATCTCAAATTTTATTCCTGTGGTGGCAAGGCAAAAACAGCTATAGGAAATGGTATCAGCTGAATTATGTTTTGTCCCGCAGCACACTAGGACAGTCCCATCCAGACCATTTCCCAGATGTTCTTGCCTGCAAATTCCACTGAACCTCTGGACCCAAAGTGATGAGAACATTATCTTGTACTAAAAACACATGACTGAACTGAATTATTAATTTTTCCTTACAAATCTATGTTCCTGGTAGGAGAGGAGAGGGATGACATTCATGCATGCAAAGGAAACCTCCTAGAAGACAAAGCAGCTTAATTTATCAAGGAATAGGTGTATGTGGTGGTTATTTAAAAGAAAAAAAGCATTTTCCAAATGTCAAGTTCAAGTGAAATGTCCATCAGCAAAATAAAAACTTCACATATGGTACTAAGGTCTTGTACAGGGAACCTTATGATTTCACTTAAGCGTGACTGAAGGCCACCCATGTTCCCGCCAGGACGTCTATAATGAATAACAGAATTACAGCACACAATATTAATTATTCCTTTTTAGAAGGAATTAAAAGAAGCAACACAACTTTCCTAAATATATGAGGTAAGCCACAATATGATACATATGATAAATTGACTATATTCGGGCAACAATCTAATGCCTCTTTCATATCTCACTTTATAGATATTATCCCCATATTTACATGGAATCCAGATGAAGGCAAAACAATCACAGTGAATTAAAGATTAAAGGCCTAAAATTTCAGAATTCTGCTGAGCATCCTTGCTCAGCAGCTCAGTTGCTCGACAGCTGCTGGACAAGATGAAAATTTCTAAGAGTGAGTCTCGCCTTATGAAGTAAAAACATGGGGATTCCTCCTTTGTGCCCTGAAGACTTTTATATAGTCCGCATTCTCCCAGAGGAATCAAAGGAAAAAGTAAACTGGTGAGAGGATGTGTGGAGGAAAGGACATCTAGTCCAATCTCCTGCTCAAGAGTAGCATATTCAAAGCCATAGCAGATTGCTCAGGACCCTTCTAGCTGAGGTCTGACAATCTCCATGGATTAAAATTTTGCAACTTTAGAAAGAGTTTTAGTTTTTAATCTCCTACACCAAATAAAAGTTTAAATAAGTTCAAAGAGTAATTATGTCTTAGGACAATAAACTCTTACCATAAACCATAAAATATAATATGGAATTCTAGAATTTTAAACATCAAAAATTCCTACCACTGCTAAATTAAAATGTATAGAATCACACTGTGTTGTAAATGACAATGTAAAATGAAATGTGCACAGGAGAATTTCCCCGGGATTTTAATCTTTCATTTCTCAGGAAAAAAAACTTTTAAAATGGCTGGTTCCTATGGGTCTGTAGTTACAGCAATGAAAACACCCAAGTTTTGGTAAATTTTTTCCCGGCAGAATCTTAGACATTAATCTGGTCAGAGATGTATAAAATAATAATAATAAAGAAGCATGGCTATCATTAACCACTTCTGTGTAAATAAAGGACTGCTGAAAAAAGAATTGATGATTCCTATTAAAGACATGTAACCTATCGTCCGGATTTTGTAATTCTTATTCATCAGCTGAATTAATGATCTGGAAAGTAACATGCAGTGTAAGTAAACAAACAGCATTTCATTTAGTCATTCCAGTTCCTGGAGCTTGTTTATAATTTAGGGAAGACATGTCTTCATGACGATAGATGTCCATGACTTTGATAAAGAGGTAGATGGATTTTTTTCTCTGTGATAGCCTTCCTGAGAGCCAATGTTAAATAAGAACAAATTACATATTTGCTCTGATCAGCTGCTACTGAATTTGTTCATCAAAAAAAAAAACATCTTACTTATTATCATCAACTGGAAAACAAAAACATATTCCCAAACAGACATAAACACACAGCCTCAACTGTAAAAGAAGAGGAAAACAAAGGGAAAAAAAAAAGGGCTTGACCCTCAAGAAGACTATCGAAGAAACTTCATATCAAATATTCTGAAATGGGATTTTTGGTCCTTGATTTCCTTGTGTGGAAGGTTTTTATCAAAATGCCACTGGACTATATCCAGCCTGCATGCTAGGAGCGCTTAACTGAGATGTTGTAACTGCTAGATTTTTGAAAGGTCAAGAGAGTAACAAGCTACCCAGGCTGCCAGCCACCACCTCACACACCACTGATAGGAGAGTAGCTGTGATGCCCAGGATAGGGAGGCTAAAACAGGCAGCCTGCTGCACCAGGCGAGCAGACAGGATGGCAGACAGCGCCAACATGCCTCCTTGACTTCAGCTTTCCATATGTGCTGTAGGGAAGTCGCGATTTCCATTCTGCACATAAAACATCTTCTGCTAACCCTTCTGCTACCCCTTCTGCTACCCCACATCCATCCACAGGCTAAACAACGTAGACATCAAAATGCATGTCACAAATACTTAAGTGGAAAACAAACTTTAAAGTAATGCTATAATTAGAGGCAGAACACTGCAGTTCCTGCAAGACCTGGATTTATTTTGCACCACATTCATGCACAGCATATACATGTCCCATTTCCTTAACTGAGGACATTCAAGTCACTTTCTTCTAAATATCTCAACTTCTGCATGTAGGGCTCCACCCCAGGCATTAAAATTGATTACTTAAACCATATGCCATTAGTATCTTTTACCCAGAGGACATCTCTAGCTACACAGGTCTCCTGACATTTAATTAAATAAGAACTATGAATATATGTGGCATAAGAGGGAGGAAGTTGTAAATAATTTCCAAAAGCCTGGACACACTCACACGGCTTGCAGAGGAATCCAAGAATTAAGTACAAAGCTACATCAATCAGGGAAGCCCAACTAACTAGCTTGTTGTTAACTCTGTACTGCCCTGCCTAGATTACTGCTCCTATTATTAACACTTTTATATGGCTACATTAGCTTCATACAAATTACTCAGTGAAAAATAGCCAATTTTTTCTATCAAGTCCTGTAGAATAAATGATGAATATGGATTAGAAAAACTCATGTAATCCTGATCATAAAGTTGCCAGGTTATTTTTTTCCCCCAAGTCCATGCTGGTTCACGTCACTGAGGTAAAGTACCTTGTGCAGCACAAGGCTGAGCAGTGCATTGCCAGGAAGTATGTCATTATCATGGCCATTTCCTTCAGATGGAAATAAACTGAAACTAAAACCAACAGATGAATTTACAGATTTCATCAGGCCTTGGTGCCATCAATACACTCAGAAACCAGGTCCTGTGAGAGACCTCCTTCCCTCCTTCCCACTGCTGTCTCACAAATGGAAAAGTAGCTGAGATATTCAGAGCTCCCTCAAATAGTTTGGTGGGACTTTTAAGTACTTTGTTATTTTTTCTTTGTGTTTGTGAGATGAACTGCATTGGTCCTGCCAACCCAGGCCAGTTTTCACACTCCATTTCTCTTACACTCTACTCCTTAAATGGGACTAAACTTCTCCTTTGCTATTTCACCCAGAGCTGGTCATTGGGGTTGGTTTCTAAATGTCAGAAACCATCTGACTTTCACAGGGCTCCCTCTCACACGTGCCTCAGGCACAAACCTGCTTCTCAAACATCATACACTCACCATGATCCTTTTCCACAATAAGAGGAATGCTCATTCCCTTCCTTCATTGTGTTCAGGCACCACTCGGCACTAAATCAGGACAAAAGGATCCAGATAAATTGCAGTCATTGACTTGCCTCATATTTTTTATTGGAAATATCTATTTCTAAAAGTTATTTCCTGAAGGGAGAAACTTTGTCTTTAATCTCCCCAAGCTCCACACTCCCTAGGTCCCTACACTGAAAATCGCGTGTTCTGAGTTCTGCACAAGGGACAGCTGATCCACTGCTCACAGACTCACGTACATAACAGGGAATACAGCTCGTGCATCCACCCATGACCTCCACAGAGCTCCCCACCTTTTTATTGACTGTTCATGTGTTGGACTGTGGAGGCAGAGGTAGGGGAAGGTCAGACACACTATAAATACCTTCAATATACTCTCAAAAATATAAAAGGCTCCATCCTTAGTCACTGAAATTCAAATTAAAGACTGGAGGCAAGGAAATAGAAGCTATATGAAACAAACAGTAACATCATTACTAAAAAATCTACTTCACATAAACTACAGGACATTAGATTAAACACTGATTTTTCTCTGGGGAAAGAAGTATGGTCACTACAGTTGTGCAAACCACTAACTGGCAAGTACACTGGGTGTCCTGGGAGTAACACAGAAATGACCAATACTTTCCTCTGCATGGGTTTATTGAGATTTTCCTCTCTAGTGTTTCCCTATTCTAAACTGAAACTGTTTCAGGAGCCATTCTGCTACACCATCAGAACCACCAGCTCTCCCAGGCTTTCCTTGGGGAAATCCCAGAACTCATATGCAGTGCTTAAACACAGCTGTGAGGTCTCTGAGCTAGTCATGGGGAATGATGCCATACAGAATGACCCTCATTTTTCCAATTTAGGAAAAGAAAACTCTATTGCT
The DNA here is from genome assembly GCA_034509185.1 of Euphonia xanthogaster. Taxonomy (NCBI): domain Eukaryota; kingdom Metazoa; phylum Chordata; class Aves; order Passeriformes; family Fringillidae; genus Euphonia; species Euphonia xanthogaster. The sequence continues at coordinate 20,120,705 of JAYDZK010000113.1, forward strand.
TCTACACTTTGGCTGCTGCAGAAAATCCACAGGAAAAAGGCTTGCTAAGGGTGACTGTTTCACAAATCTACATGCAGCTCTGGATGTGAGCCCATCTATCTTCACATACAAGCACTTGTTTCTTCCACATAAGAGTACTTCTCACTAAACACACAGTTTCAGGCATGAATAACTCCATTTTTTGTGCAGCTGTACAATATTTGCAGTTGAAAATTAACTGAATGCTATTGTCACTAGAAACAAGCCAAGAATCTCCTAAAATTTAAAGATAAAGAATCAAAATGTCAAGGAATTTTTCAAAGGATGGACTCGTGGCTCTGAAGCAAACCTCAGAGACTGAATTTAATTTGATTGCCTTTCAAGTCTGTACTTCAAGTTACACTCACGTGTTGTTCAACTTATCTATCTGAACATAGCATTAGATGTTGTTGCCTTAGGTTGAACTAAGGTGAATGATGGAAAATCATTCCAAAATCTTATGGTTAAATTTTTACAGTGTTCTGCCACAGGTAATTTGCCAAACCATCCTTGTAGTAACAAACATTTTAATTCAATTCAATTGCAATTCAAGGGAGAGGTTCCCAAAGAAGCAATTCTGATTTATTTTCATACATTCCCATGTCAATCCACAGTATGATGAAAACTACCATTGTTAAAAAGTTACAAGTGACTCTCTCTGATCTTAAACAACATCCTTTTCTCCCTTCACTCAGTTTCTGATACAAGGTAAGTAGCAATGACTCAGAGTAAATACATCACTGTGCTCTCCCTACTGATTTCTAGGACTTAAAATATTTTTAAAATAGGTGGGGTTTTCCCTTCAAAATTAGCCCTATCAGCAGAATGCCTGTACACATAGAATTGGGATCTGACTCATGAAGATCAGCGAAAAAGTAACTATTCTCAAACCTGAATGACATTTGACTGCTCCTAGATATTCCCCTCCTTTAGAAACTTAGCAGACAGATTTTCATACTTTTTGGAAGATAATTCTTCCTGGCAGGAGTCATGAGTATAACTGGCATTTATCAACATCATACTTATTATTCCAAAAGAAGTGTTCCATCCTTCAAGAGGTCATAGGCAAACTCAACGGAAGTAAAGATTTAATTTAAATAGAAAAGTTCAAAACTTTTGCCTGGAGAACACAAGTGACAAATGCTCGATTTCCAAGGCTACCAAAACATATGCTTTGGACATCACAAGAAATTCACTGGACTTATAAAGAGGTTTTCCACTCTTTTTAAGATTATTTTTCAAGAAAAATATCTATGGAGATCAAAAAAAAGCAAGTTTGAGTTTCTCAGGAAAGTCAAAAATTGATCACAAAAATCTGAAAGTTACGTGCAACAGAGTGAATGAAATTCAATAATTTTTCTTAAATGACCAATAACCAAGAAAACTTGCTGCCTCTGAATTACTCTGCTAAAGAACAGCTTCCCAGTAATTAGGTTCTTCTCAGAAGAAATCCTAATTAACCCTACACTTACCATCACAGTGTTGGATCATGCTAATACAACAGAGCCCAGTCTCTGCCAGGGGAGACTGCTGGTGGTAAGGAGTGACGAAACTCTAAAGGTGTCCTGTGCCCAGCTGAGGACAGGTCGGTGCCATCAGCCCTGGCACACCTCCATCAGGGCCCTGGGAAGGCAGCAGGGATGTGGCTGGAGCTGCCAGCACCCACAGCCCTGGCAAGGCCCACCTGAGGGACGAAGAGCAGATGTTCTGCAGCCATGGGAAATGCTCTGCTGGGCAAAGTGTAGCCTGGGGCACAGCGGAGCCTCCCAAACTTGCAAGCACCATCTGCAGTCCCATCATCCCTTATGGGAAACTCAAAAGTCTGTTGGGAGTAAGTTTTAGATGCTTTTGTTTTGGGAGAGTAATGCAGACTACGATCTACGAGGCGTCTGTGAAAAGGAGCTCCCTCTTTCTGTTTCATTTTTGATGAACCACTCCAATTCTGTTTAATTTATTTATTTATTCTCTTTAACCAGATGTTTATTTCACAAACAAACAGGAAAAGGCCTAAACAAACAAATTACAGCCACAAATGAGACTGCAGGGCCTGCAGCTTTTTACAGTTTCCTGTATTTATGAAATTAAATTGCTTACTATAGTCAAACACATCTACTTTGCCAGGTATGTGGCAAAGAATGCCTAAAAAGATTCTATATGTTTATTTCATCACTCATAAAGAGCTTAATAAGCATCCACTTAAGGTTCTAAAATGTAATGTGAAAGACACTGTGCATCCCAAGTTAGAACATTTATGGAAATACTAATGGAAATAGCAAAGGACCACTGCTTATTAGTAATAAATTTATTTATTTATTTGTTTATTTATTTTATTTCAAAAAGATAGCTTTTGTCACTGTGTCATGACCCTTTCTTTTTATTTTTAATATGAAGTGGTCATAAACCCCAGCTTTTTTCTTTTGATAACTGATTCTTAAGCAACATTATCTTTGTCAGCTGGGGTTGTGGAAGAAGGTACCAGAGTTGATTATCAGTGCTGTCAGATATCTGGACTTATTATGCACTCAGAGCAAGCCAATAATTCAAACTTGTTTATACACAGGAACAAAAAGAAAGCAAAGTGGATGCAAAAGTTGGTAGTACCAGTCTGTGGCATTTGGCTATTAAATTCAACTGGGTTAGCATACCACCTCAGATACAAATGTTTCTGCAAACGTGTCTACGTGCTCATGTGGATGTGTGTGTGCATATGAAATGCAAACAATGATCACACACGGTCCCATTTCTCTATTACTCTATTTAAATATTGAGTTTTAAGAGATGGATTTACTGAATTCCTCAAAGAGATGCATTAATGATGCTATGTTTCTTTTCATCAGTAGTCTCCTCCCTAGGATAAAAATCAAATATTATATGCATAGCTAGAATTCCTTAAACTTATTTAAAATTGCTTTAAATTATTAGTAAACTTAAAATTAAACCCTGAAATTCTTCACTGTCACTTTTCACTCACTTTGTCCTTCAGTGACTCAAGTAATTGTGTGGGAAGATAAAACAAATTACTTTTCCACAGTACAGAGCATATGGCTTCATGAACAACATATCTATACAGATAGAAGTTTCACATTGATTTAGCTTTTACTGAACAATAAAAGTGTTCTTCAAGCTTTATGTATACCATCAATTCTATTTTACTTATCATTGAGTAAAGCAAACATCTTGGTAAGTCTGGCTGCCAAAATAACACCCAAAAAGTGCATCCTTCTTTTCCCCCAAACTGTCTTGCTCTAAAGAAAAACTAAGAAGAAAAAACCCAAATGGCATTTTAGTCTGCACTTAGTGACACATTTTCTTTGAGGACACCATTACTCTTCAGTTTCAGGGACCTCTAGAGATATCAAAAAGAATAAAAGGAAAAAAACCCAAGGAAATTAAAAAACCCCAACGCCACACCATTCATGGTGGGCTTCTTACTTTTTCTATTGATACTATTTCACTTTGCATAAGTATGGTGTAGAAAAGGAACAGGAATGAGATGGCTCATGCGCCTGGGAAACTTGTCTCAAACACTGAACTACTTTCCATGACACAGAATACTTCAATATTTTTTAGAAGCTGAAACAGCATCAGAGAAAGAGATTGAGATCTGAATCCAAAGCTTTAACACCATTCTTCAGTCATGTAGGTTATTTTCAAGACATTTTAAAATTTCAGACTTGCTTGCTATATGAAACAGGAAGTAACTCCACAGGACACAATGAAATGAAGAGCAAAATGCAAAAGTCTGTTAAGAGCAATTTGCTACCCTTTATGAATTCCTGAATGTAACCAATTAAAAAAAGAAAAAGCTTCAAAGTTTGACACTCTCTTCTGCTTTACAATTTTTATACACAAGTGAAAAACGTTCTATAGCATAATCATTGCAATGCCCTGTGGCTTACTGCTTTGGAAAAACTAAGTTCTTTTCAGCTCCCTAGCTTGGTTTGTGAAAGTTTGTGCAAGTCACACGTACATAAATGAGTTCAATGTGCAGACAGCTGCACTTAAACTATTTTCCTGAATGTCTTCTACATTTGTTGCATCTAAAAAACATAGCTGGCTGGAATTTAAAAAAGAAAAAAAAAAGAGGAAAAAAAATCCAAAATAACTAGATTAGTTCCTTGAAATGTGTTGTAGAAACCAGACTGCCATAAAAGGCCCTCTCATACTTCAAAGAGCAACTTCAATAATCAAAACAAAACATTTGCAATTGCCAGTTATATGCAAAGAATGTAGCACTTTTGAGCTTGTGAAATTTATTTTGATGTCCTATAGTAGAGTTCATACATATTTTTCGGTGTTATTCTTCCCCAAAACTCCTCAGATTAGGACTCAGTCACAAATGTGTGTGGGTGGAAGAATCCATCCATTTTGCCTACAATGTACCACTTCAGCCACAGGCTGCAAAAATGCAAACTTTTATGTCAGCTAACAATGTCATGCAAAAGTGTGGAACTGTTAGTGGTTTTCTTCTGGTCTTCTCTGACATCATCAACTTATTTCAAACACTGTTTTACACACGTACTTAAGAAAAGAGTGTCAGATCTTAACGTGGGTGTGTTTGGGTTTTTGTAAACTAGCTCTTTTGACGGACATTGCAGTACAATACAATGACATGCTTTGAACTTTTGTACAAAATAAATGGCTTGGCAACATCCCCACAAACATACTGTTAAGGCCAGTTCCGTAACTCCTTGTAGTCTATTTACATTGCAAAGTATGAGACAAATTCTTTATTATTTGGAGGCATGAGTTTGCTTAACTCGGAGTACAAATAGCTGCGTAATACTCAGTACTTAAATACTTTCAATACCACCACAATGCAATAAACAAGACAAGGAAAGTAAATTCAATTTTATCTACCAAATAGTATCCCACTACTTGAAGAACTTGAAGAAAAATATATTTAAAAAGCAATCGAATTGGTGAATACTGAAGTTCAAACACAGAAAAAACTATACTGACAGAAATTCAAAGCTGCCCAATAAACTCTGAGATTGGAACATTAAAAGTAACAAGTAAGAAATAATAATAAAAAAAAAATAAAAATCACTCGTTTACATCTTACCACTTCGTACTCCTCACTGCCAAAAAGGTTCATAGTTACCCCTTCGCGGTCTGACACCAGTTGCCCTGAGCGCCCAGCCGCCTGAAGTCAGATCTTCCCCTGCATCCTCAGCTCCCGTGTCCCAGCCGGGCGGGCTTCCCAGACTGCTTTCCCACGCCTGGGCTGCTCCAGAGGCACCGGGGCTCTCGGGCATGAACTCGGAGTCTGCTGCGAGGGCCGCGGGACCGGCGCGATGGAAAACTGCGAAACTCCGCGGGTGGCAGCGGCAGCCCCGGGGCCGTGCGGAGCCGAGCGGGGCCGTGCGGGGCGGGGCGGGCAGCGGGACGGGGCGGGCAACGCCAGCCGAGGCGGGGCGGGACAGAGGGACGGGGCAGTGCGGGACAGAGGGACGGGGCAGCGGTGCGGGGAGCGGGACGGGACGGAGCGGTGCGGGGCGCGGCGCGCAGAGAGGCGGTGCGGGCAGCGGGACGGGACGGGACGGGACGGAACAAGACGGGGCGGTGTGGTGCGGGCAGCGGCAGCGCCGCGTTCCGGCCCTGCCCCGCCTGGCCCGACACCGCCCAAATTGTGAGCGGGTGAAAGCGCGGCCGGGAGAGAGCGAGTGCGGCCCGCGAAGCCGCGGCTCGGACGGGAGGGCTCGGGAGGGGCTGCCGGGGCCGGTGAGGGACGGACGGGCTGCTGCGGCCGGGGCCCGCGAGGGACGGACGGGCTGCTGCGGCCGGGGCCCGTGAGGGACGGACGGGCTGCTGCGGCCGGGGCGAACCGGCAGCACCGGGTGAGCCGCGGGGAGCTCGGTTCACACATAACCCTCGCTGCTCTGACCGTGCTGCAGAAACCCATGCAGCTATCTCGCTATCTATGTCTTAAAAAAGAAAATCTCTTTTTAAAAAGAAACAAACAAACAAACAGCTCAGAATAGTTTCCCTTTTGCATGTTTCGCTCGTTTCATTGCTTCCTCGCACTGAGAGTCCCAGACTGCTCTGTAAACACGGTGTAACTTTATCTCTGTGCCCCAATGGCGCTCAGGTAACTGAAAAGTCACACCCGCTACCTCCAGCGCACGGGAAGCGGATCCGGCATGGAATACCCCGCCGGGACAGAAGAATCTAAGGACTCGCCTTGCTCCTGGCCAACTTCTAGTCGAGGCAGAGCAGGCAAGAAAGAGCAAAAAAAGCCAAAGAGCAGGATAAAACACAACTAAAAGACTTCAGAGACCAATTCCCCAACTGCATTCCAAACTAATATTAAAATGGGGCTTAAAAAATAAATCCCAACAAAGATGGTGTAGGAATACAGCATAAACTAAGCCAGGCACGCAGCCTTTTCTCTGGGAAAGGCTGTTTTTTACAACTGAGGAAGAGGCCACCAGTCGGCATCCAGTAACACAACCCTGATCAAAACTGCTTTCAAACAGCACTATGAAACCCATCCCTTCTCAGCTCAGTCCTCTCAATTCTTTATAGTTCATACTGCTGCTAGCACTATATCCTATAACCAGAACTATACATAAACACTAAGAGAAAAATATGGAATATGTAATTTCTTAAGGAGGAAATGTGTGGGTTTATGCTTGCCCGTTTATATCTATAATCAAGTTAATATAATATACACAGCATCTCATGACAAGATATAGCGTTGAAAACCAGTTTGTGGTATTCAATTTCCTTCTCTTCCACAGAAGAAAGAGAGCAAGACCTCTTTCCTAATAAAACCAGCAAATGAAGCTGTTCAAATACATTGTAAATATCTTCCCTGTTCCTTCCCTTGCATCATCCCATGCTTATTTAAAATACATCTCTTGACTAACTCAGTTTCTTTGCGTGAGTTAGTAGGATATTCTTCTCTCAATCTGTTTTCTCTGTCAAAACAGACCTTTTGTCCTCTGTTGACTATATGTGATGTGACTCACGAGTCTGGATTTTTTAATGTTCTTGTATGTATCCACAAGCAGAGTTAAACGCAAGAAATGGTTGGAAAAGTGAAAATCAGAAATCAGAAGACATTAATTTTATTTCCAACCATATGTTTACAAAATAGTATTAGTTTAAATCTGTTAGATGAACTGGTCACTTTGTGTTATATCAATTGCAAATTACGCTTCAAAGAAATAATATCATAATAGTTCATTCCCAGAGCGTAAATAAAACATACATCATTCCTGCATGGAGGCTAACAGGCATCAGACACCTCTACTGGAATGTAATCACCACTTGTCCAAGCTGGTTGCTCCTATTGATGCTGAATGAGTGTGGTCACACACACTTAATAGTTATAATGTAATTGCCTGAGTTTTCCCACACAGTGTTTTTAGTGTGAAACCACACCTGTCAATACTGGCAAAGCCAGTGTCATCACACATTACTTTGCTTGTCTGATACAGCTCTTGTAAGCAATTGAAATTTGGATGTTGTGGCTTGATTGCTCCCTTTTGGATATGGCTCTCACAACTAATTTAGAGAAAAAGAAAACCAGCAGGAAAGTTACAAGTACTCCTAACATCAAAAAAAAAAAAAAAAAGGAAAACATATTGCTTTGTATGTATTAAAAATTATGAATTTTTTTTTTAAATAATTTCATCAGCTCCTGTACTTTGGCAATGAATATGAAATCTGGGAGGACTGCAGTTCGTATATACTCAACAGAGACTTAGGGCATTATTCAGGCTGTCACCATAAGTGACTTTCATGTCACAAGTAATTCTCACTACAGACAGCACAAGCAGCCAGAGTCTGGCAGCTTGGACAGTAAATAAGCTGAATTGCTCATTGCTCTCTTGAATTGAAACATCATGACAGGTACCAAAGTCTGTCTCAAGGCTCCACAAAGCAAATTTGCATATAGCTTTTATGGTTCAAGAATTAAAAGTCTGCAAAAATGCCACCCCTGTTGAGGGTGTTTAAACTTAGCAAAGCACTTCTGGATGACCTGTGCTCCTCTCCAGCTAAACTGACAGCACAGGGTTTTTGCTGCACGTGGTTCCCCCAGTAGCTGAGTGTGGCAAGGGACTGGCCAGCAGAGGGTGGGCAGCGTCTCACCGGGGCTGAGCCTTGCAGGCAGAATGCCATGATCCAGAAAGGGCAAGCAGAGAAGTGGAGGAGATGGAGGTGTGCAAGGGAGGCATGGAGAGGGAAGGGAGAGAGAGGTTGGAAAAGAATCTGTGAACAATGAAGCTGAATGGGTGGTGGGATGGGAAAAGCAAAAAACCAGAGGGCAGAACAAGGATGGATGGCAGCAGTGTGACCCACAGGGAGGAGAGACTAAAAGCCAAGCTAGAAGTCAGGAACTAAAGTTCTGCAAGAAAAATGTTGATAGTAGTCAGGGAGCACAATAGGATTTGAAAAGGCCTTCATAGAGACAGCTGGCTACCTGACCAGCCTAAGGCTAGGAGGTAACCAGGAAGGAGTGCAATGGTGTGGAGCAGGGCAGAAATGCTGAGATGGGATGCCTGGGCAGAAGTGGCTGATCAGGCAAATACAGGCCATTGGAAAACCTTGAGTTGGAGACTTCAGCAAGAGGCAAAGTTGCTACTCTATTTTTGGGATAGACTGGAACTGGGATGAGGGCAGAAAGTGTCAAATGCACAGAAATACATCTAAAAAAATGGTAGGTGGAAACAAAGCTAAGGGTGGAATTGCTCCTCTCCCCAACTGGCACTTTCCAGCAGGACACGTTCTTGCAGATATCTGACACAGCACTCCACCAACATGACTCGATGAAGACTGGACCTTAAGAACCAGCATTCAGACTAAAGAAAAATAAAATACTGTAACTGTGAGAGTCAAGACTACAGTCTGAAATGATGAAGTAAATCACAAGGATAAAGTAAATCCCTTATTCAATGTACACAAGCACTTTTAAAGTAGCTCTTGCTCATCTGTGGAAGCAACACAGCAATAGCAATATTAATCATACGTTAACAGAGGTAAAGAGGTACAAACACAGGTACGTCAATATGTGTGGAGTTTGTTTTCCCTGATTGCTTCCCTAAGTTTTGTTCCTTTCATAAAATTCTATTAAGATGTACAGTATCTGGTGGAAGGGGAATAAAGAAAACAGAGCCGTACTCTCTTTAGTGACTCTTAATGAAAAGGCAAAAAGAAATTAGTAGTGATTGAAATATAGGAAAATACATTCGGACACAGAGTTTTTTTTTTTTTTTGCATGATAAAGTTTGTTTTGTTGTATTTTTTTATTTTACTGAGGGGGTGAGAAAGCACTGGCACAGATTGCCCAGGAAGGTTTTGGAGTTTCAATCCTTAGAGATAGTCAAAGGCCATCTGAAGGTGGTCTTGGGTTACCAGCTTTAGGTGGCCTTGTTCCAAGCAGGTAACTGGAATAGCTTGAGAGGTTCTTTTTTACCTCAAGCACTCTGTGAAATTAAAAACTATCTGATTCACATTGATATTTTAGGGATTCTATCTCTCCATTTTAATTTTCAGGGATTTTGTATATTGACTTTTCAGATTGTCAAAGAGAATAGCATTTAACTCTGGAATTTAAACCCTGACCCATGTCTTTTAAGCCTAGCTATGAACTGTCTACATTATAAATAGCTTTGTATATCATAGTACTTCAACACAGTGCCTTTGGGAAAACAAACAGAAAAAAATGCTGACATGGTTGTCAAGGTTAATAGACTAAACAGACCTTTCTTGATAAACAAGGATCTTTCAGCTTGTATCCAACAGTAACAACATTTTTTTTTTGGGGAATTCTATGGAAAGCAATTGACTCTCTCTTACCTAGTTCAGATTCAAATTCAAATCCCAGTGAAGAATGTCAACAGCTTGTAACACCTTTACGCAGCTAGCAACAAGAATTGGTAAGGAAACTTTTGCCAAAAAAAAAGAATAAGCTGTTCCCTCTCACATATGGCATGAAAGGGCAAAAGCTATTGCACTTTAATTACTCTGCATCCAAACTATCCCATCCTATCCTATCCCACACCAGCACTGAATAATTTCTTAACAAGGTTATTTATATGTGAAAATTATGATTAGCAACTATTTTTTTTTCCTATGAATTTCAGCTCTCCTATTGATTTTCTCCCATAGGTGTCATTCTAACTGTGGCAATACCCTTCCAGCAGCATAAACTTAAATTTTCAGGAGTGTTACTGCCCTGAAAGAGCTACAGCATGGATGTGAAGCCCAGCCTGCCTTGTTCCTCTGGACATCAGCACATTTCGAAGAATGGGTCTTTTCCAGCTCTTCTCATTGTAACTCTCTGATCACTGTGTGATGGCAACTGCAATGTCTCAGCAGTTAAGAACAACTCTAGCAGGACTCCACATTCTAAGAAACATCCAAGTGTTTTATGAAAATTATAGGACAGCCTCAGCAAGGAAGACTGAGAGCATGCTAACCCAGTAGAGTTAAAAGCTTCCTCATAACATCACATTGCTCAGACAGTTTCATGACAGGTTAAGTAATTCAATTGGAGTTTCCCAGACTTGTGCTTAAACATCCCTATTTTTGTGCTAGGAGTAGGCAAGGAGGGCGTTGTCAGGGCCAGGACACAATTTAGACCACTTCCTTCTCTTGAACGATACCTTCCTTTCTTTTAAAAGCATCCCTCAAAAGAAATAGCATAGCTTGGGGCAAGTTAAAAGGGCTTTTTTTGTTTGTTTAATTTTCATATCAGCCAAAGTGATGGGTAGCATCCCAGAACATGGTGCAGATTCCAAATTATCAAGATATACTGCATTAACTTCCAGAAGACTTGGTACTTTTTTGCTGAATTTATCCCTTTTACATCCAACCACAACATAAAAATCCATCTCCTTCCATAAAATTCCACGCACCACGTAGGATGCTTGTAATTCTCCCTTACAGATGGTGTACATCTGAAAGAGGGTTGTTAAGCAAAATTTTATTCTGTGAGATTTAGTTTAGGTATATAATAAACCAGTGTCAACTAATTCGAGATGCAATAATGAAAACACTTCCTTAAGATTAATGTCACATCTTAAATCTCAAAACCTAGCTTCAAATGAATGAATAATAAAATCTGAAAGTATGCCCATGGAAGTACAGGAATGCTATATAAATTTTATTTTTAAACATTAAAACTGCTTATTATTTTCAGATTGTTATTGGTTATTATGGTTACCATTCTCTAACACAATCCAATCTGCCTGCACTTTTCTATTTTGGGATACAGCAGTGATAACATTAACAGCAGACTTAACTTCTCAACTTGCAAACATACATACATTAGGGGCACATGCTATCTCCTGCTGCACTGAAAGATAACGTGAGTATGTTCTCACAGTGCCACAGAAATAACAAGCTGCTGATCTCCCTGCAGTCAGATGTTAAAACATCTAATCCAACTTGCAATGAGTGTCAGGAACACAGCATGTTTGAAAACATTTGTATTACAGATACATAATAAAAATACCTGTTGTATTATAAATCCTCTGCACCACTGAGATATTGGAGAAGTGCTATAAAGTTGCAAAATCTGCCCATAGGTGATTGTTCCCATGTGTGGGAAAGTTTTTTATTTTTATTTTTCACATGTGATGTAGAGTCATGTGGAACATTGTCTTCTTAAAACCTTGTTGCAGTGAAACACAGAGACCAGCGAGAGGGACAGAAAGAGCAGTTCAGCATGTTGAACAATTCAACATGTTGCTGGTCTAGGATGGTCACAGAAGTCACCTGCAACTGAACGTGTGGCCAAACACTTCTGAAACAGCAATAAATTCTGTCACAGCTTTAAGGGGTTGGAAGAAAAAATTAATATAAAACTTACACAATGATGTAGAAACAGCTTGTGCTTGCTATTTTTCCTTAAAAAACACGTTTTTTTTTCCACTGAAAGATTACTACTTTATAGTGTTACCCATACATTAATACAGTATTAAATAAACAGGAGTTTTTAATCTCACTGAAAAGCTTTCACCTCTTGCACTTAGCGCTGTCTGCCTCTCAGGGCACTGAAATGTTTCAAGTGACATGGGCAGCTCCATCATGGCCAGATGCTGATTGTCCAGAGCTGGAGACTGAGGAATAGCTTTGGCTCATAGCTGTGCAGAGCAGCTAGCCCAGACTAGTAGGAATGTTACTCTCTGGCCACGTGCCCATCCTGAAAACTGTGGTCCACCTAAGGTTGTCCTCTGGGACAATTTCTGTGCAGTTCCATGCTCAGGACATTAACTTAGTAACTGATAGTTCATGGAGGAGATGTCCAAGCCCCTGTGCCTTTAAAATGGTTTTGGCTTTTAAAAATGTTCAGCCATATTTCAAAATCACATTTACAGAAATGCTTGTGAAACTTGTGCTATCAATACCTCCAAATTCTGTTCCCATTTCAGAGAATAAAATGCAACTAACCAGGAGAAGCACAACAGCAGGCCACGGGAGTAATTTTTTCTCACTCTGCCTTTGTTTATGCATTTTTGGCACAAGCCATCACTCCACAATTCCATCAGTTTCAACTATCGATTATCACCAAACACTGTGGTTTCTTTGGCCTCATTGCTTCTTCAAATCTCAGCTCCCATTTCTCATTTGTTACTGTTTTTGAAACCTCTAATATTTCTGATGGTCACAGTTTTGCACTTGTAAAATCTGGATTCATTATATTTAATTTTTGATGGACTAGCCTGTGCAATGTAATAAGCTCCACTGAAATAAGTTCTGGTAAAATGTGAAAGCTGGAAAACTTGTCTCTGAAGAAAGGACAATTTATCTCTTGGGACTCACTTGAGAGCTCAAAATAGGAATTAAGTGGAATTTAGGCAGCATATGTGCTGCTGTAATGGCTCTCTCACCTATGAGGGTGGGTGTCACCCTGGCACAACAGAAATGTAGTTCAGTTTAACAAGCAGGGAGCCAGATGTGTAACCCTGGCCAGGAACTCGCAGCGTGCTGCAGTGAAAACACGGCCAGAGGAACCAGCGTGTCAGCTAAGCAGAGACAGCAGGCTGCAATGCAAGGCATTTAATAGGTGCAGTAAGTTGCTGCTCACAGAGAATTAATGCAATTTGTTACAACAACATGTTCAGAACTGCCCTGATGAGATGCATCATGAAGGTAAGGTACTTTCAGTCAATCTTCCTTGTCCACTCAAATTAACAGGATCTTGTTAGCAAGGAGTAAGAAGGTGAATACTTAGCAGACAGTAAGAAGGTGCTAAGATCTTTCCTTTTCTGCATTGAAATGACTTTTTTTCCCCCCTCATTTATAATATAGATATAACTGTAAGATGTAAAAATGTGATTTTTCAATTGCATTTTTGTGTATTGCACATTTTCTTCCCCTCCCTCTTGCCACAATTCCTGATTGGTGTTCATAAAAGAATGCTGTGAACAGCCTGGCTCCCCCATGCTGACAGCACTGAAGGCTCGTGCAGATGAGCAAAGAGCGTATCTCAAACTGCATTTCTGTGGGGCTCTCCTTCTCTGACACTGCAGGACTCTCATACTCCAAGAAAGGCATTCAGCCATTTTCTACACCCTGACTAGAGTTTTAAAGGTGAACCCATTCCTGTGCTACAGAAGTCATCCCTCAGTACCTTTTATAGCTTCAAATCTATGAGACTAAGGTGGGTTGGATGAGGATTTCTGAAGTCACTGAGAAACTCCTCCTAAGTACAAAAAATTTGCTAGACATTTGATTTAACATGCACAAAAAAACCCAATAATATAAGAATTCTGATCAAATCCATATTTGATGATCTTTATACTGTAGCAACCTATAAAAAGACAGTATTTTGAATTCCAAGATGCAAGAATTTCTCCTCTCCTAAATTCATAAAACTGAACCTAAATTGTATATTGTGTTGTCCATGACATGAACAGAATACTGGATTTACACTAAACCAGCATCAATGCAGAAAGTTGCTTTTAAAATCTAAGAAGGAAATTATTCCCTTAAGTAGTTCAGTTCTCACATCTTAAACTTCTCCTAAAATAAAATGTTCCTGCCATTACAAGGCTGGTTGCTTTGTTTATGTCTACACAAGTTCTAGTGAGGCTGGGAGATCATGTGAAATCAAAGTGATAGAACCTGATCACATTTTTGTGACAGAAAACATTCAGCCAGAAAATATCATTATGTCCTAGAAACTCACTGATTTACTCTGAATTTTGCAGGAAGCTATCAAAGTGCTTCTTTTCAAAGCACCTTTTCCAGCAATCCACCATGGCATCAGCTATGCAAACTATTATGAAATCAAGCATTACTCTGTTTCTTACACACCAAAGTGACCCTGTTTCCAAGACAAACTGGAAATATTATGAAAAACAGTACTTTAAAACTTCAAAAATTACTTTTTCCAATGCCTCCCTCTATGCATTAATTTAAAAGTTTCTAGAGAGGAAATATTGAAGAGATGACTCTTTCAAATAATACTATAGTTTGAAAATACGTGTTTCATTGTTAGCTCATAGAAACAACTGTATCATTTCACAAGAACAATAAGGTATATGCAAATGTGACACCAAGAAAACCAACCAGAACCTTTCTATTAAATATCAGTCCCTTAACGTTGCTTAAAAAAATAGGCAAAATCATAGAATCATAGAATATTTTGTGTGGGAAGGGACCTTCAAAGGTCTACCTCCAATTGTAAGGCTTTTAGTAAGAGAGAAAATGTTAAAGCCCAAACATATTTTGGTCACAGAGATTTTCAAGGAAACTCTATCCTGTTGAAGTGAGATGCTGAACTGTGTACATAAAACTCTGGGAATTGCACAGGAATGATAATGCATACTTGGCTGAGAACTTTCTCAAACTGAGAAGACACCAAGACAATTACTGTATCTCTAAGCCAGTCTTTCTACAGGCATCCTCTGATCAGCATGAGCATACTCAAAGTTAAATCTGGCTTTTATATATAGCAGGCCTTTAAAATTACATTTTCTTCTGATACTACTATTCTACCCATACCATTAACTAGCCAGCTAGTAATTTTTAAATTATGAAGATTATAAATCATCAACCTGAGAATATCCTTTCAGCAGCCTCAGAACATTTAGAAAAAAAATAGACGTTTATATCCAGTAAAATACTGCAAAATGCGATGTATCATTAATGAGGTGAAGAAAAAAAGTTGTTTAGTGACAGCAGAAGTAATGAAGCTTGGGTTCCCACACACACCTCCACAATACTTTCAGCTCTCTCTCATTTTCCCTACACACCACATGCTCTGTACCCTCAGCTCCCCTCCCCTCTCTGAACTTCTCTTTTCATGAGCTGAACAGGAGAGAGCACTTGTTTGCTCTGTTGCAGTTAAAGTTGTGCTCCTCAGCTGGATGGATGCTGCCTTCCAGATGCCTGAGGAGGCCAGAGAGTGCTGTACATCTCCCATACTGGCCCCTTGAGGAAATGGCTTCAACAGCTCCTGCAGCCCCAGGAAGTTCTGCTATAATCACTCAGTGCTTCTGAGACCTCTGCAAGGCTGGTTTAAATCGGCCACTGAAGTTCCTGAGAAGCACAACTAACAGATGGAAAGTGGGATTGCATAAATCTTGTCTTAGGAAACAAACCTAAGAAATCAGAGCTGTTACACAAAGACTGTCCGTGCACTTTAATACTCAGCAGCTTGTTTAAATATAAGCTGATGCCATGAGCAGCAAGGTAAACATTTAATCTGTCTGAAAATTTTCAAATCATCACTGTCACAGAGCATTGCTTGCAGCTATTAAGCAGTTATGAGTACAGTATAAACCACAGGCTTTTGTGTCGTGTACATTCAGCACCAGTGGCAGAAAAATATTTGTGAAGAAATACTGCACTTGTAACAAAGGATTTTAGGGACCAGCAATTAAAATATTGCAAACATTTATATGTTCATATGTAATTAGACAATCGATTTTCCAAATTCTTGCATCTTCTGTATTTTACTCCATAGCAAAAAAAAAAAAAAAAATTTAAAAAAAGTAAAAAAATAATCACAGTGGTTTAATAGCGTATAAAATTGATATCTGAATGAAACTGAAGTTTCAAAGCACTTGACCTCCTGTTCTTTTTCACTTCTTTTTTTTTTTTGTTTTGTTTTTTTTTTTATTTGTGGCAGCTCCACACCAGGGATCCTGGGAAGCAAATAGCAGAATTTGCCCTTTCAAGTTTATGAATTCCTAGGCTTGTTCACTGCTATTTGAAAACTGAATAAAAAATATTAGCAGCAAATATGTATTTCACTGATGCCAAAAAAGTAAATTTGGATAAATTGGAAAAAGGCAGGGTGCCTCTTCTCTGCAGAGAGGGTGAGGTAAGGACAAAATGTCCTTACACTTTCTGACAGCTACTGAAGTTTCCATACTTCAGAATTTCTGTGTTACAATGACTGTTAGTGATGAAAATGTGTCAGTGGTTATGCAATAAGTAATCCTTTATTTCATCTTACTATAACATTTTAATTAACTTGAACACATCCGGGGTCAACCTGTTCCAAGGGACATTCTGTTATCTGGAAATTTAGAAAAATGTACCCATAAAGCAGTTACTCAATTTCTGGACAATTATACAATTTCAATCTACTTTTGATGCAACAACTGCCATTCAAAGACTATCATTAATAATACATTTACTTAATTATTCATGCCAATAATATGAAAGTTCTCAAGCTATATCTCTTTTTAAATTTTCCCAATTACTTTCCTCCTAGATATTGAAACCATTTTTTTCAATTAGATAGTATCTGAGGATCAGTACTGCTAAACAAAATGCAAATTTGTAAGCACAGCTTCCTGTAAAATGCTTCTGAACAAGAAGTGACTACAGCTAAAATTCACATTAGCAAAACAAAACAGCCTTCCCCTCATTATATATCTGGAGACTTGAATAAAAACTGAGGAAACAGGAATAGAACAGTCATCAGCTATCACTTTAAAAGAAGGGTTGACCAAATACAGAGGGATCCATGTACATGGCTGAATCCCTTTTACTGCCTTCCATCTGTGTTTCACTTCTCCTATCCTGCTTTTTTCCTGCTCCTCAGTTTACAAGGGCTGTACGTGCACGTCACCACTCCCTGTGGTTCCCTTACCCTCTCCAATGATAACTTCTTCCTCTGTCTAACAGGACCTCTATGATCATGCTAAATAGAATTTGGACTTCTCCATGATAGGATATGAGGAAAAAGCTTCCCTTTACTCCATAGACCAGATAAACACAGCTTCTCCTTGGTGACAATTTTTGACAACCAGCAGACAGAAAGATGAAAATGCTGCAACAAACATGTACATTAGTTGTGCTAAGTTTCAACATCAGATTGGTTTTGTTGAGGAAAACAGTATTTTCCAATTTGAGGGTTTTTTTTAAATTTTACAACAGCTTTTTCCCACCAAAAGAAAATTGTGTTCTTATAATTGTATCGGGATTTTCAGAGAATCCCAACACATTTGGTTTATCAGAACTCCTAGTAATTGCTTGTATATAGATTAAAACATAAAGACTTAAGCTTTTTACTATATTAATTAGATAAGAAAAGAGTAAAAGCAGCTATAGCTATGGTTGAACTCAATTACTCTAAGGGTCTTTTCCAAGCTAAATGGTTCTGTGATTCTATTAGTAGCTGATTTCTACTATTCTGAACATCCATGCTGAAAATAATTCCATTGGAATTATATATAGTAGTTGTACCCTTTCCTGCCTCATGGCACACTTCCTGTAAGATCCACTGTTGCATTACTTTCCCCACAAACATAAGAGCATAGTCTAACTGGAGAACAAAGAAGTTGTTTATAAAGAAAAGTTGTCTGTAAGAAGACAACAGAATGGATATTAGCAATAACTAATCAGTTTCTTATGTGGAGATCCCTAAATAACCCGGGAATAGCAATGATCCAAATCTGATTTCCTTCTAGAAAAAAGCTGTGGAGCAGCTGTTACACAAGACAATGCCTCTGACTTCTCTCAGAAGAACTCTGGAAAGCTACTGTCATGCTTAAGGTACTGTTCTTTTACTGCAATTTTATTCAAATAGCTCATAAATGTTATAGAAAGAAGTAAGCTTAAGCCAAACATTCAGTTTAAATCTTTGTTTGTGTAATTTCACTTTAATCCCCATCCTTTTTTTTCATACAGTGTAAAAAGAAAAAACACATCCATTTGAAGTTTAAAAATAGTATTTGTCCTCTATTTAAATTTTATTTCACAGCACAGCTGTAGTGGGATGTCTGCTACTAAAACTCCCTGGCCCCAGGATACACATACCTGGTCAAATGCTGCCAAAGAAAGACTCATGAGCGTGTTACAACCTAACCCAAACAAAAATAATAGAGAGTATAATGTTTGTGTCTGAAGAGAGAATGTACTTCAAGCTACTGCCAGCAGAGAGTCCCATTGCTTTCATATTGAGGAGAAAACAATTTAGCACAATCCCCAAAAATCACTGAACAAAAAGCCAGCCACATTTAACTATTTTAATAGGGCTACAGACAGAAGCCCTAAGCAGCAGCCACCTGAAAGTGCTTTCCCTCCCCCTCAACTAATTTTTTTACAGTTTTTCCAAACCATAAGTCAAGTTGGAATGTTTCAAAAAAGGAAGCTCAAAAGTATGGTTTGGACTTCCACAAAAAGGCTGGCACATTTCTCAACATATTTCAGCTTGGCTAAATGAGAACAAAGTGGAACAGTTTAACTGTAATTAAGTTAACTTGCAAGCCAGCCTCTACATCTCATTGTAAAATTAAAGGGCTCCCGAGCATCTGGCCTGCACTCCTACTACATATGCTTACCCCAGGAGCAAAGTGCTTAGTTTGAGGAGACATCAGGCGTCTGTCAAGCATGTCAGCCTCACTCCAAGCAGGCCAGCCCTTCCAGCAGCAGCAACACTTCTCACAGGAGCACAGCCTCCGACGCAAAGCAGCGCACCAGCGAGAACTTCAGCCCATCAGCCCACGCTGACCATCATTGCGAATACCTGTACTTGTAAGGCCTGGTTTAAAGGGCACAGCTTTGGTCTCTACGAAGCAAGACTGTTTGCTGGCCCTTTCTCTCAGCTGTTGATCTGATACAGTCCCTACGTTAGGGACAGCTCAGCAGAGAGCCTGTCACCATCAATTACCAAGGAGGAGTGGGAGGGCTCCGTGCTCATGGTGACGCCAGCCGCTGTAAGGACGGAGCCTGCACACTTGCTGGAGTAACATCCCTCTTTGTTCATCTCAGATGCACGCCTTGCAACATGCATGGCCCCCTGGTAACATACAACTGCTGTGCAGCCAGAAACAGGAAAGGCATCTAGCATTAACAAGGCATAATCAATTTATTGATGTCTGTGGATACAGATTTTTTTTTTATTCTCCACCCCCTCCCCCCCAAACAGAAATATTATGCTGGAATTTCAAGCTGTAAATATTAATTTAAGTTGGAAATCTTCTGTGTAAAAGAAAAATTCTACTTGACTCTATCTAACGTAGAAGACCCATTATGGTAGAAAATACATATAAATGAGCCTTAATCATGATTTTTATATAAACTATCGTCCTAAAAACTGTCACTAGATATTTCATCATGGCATTTTCTATATACTAGCCAGTCAACTGAAATCATCAGGAAAATTTACATGCATAATATTATTGGCCCTAATGAGTTTAAGAATTTGCAAGATTAAGGTCAAGTGGCTTAAAATAAGAGCATAGGTTAGAAGTAACTAAGGATGCATGTTTGTATTGGTTTGAGGCTTCTGGAGGTGAAGTAAAAAGGAGCAAGGACCAGGCAGCAACAGGCAAGGAATGGTATGAACAGAAAAAGAGCTCCAGAGAAGCCACTTTTCCCTCTGTTACCACTGAGATAATGAATATCAAGGCAGTGATTCCTCAGAGGAGCAACAAGCACAAACATTGTTTTGGCTCCAGCTGCTCAATGAGCTGGGCAATCTGCTCCTCTGCCTATGCCTCAAGACTGTTCTTCAATAGCCCCACGAAGTCCAGCCTCTGGTCCATGAGAGCCAAAAACACTGTCCATTTCCAAAGGCTGAATACTTAATAACAACTTTGTGTGTACACTCTGTAAAGTCACAATGGTACTCAGAGAGGGAAGGGCAGACCCTACCTCACAAAAACTGCCTAACCAGATTTTTCTCTCTTTCCTTTTAGACAAAGACCTCAGACTAGCTTCCATTTTTAGTAACTGGTCCCTACTCATTTTTTCACACAGACACTTTTAAGGTGTACCAAGATTGACCAATATAAATTTATGCTCTTCAAATGTAATTTCTTATTTATATTATTCACATACCAAATTGTTAAAAAATCTCTTTAACTGAAAACAAGAAGTGACTTTTGGTTAATACTTGACCAGGTGGTTCTTCATTTGCAGGGGTTTTTATGGGTTTTTTTTTTGTTTTTTTTTTGGTTTTTTTTTTTAAGGGGACTATGGGAATGCAGCATTCTTAACATTTTACCACTGTTTTGGAATCCAGTATTCATTCTAGGCCCATTTTGGATGCCAAAAGAGAATTAAATAAGTAGTAACTGCCCTTATTTCTCATGAAATAGACATTTCTATTTACCTGAAATAGACTGAGCAAGGAAAAATACACAAAACACTGACAACCTCTTGCACAATTTATTTTGACTTCTATAAGGCACTTCTAGGATGGATATTAAACTCAAAATGTTGAAACGAGTACTGGTTTCCAAGGAAGCAAACAGTAAACTTCAGCAAATTCAGTTTTAGAAGGCTCTGAGAAGTATAGCAATTTCTGATGCAATATTGTATTTATAATGTTGGGGGGGTTAACTGTAAAATTACTGAGCAAGCTTTTTGGCAAAGTTATTATCCTTAAAAAATTTAATACATGCTGTGGGACACAAATACCTTGGGGCAAATCAGAACTACTCTGAAGAATACACAGTCACAGTCCCAGCTGGAATATTGCAATTAGGACAGAGCAGCTCTCATTCCAGAGGCTTATTTTCTGCCCTTCGGCAGATTTTACAGAATACTGAAACTAAGCTTGCAAGACCACACTGTCATCATGGCAAATTTTGGTATCATAATATTGAAACAAAAGAACTTTGTAGTAGAAAACACAGTAATGAGATAACTTAAAATATAGAAACAGCAACAGAAAATTTTTCTGTACCAATCATAGTTTCTAAAGCTCCCTAAATCTTTTAGTCATAGAATAGAATAGAAACACCTATTTTTATTCCTATTTTTTTCCTTTTTATTTTTTTTAATGATTTTAACTTCTGAGCAGCAAACAGCATGGAACCAGTATGCAGTAAGTACTAGATAACTTCCACCCTTTTTTGCCCAAGAGGGTGAATCATCACCTAAGAAGTGTCAGATTTGTTTAAAAGTATCTGCTATGTAACCTGACAAATTAGGTGCCTGAGAACAAAGATCTTCAAACCCTTACAGAAAAACACATCTTTACTATGAGAACAGGAACCCAGTTAATTCAGAGATTACTATTCTAATTCATTCTTTAATCCCATATAGTTCTAATGGAGAAGTAGCCTTAAATCCTAATAATCTATATTTACACAGTGATTTCATCAGAAGTCTCAATTAATATTAAACACAGCTTTATAAAATTTTACTATGTTTGGACTATAAATGTCATTAAGCACATGAGAAAACCAAAGTACTGATTAACTAAATACTCAGTAACATACTAATAGAAGCTTGCTTGTAAATGTTTAAGCTGCTTTGGTTTTGTCTTTTTGTGTAACAAAGCAAGATGGATGTCAATCTATGAAAGTTCTTGCTGATAAACCAGATCAAAAATGAGTTGTTAAGAGATCACACAGTCAGTAACTCAGAATTGGTAAAACCTTAAGACATATGAGTAATTTTTCTCATCACCAAGTCATTGTGCATCAGCTGATCCATATGCGGACATGTGGGCATGCTTAGCATATGGCAAACAAATTAAGGCAATTTATTGTAATTCTGCCTCATTATGAATTATGTTATCTGACATTTGCTGATGAGTATATGCATGAACATGACAACTCATAAATTTAAATACCTAAGTCTAATATATATATATACTGGAAAATTTTTCAGGTTTGCTTTCCCATTTTAAAGACAGATATTTTGCATTCGTTTTGCTTCAGTTACTTCAGATATCACATTTGCTTTTATTCAATCATAAAGTATCTCATCTGTCTTGCATAAAAAAGTTCTCAAAACATAACTGCATGTTTCTGAGCTGCCTCAGCTGGCCCTTTAGGTATTCAGGCACCCCATACAAAGAGCTCAGGTTGAGTTAACTACAACCCAAGCTGTCCCCTTTTCCTATGTGAAGGTATATATCCCTTTGCCATTCCTGTAAGTGACACATCAGCTCTTCTCACATGGCAAGAGTTAGCTTTAGAAAAGTTTTCTTTCCCCTTTTAGAAGATCCAAAGTCTTTCCAAAAGATAGCAAGGTATTAAAATCCCTCATTTATCACAAGAGCTAAAAATTTTTGTTGAGAAGGGAGATAAAAAATCAGTGAAAGCTCACACAGAGATAACAATTCATAAGCAAACAGACCAGACTCATAATTTTAAATTGTTCCAACAGCCTGTCCACAGGAAACACACAAACCCACCCAAGCCCTATCAGCAGGAGAGCCCTCAGCTCCCCAGCACACATCAAAATTCATAAAGGTTTCTCAGGTTCATGCTTTCCCTCTCAGACCTGTACCAAAGGGCAGTTTGCTCACTGTTCTGCACACTGGCTGACCCAGCAGGTCCCAGGTGAGATGCTGGGACAGCAGCTGGGTGATACTTGTAGTCAAAGACAGAAAACACCCAGCACTGTGGGGGCTGAGCTTTAGGATCACTCACTGATCACTTTTCCAGTACACTCTGCCCAGTTTGAGCAAAGCACACCAACAGGGTCTCCTGCCTCTAAGGAAAAGTTTTTTTCAGTACTGGATTTAAAGTCAACCTCTTGTTTGTCTTTCTGTGAATAAATAGTCACAGAATAAAGAAGAAAATTCTGTTATTCCCAAATATTGTAAAATAGGTTTTACAGTTTGAAACTGGTGAGTACACAAGCCAGCAGAGTTACTGGTTATAACAGACAGGGAAGAATTTGATGAGCATTTTTTAATAAGGGTAATCTGACTTGGTTAGATACCTACTGGAACAAAAAAAAAAAGTTCACAGCTGTATTTTACAGCTGAAAAGCACAACAAGAGCGCCTGGCTTACAAAGAACTACCTTGATTTTCCTCACTTTTGACCAGCTAACTTGAAGAAACTTATGCAAATTGTTGCTCCCAAGACCATCAGCTACACCTGAGAGTGGATTATTGCGTCTTCATGGCTGTTGATCTTCCTGAGTTCAAGAACACACTGTTTTGCAAAAATAAGTTTAGAAAATGAGAGATTCAAGCAGTCTAAATACACTCCTGTTTTTTCATGACACTTACTGCAAGATTCACCAAGTATGATCAGTTCACAACAGCACTTCTCAGTTAAGTGTTGATTAGGGAAGCAGGATTCACAGAGTATCTACAATTTGATTTTAGTTTCTGCAGAGAAGGAGCTTCTGCACTAGATGAAATTTTAAGATGGAACTGAGAGATGTGTTAGGAAATTTACAGGAATCCGAGTGTAGCACATAAAACACAAACACCACATACACCAGCTAAACAAAAGGTTTAGATGAATTCACACTACTGCTATGAGCAGAGCTCTTGCTCCTCTCCTGCCCCCATCCCTGGCACCCCCAGCAGGTGCTTCCCCAGCTTCCTTCCCCTCTACCATCCCAGCACTTGTTCAGACCCTTCCAGGAGGACAGTGACATACCTGGCTTAGTCAGAAACTATTTGTTTGTTTTGTGGAGGTTTTTTTTTAGTCATTAAGATGAAATGGATAAAGGAAAAAAAAAAGTGTGGGAAAAGTTGCTGGTAGTGGTGGGGCAATTCCATCACTGCAAAACCTTACAAAATAACCCCCCAAGGGCGTGAATACCTCTGTAAGTTTAATTTCTATTTTGCAATACAGGGCAATAGCTACGTAACATAAAGATGTATAAGTTTTAAAGCAGAAAAGATGTGCTTTTCTACTTGAAAAGCATCTCACATTAAAAATATTAATAATTAGCAACTCCCACACAAATACTTAAGCAAATAGAAAAAAGGATGGCTTTTAAGATACATATAGTTGGGCTTAACATTTAAATGAAGGGGGCCTTTTTTTTTACAGATAATTCGTGTCACATTTTTCCCCTCTAAAATACAAATTTGACTCCATCCACAGTGAATAAGGTACACCCCTTTCATTTGTATATTTTGATTTTAGACTTATAATTGCTACAGACAATGTTAGCTTACTGCAATCTCCTTCAATGTTAATTCTTTTGAAAATATTCTTATTGGCATGATCTGAAGCCCACAAGGCTCTCTTTGGTTGGCTTTAGATTAGGCCCTTACATAACTGCAACATCTGGGCCCCATTTCAACTATTCCAGCAGACACAATTTCTGTGAGTATAAATTAGTTTTTGTTTAACAGACACCTGTAATTTGGAACAGCTAATACATATTCTCCAAGAAAATAATGAAATTGCATACTGCAATTTTGTATGACATTCACCTCCAACGTATTCAGGTGTGGTGGTTTTTTTTAACACCAGTGCTTTGGAAATTAATATCCATATCTGCACAGAGGATAAAAAGCACAGCAGGCCAGTATTGCCACAGTTGGAACTACTGCAAGGTAGAAGAACCAGGGTCAATATTCTTCTCCTATATTATTTTTATACAAAGCATAAAAGTATTACATATACTTCGTGAATTCCAGATTGAGCTGTGATTTTACTTCAGAAGCCAGGAAAGCAATCTAATATTAAAGCACAAAAGACACACTGCACCATTGCAGAGCCTACACGAAGCAATTGTTAATATGTGAGTGAATACATATTTGTCTATGTGCAACTCCTCAGTGAAGTTTGGAAGGGATTGCTATCAAACAGCAATCCCCACACAACAGCCCATTAAGCAATAGGTAATGCAGAAGTATGATGAACTGCTATAATCTACTTTCTCCCAAAGCATAATTTTCCTACAGTTAGAATTACAAGAACAATTACAAATTCTTGTTAAGTCGCCTTTTTTTTTTACTGACAATAAAAAACATCACACAAGGATATCTACATTCCTCCTTGTAAATGCACAAACAATAAAATGTTAACAGGATTATCACTAAATCCTTGCAAAGAATTCATTTTTACTACTATAGAAAAAAACCTTGCTGAAATAAATGGATAAATCAGAACTACTACCAGAGTAAGGCGCACTGATTTACAGGGAATCAGAGAACAGTCTTCAGATTACAGTCTCTAAGATTATACCAAAAATAGGTCAGAACAACAGTGCATTACAAGGACTAAAAATATGCATTTTTAAAATTATTTTCCCAACTCCTATCAATGCAATAGGAGTGGATTAATCACACTCTCTATTTATTTAATGTTCTCCACTGGAGAACCATTTATCACAGAATACTACAGTCTACAAATATCTGAGATTATCTATCTGTATCAATAGAAATAGTTTATTAGGTTGATAATGCAGCATTTTCAGTGATCCTTTGCAGACAGCAGTCTCCACCCATGAATCTAAAAGGCACTGGGATTTGCAATTCACAGTTCAACACTACTTATCTGGATTAGGAAAGCAATTATTTGCCAATTAAGACATGCAAATAGGCTCAAGAAAATAATGTAACAAGCAAAAAGAATGCTAACTTACTCTTTTTAATAATAGGAAACACTGTACTTTGGATTTTTTTGTTTTAAGCTGGGAAAGAATGATAAAAACCACCATCATACCAAGCTTAAACTACAATATATTACACACATAACCTACTTTGACAGGAGACTAGACTGCAAAATAAAGCAATTAAGCATTTAGTAAACGGTAATTGAATTCCCTTGTCCTCACCTACATAATTATATTCTCATTTCCAGGGAGCTCCTACATTTTTCAGCACTGAGACACATGAATGTTTACTGATCTACTATGTTATACATAATTTTTCTTCTCTTTGTACCCCTGAGTATTTGGTCCCCAGGCCTCCTGTATGTTCTGAAACCCATGTTGTTAAACTTTGTTTTTTTTTTATTTTATGAGAAGCTCATCATGAGCATTATCTATAGCTTCAAAAATTTATCATCACAATAAGAAGCACAGTAAAATGAAGGGAAACTTCTTCCCACTTTTCAGATAACACTTTAAGCAGGCAGAATACAGGCAAAAGGGGACATAATACCACCTCAGTATTTGAAATAGGAGAATGCAATCTTCTTGTTGCCTGTAGCTCCAAAGGTTGGTGTGTAAGAGCAAGCCCCCCGCTCCCAGTACCAGTGTCTCACCTCCAAGCAGCTCACAAGAACAGAACCTCTTGTAAGGAATTTTAGGAAGACATGAAGAAAATTCACTCACATGACAATAAAAAGGAAGAAAGCTTTTTTTAAAGTAGAAGAAAAGTGCTAATTAATGGGTAGAACAGAACTGAAATGCATGCAAACCCCTTAAGGCAGGAGCATTCCCTCCTCTTGCATTTTGATCTAAAGATCAGTTGTCAAGAAAAAACTTAAGCCATCACAGCCATCTGCCATGTAAATTCAGAAACCATATTGCTGTTGAGTAAGTAACATACACAGCAAATGACAGAACTGGACCCAAAAAGTGAGTGGACACGTCGCATTCTTGGAATACAAATCCACTGAAAGCCAGTAAACACATATTAAATAAAGCTTAGGAATAGTACCACAGCTGCAGTTTTTGTGCCAGTATTCATGGACAATAAACTGCTATGTGGAAGGATATCACTGCACACTTGCTTTGTACTTATAGTTCTCTCTATTTCTGCTACTGGCTAATATTGCAAGCAGCTAAATAAATCTTTGATTTAATTTGGTACAGCATATTTTATGTCAAGTTCTAAATTAATAGAAAAGGGGAAGAAAGAGAAGAAAAGGAGATACACACCAAGTTCTTCAACTTTCAAAGTTAGCTTAAAGGCTGATATAAAACCTGACTCCCAGGAAACATCATGGGGCTAAGCTGCCCCTAAGCCCCCCTCAGGGCTTAGAGATAGCTCTGCAACATCTTCCAGGGAAGGAGGTTGGTGTTAAATATACTTAAAGCTTCATTTTTGTTCCTTTTATGTTTTTCTCTTTAAACTCTGGTTCTCTTCTTGCGATCACAGACTTAGCTTTCCCTCTGGTAAAATAAAACTCAAACACTCGTTGTGTTAGAGCGCAGATTTCCCAGAAACATCAAACCCAAACATGGGGTACTAAGTGCAACCAGTCCCTTTATATTACTGTACACAGGAGGAAAAAATGCACAAGGAACTGCTGTGCAATTTCACTAAACTACATAGGGCAGTACAGACATTTGTATTGTCAAGTACTGGGTTATGGGAAGAAGTTCTCAACAGCATAAAATAGTGCTTTTTACCATAAACTAGGAAGTTGAGGGACAGCCCAAGACAGCAGGAACTGCCCAGGAAGTTACATTACCTCTGCAAATAGAGACTACAGCGGATAGTGTTATTTTATTTTCCTAATAGAATTCAGTCCATTTTTCCCATTATTATTTCCTTAATATTCTCCATGATTCAAGGACATTATATACTCTACATTTAAATCTCATTTTGCCCATAACAGGAAGCTGCAGCAGACACTGCACTTCATTTAAATTTGCTGTATAGCTAGTGCCAGTATTTTATTTTTATAAGTTTCATTTTCAACAAAGAACTTTTGGCAAAACTATTTTCAAAAGTGGAATATGGAGACCAAAAAGTCTTAATATTTTTAACAGTGCAATACCACTGACTGCATTTCAGATCAGCTGCTCAGCTAAAAAAGAAAATTATTTTTCAAAGCTTCTACCACTATGTGAGTTATCAAGCACAAAATGGCTTACAAATGATTGCTAAAATGCAGTCTTGGCAATGCAAATGCCATCTTTGATAAAATGGCAGAAATGGAAATGGTTCTTAATATACACAGGGGTACCTTGAAGGGCCGGAGAAAAATCACAACTTTTCCTCCTGGCTCACTGGGCTCCTGGTTCTCTCCTCACAGTTAGCAGGGCAATCCCTGGCTACTCTCATGGGACAGTACTCCTGGCTCCTCTTAGTGGAGTTTAATGCATTGACATGCCTGGACAACTCTCCTGAACCAAAGCCAACTGCCTCAGAGCTGCCAAGCCCACAGGATTAAAGAAACTCTCTTCCCCCTCAGAAGAGCATGGCTGAATCCAGCCCCACAGACTTACCTGGCCTGTGCTGCCTCCCAGGTGACACCAAAGAGCTGCCTCAAAGTCTGTGAGTCAGTCCTGGCCCAATGCACACCAGGGACTGCACTGACAGCTCTGCAGAGTTGTTCCCCTTTACCAGGAAACCTCTGGTGCTCCTCAGCTCAGACTTACAGAAACAGCCTTAGTACTAGACAGCTTCAGTAACTCCTACAGGCAAAGCCACACCCCATTTATAGCCACAAATGGATTTTAAAATGCCTTCAGGTGATTGTTTCACCACAGTTTCTAAGCCAAATCAATTATTTCTATTTTATATCCTCACCTGCTCATCCAGAGTTTTCTTTTAAAAGACAGACTCATTCCCCCAGCAGGCAGAGCCAGGCCATCAGCTGCCTACAGAGCATCTCACATCTCTTAAAGACTTTGAGAATTTTTATCAAATTTGAGCATAGCTAATATCAGTTTTTCTCTGTTCTGATTCTTCTTACTTTTTCACTTCTCAGTTAATTATTTCCATGAAGATTTGGTAAAGTATATGAAAGGAAATTTATAAAATAAAACAAATTGTGTTGGATGCAGCACTGTCATTTAAATGCCTGGTTAGTATAATGCAGTTATGTTTGTTTAAGACCTGAGTTATAGACACATCTTGCCATTTTATGCACAGATTTTACCACATTCCCTGGCATTTCACACACAGGTTTAGGTTTGCTGATAACATCCATTA
This sequence comes from Euphonia xanthogaster, assembly GCA_034509185.1. Taxonomy (NCBI): domain Eukaryota; kingdom Metazoa; phylum Chordata; class Aves; order Passeriformes; family Fringillidae; genus Euphonia; species Euphonia xanthogaster. The sequence continues at coordinate 20,149,691 of JAYDZK010000113.1, forward strand.
AGAAAAATACATATTTAACTTTCTGCAACTGGGTTTATTTCTATAGACCTTTTTAATACAAATTTTCCCTGATACAGACCCATCCCTACCAACATTTCCCTTCCCATTGCCTTTCCACACAAAATTTAACTAACTTTTAGACACAGGAATATTCAGATCAGTATAACTAAATACAGATTAAAGCACATGCTCACTTTGGAGAATCTGCAGAGAATTTAAAACTTTATGGCTCCCATAAGAGTGTGCCCCCTCCTGTACAGCTGCAGAGAAGAGGTTTGGGTGTGGGGTTTTTTTGGTTTTAATTCTTGGCCGATAAAAGGTTTCAGTTGCACAGCAAATCAAACATATAAAGTCTGTGTGCTTCAGCTCCAGACACTGGTCAGAATCAGAAAGTAATCAGAGACAGGAATTAAGGGAATGATTTTGTGTCCCAGATCCAGGGAATACGCAGGATTGCTGGGCAGCATTTAGACAAGCGGCTGCAGAAAGAAGCTTCTAGAAAAAAGAATAAAAAACCATAACATCAAACTAAAACAGAACACAAAACTGCCATTTGCTGTTTCTGGTACATAACAGATATTTTGGGATTAGCTCACGATGCAGAGAGGTGAATACGCTGTAGAAAAGAAATAATGTGAATTCTAAAAACAATTAGGCTTCTTATGTAACAGAAATAAAAGAAGGGAAGGGGATTAAGGAAGAGAAGAGAATGAATCAAATGCCAGTATTTTCTAACAGAGCATATTTTACTACAGGAGTGATTTTGAATCTGATGCCTGGCTGCAGCTTGCTCAGCGCTGCTCTCCCCACCCAACACCCTCTGCCCACCCCACTGGGACACTGAGAGGGAGGAGGGACACCCCTTTTCAAGATCCTGGATGATGAAGAAACATGGAATTAACCTTTTGCACCTCTTCCTCAAAATATGAGAAACTATAATACATCTGTAGACTGAATTCCTAATTGTTACATATTTGTTTCATTAACAGCACATGGAAGTCAGAGAGCAAGCACTCTTCATCCGACTGTGCTGGCTTCCATGTTTTGTGCAAATGTTGTTGGCAACACAGAAAAACAGAAGAGCTTTGTGATGTTTGACAACAATGAATTCTGAGTTAAAGATATTAAACCAATATTGTCAATTACCATTTCAGTACATCTCAAAATATTAAAAAGTCAACTATAGACCCTTAGTGGAATATCTATAAATCAGACAAATTTTTAAGAATTGTTTTTATTTCTTCTATTTCAAACAATAACTTCTGCATCCATCTTTTTTTCATCCACCTTTTTATGCAGCCAGCTGTTACTGAAGCTGACTTAAAAGCTCACCTTCAATTCAGGATTAATTTTTCTGTATTTTTGTTCCCTTCTACCACTCTTTTGTTTGTTGCTGTCACCATATTTTGACTTTCTTTTTCCATGCAGTATGATTTTCCTTCCTTCTTTTAAGCCATTCTATCTCAACTTATTCTATTGTTCTCCTATATTGGTACTCCTAGAAAAAGCAAACAAAAAACATACAACTAAAAACCCCCGCTCTAAATCAGTAACATGGCTTTTGTTTTAAAGACCTGAAGCTTACCTGAGAACTGTCAGGAAATACAGTTTCCTAAAAAAAAGTCTTATTTCTTTTTTTCCCTATGAAATCCAGCAGAGCTAAATAAAGATCCATTACTTGCAAAATTATTTCTGTTGTACATCTATTAGCTCAGCCCGGACAAAAATGAATTTGTAATGAAGAATATAAAAAATTCAGATACATGGAAAAGTCAGGTCATTTGGAAGGTGCTACATCTCTAGTATTTTTGGTTTAAAGCTACTTCACAGGACATTTTGTGACAGATACCTTTTGATGGGGTTCAGAGGCCTCTCTCTCCTTTGTCATGTGTTTCTCATCTCCTGATACGCTTCCTCATCAGACTGTGTGAGGAAGAGTGCACAAGAGAAAGGAAAGACCCTGCTAACAGTTTGCTACCTCCAAGCCCAGCAGGGTCATGAAACAGGTCACGTAAAAGGCTGCAAAACTAACAGTTTTATTTTGGTTTAAACTGAGATGGAAAGGCATTTTTGCTACTAAGAAGAATCATTGCAATTTCCCACCTTCTTTGCACAGTGGGATTACTTAAAGGAAGCAGAATGCTGTGCCTCTGTTCAGCAAAAACCCCCAAACCAACATCATGGGCCATTGAGGGGAAACTCCCATGTAGAGCAGACAACTCAACTTTCCCTTACATTTGTCATTTTTTTTATTTTGAATTTGCTCCTTATCTTGCTGTGAGAGGAAATTCAAGCGCAGTCACATTTCAAGCAATCATTTTGACCCAGAGCTCAGTCCCTTGCCCACCCCATCAGGGCAGGCTCAGGGGGCACGAGGGAGGGAAGGTCTGGCTGCAGGTGCCCAGGGCAGAGCAGAGAGCAGGCAGCTGTTTGTCCTGACTCCCAGGGCAGGGCAGAGAGCAGGCAGCTGTTTGTCCTGACTCCCAGGGCAGGGCAGAGAGCAGGCAGGTGTTTGTCCTGACACCCAGGGCAGAGCAGAGAGCAGGCAGGTGTTTGTCCTGACTCCCAGGGCAGGGCAGAGAGCAGGCAGTTGTTTGTCCTGACACCCAGGGCAGGGCAGAGAGCAGGCAGCTGTTTGTCCTGACACCCAGGGCAGAGCAGAGAGCAGGCAGCTGTTTGTCCTGACTCCGCTGTGCCCAGGGCCGAGCTCTGCCCACCCGCCCAGCCTGCCTCTCCCTGATTGCTTCTTCCTAAGGAGATTTAGGCAGTTTGCGTCAATCAAGGATTTAACACAAGTCATAAATGCCATCCCCTCTTAGCACAAACAAACAGCTGCCAGCACCTTTCTTGATGAGCCAAGGGTGCATGGGCGGCTGGCAAAAAGTTAGCGATTTCTAGTGAAATCTCCTCTTTTACTATCTAACCTTGTCAGCTAATCACAGGACTGATTTTAAAGGCTCATTCTCTACAGTAGCAAAAAATGTAATTAAAAAACTATAAAGGCACATATAAATACAAGGGGAATCCTTATGAAAGACAATATGAATTACATACAGAGCATGAAAACCATTAACATGGCAAACATAGGCAGTCATTAAACATTTTTCCAGTGCCAACTGTCTAAATAAGGAAACAGACAGAACTCAAATAATGAGTTACTGTATAAGGCTTGGTCCATGAAGTAGAGTACATCTATATCAAAACTGCAGAAAAAATTAGCATTCACTAATTATTGGGCTTCAAGCCTTGTCAGATTTTTTTCCAGTACATTGAATGATTTTAAATATTATTCAATTAGAATTCAGTTAATATTCTTGCTATTCTATATATTATATTACTAAAAATATCATTAATGATAAATATATAAAAGTTTTAATCTAAAAATCTTGAATGTCATTGTTTCAAATTGCAAAACCAACACAAAACCAGACTGATTTTAGAAGCAATTGCTTTGGGTTTTTTAACCTGGCCATGCTCAACCACATACTAGCAAACCAAACAATTATGTAATGAAATTATGAAGTCTTTAAAAACTAGCTTAATCATTGCACAATGAACTTCAGGAAATTATCATTAAATTAGCAGTTTGCCAGATGCCCAGTAGAAGGCAGACAAGGAAACATCCCTGCTCCCTAAATGATCTGTCATCCAGCAGCCAGGTACATTTTTCCTCCTCACTCCTCACCACAAGTACATCAGCATTTTTCTCCAGGTTAAAATGAAGGGGCCTCAATACAGCTCACATATTGTTTTATTTCCTCATAAAATAATTTAAATACAAGTACCTCTTCTTTGCCCTAGATTCTCCTTTCAGTAAGCTGTTTGGTAGCACCCACTGAACACCGTTAAATCAGTCACAGTCATCCTTGTAGCCACAGTTCCAAAAGTTCCCTTCACTATGTCAGAAGCTTATTACAATTATATCACCTCTTAACACTTGAACTTTTGATCTGATTTTCTTAAAAATAGCACAGAGCCCCAGTTAGAAGAACATTATTGAAAATAACAGTGTTAATGCTATTTAATCAGCTCCATTTTCTTCTAGTCTCTTGAAGCAGAAGACAGTGGGCTGTGTATTCTATTCTGGACTCAGACTGACTCGAAGTTCAAAGCTGTGCCTTCGAGTAGTTTCATTCTGACACTGTTAAATAGCACTTCAGGAAGCATGCAAAGCATCATGCTAAGATTTTCAGGTAAAACTCGTCCATCTTAACTTCCCATGTTCTTCTGCTGACACGTTTTGGAAGGCAAATCCAAAACTTACCACTCTCAACTTCTTTCTCTCTTTCCATACCCCTGCAGAAGCAGGGAAGGTTGTAGGACTGAGTGAACTGCCTCACAGTCTCAGCATCTCCTCCTCACTTTGTGGCTTCCTTCGGACCCTCCCTGCCTTTCTGGAAAACCCCAGATAAACAGCATTCAATTATGCTCTAAGGATGTTTTCATAAACCTTCAAAACTCTAGGTACTGCTCAAGGGGTAATATTGCCCAGTTTCTTAGACAAAATTAAAATTGGATGTATTTCTGTTGAAAACAGGGTCCCAAACATATCCTAAATTTCACCAAAAAAAGCAAACTCTGTGACTTTGTAGAATAATTTTGTCAATGCGCTACCTGATTATCTTTTATTTTCTTATTCAAAGGGGTATGAGCCTGCTTCTACCTGGAAATAAATAATGTAACGTGGAAATGGAAAAAATATATACCACAGAAGTTTAAAAAGTAAAATGGCAATCCCTGGGACAGCTCTTGTCCTCACTTATGCTCACTCAATCCTAATTAACACTGGCAGAATTTGGCCTGCTGTACAAGCCCCATCTAATCCCTCCACTGTAGTCTGCCACACCAGAAGGTTATTCCTTGAAACACTCCCCAGTAAGCCGGATAATTCTAGAAATGACATTTCAATGCCACAGAATCAGTTTGCCCAGTGCTACGATTTAATTTCTAAGCCTTTTCCACTTGACTGTACTTGTATTACAACACAGAAATGGTGACAATGAAATCTTTTTTAGAAAGAAATCAGAACCAACTATGACTATTTTTGCCTGTAGATTGGGACACTCATTTGGAAATTACTGAGTATATATAAAATGTCCCTCACAAATTACAAAATACAAGCAGAACAGTTTGAAAGAGAGTAAAAGAGAGACAGAGAATCATCTAATGAGTAAGATAAAAATAACAAACCCGTTTGCTTCATGTCTTAGGACTGTGTTTAAAATGAGACACCGAAACAGCACGAGCAGAACAGCAAGAACAGAGCAGATGTTTTTACAATATTTAGCTCCTGGCTCTCAGAAAAAGGGCCTGTGAGGGCAGGGCAACATAGGGAAAAGTGATGGGCTGACTATCCCAGAGGCTGCTGGAGCAGAGCTGGGGAGAGTTTAGGTTTGATTGCAACATTTGTCCCAAGGTTGACAGCTCCAGAGACCATTTTGCACTTCCTTGCCTGAGCTGCACTTACAGCTCACTACCAATAACCCTGGAGTAAGGGTTTAGCATAGAAAACTATGATGCATATAAAACCAGATCCTAAAAACAAATTGGTCTTCTCTATTAAAGAGAAATAATTTTTCTAAATATTTACAGGTTCAGGTCCTTGCTGTGCTGACACTATAATCTATATGGAATAAAGGGCAATAAAGGGCAATAAAGGTGCTGTTTTTGGGGAGAAGTACTCTGTTTTCCCCTTTATGCCATGTAGGGATTAAACAGGACCAGGATAAAACCAAGCCCAGGGATTTGTGCTCTTTGGCAGCCTGGCTTTATCAGCTCCATGTCCAGCTGCATACGCAGGTGAGGAAGAGCTCACCCGGTGGCACTTGCTGTTTCTGCACAGCTCTGAAACAGGGGCAGCTCAGCAAGGCTGAGAGAAGACACTACTTTGCCTGATGCTGAAGCGAGGAACTCCCTATTATGCAGATAAGTACACCCACACTTTTCAGGATATTCATGTCTTCATCACATAAGTTACATGAATGACACAGCTTTTCATTTTCACCGATGCCCCTCCTCAGAGCATCGGGGTAACATTTAAAGACAACAATTTTTTTTTTTTTTACAGCTTACATTTCACACAATTTCTTCACCTGTTTTCTACTGCCTTGTTTAAAACACTCAAATTTAATATCTTTGGTTGTGCGGGTTTCAGCTGGGGTAGAGTTAATTTTCTCCACAGTGACTTGTATAGGGCTGTGGTTTGGATTTGTGCTGAACACGGGGTTGATAATATAGAGATGTTTTTGTTGTTGCTGAGCAGAGCTTACACAGAGCCAAGGCCTTTTCTGCTTTTTCTACTGCCACAAAAGCAATGGAGCTGGGAGTGCATGGGAGGAGCCACAGATGGGACAGGTGACCCAAAGTGACCAAAGGTGTATTCCAGACCATGTGATATCATGCCCAGGATGTAAAGTCTGAGGAAGAAGGAGGAAAGGAGGGACATTTGGAGTGATGGTGTTTGTCTTCCCAAATCACCATTACAGGCACTTGGGCCCTGCTTTCCTGGGGATGACTGAACACCTGTCTGCCCACGGGAAGCAGTGGAAGAATTCCTTGTTTTGCTTTGCCTGTGTGTGTGGCTTTTGCTCTTCCTTTTCCTATTAAACCAGTTTTATCTCAACCTGTGAGTTCTCTGCATTTTTTATCCGCCCAATTCTTTCCTCCATCTCTCCACTGGGGGAGTAAGTGGGGTTTGGCTCCTGGCTGGGGTTAAACCATGACATTGGTAAAACTAATTTTTAACTCTGCCAGTCATGAGACTGCTGGGGTTTTCTCTTTGTCTTTATTTTTTTTTTCCTTATTTTTTCTCTTTCTCTTTTTTTTTTTCTTTTTCTTTGCAAAGCAGCAACATAAAAACTTTTTTAAAAAAACCACAGTGTAGCAGAATAAGGAAATTCATATCTGCTCCCCAGTGCTCCATACTCCAGTACACTTCCTCAAGCAAAACTTTTAGTAAGAAAACTAAAATTATCAAGTCAGCGAAATATTTAAATATGCAGTTTTCTTCAATTCTGATGGATATCTTAACAGATATTAAAACAAATACTTAGGCATATGTGCAACAAAACAGATTCTGATGAGTATTTGATTACTTATTCATCATACACAACCTTTTTAAAGTTTTCCCAGTAAACAGATTGCATTCAATAGCAAAAGAATTTTATAAGTTCTGCTAGAATACAATTTTATAAACCATGTACCACAAAAGAACACTAAATCTCAAATCTAACATAGAAAAATTAAAAACTTTTGACATGCCCCTCACCAATCATGTATCAGACCACCTATCTGTAAAACACTTGAGGACTTGGGCTTTTTCCCATAACATCAGCTGGAAACTGATAATGTTATACCATAAAACACTGCAGCCAGCTAGAAATATTTCTGAAGCTCACCAAAATCCTTAGAAAGGGGACGAGTAAGCAAAAGTTGTCTGCAAAAGAATACAAAAGTTCTTCAGAGCAGAGAAGGAAATGGGCTCCAAGAAGGTAATTTTGCTGGCACTGGCAAGGCTACTTTTCAGAGGAACTCAGGATGGCATTTCATCCTTGAATTTTAATACTACTACTTTAATATCTTTTTCTTATGTGTATGATTCAGACTAATCTATTCAGATGTACTAAGGAAAATTTAAAAGACTTATTCTCTCACTTACTCTCTACTAAAATCTCTTGAAATTCATCCTGAAACTGGGACAGTACAAAATTTGGAAGGATGGAAACATGACATGCTGACAGCAGCATAAAATCACTGTATGGCAGGATTTTGTTGAAGGTAGAAGAGAAGAGCAGCTTAAGGAGCTGATTCTGCACCTCCCAGCACAGACCACTGAGAGGCCCCCTTAGCAGCCTCGTTTCCAGGCAGGAAGGATTGCTTAGGTTTTTCAAGCATATACAAAGATGCAATTGAAACATCTCTGTCACTCTGGAAATTCAGGGCCTGAAAAATAGGACCTTAGACTGTCCAAAACAGTTTTCAGCTCAGTGATCTGCAGCCCATTGCCGTATCAACATGGACACTCAATTTAAGCATGCCTTTTTGCTCTGAAATATATTCCATGATTTCATCTTGTCTTATGTCAAAATCTATGTAGAAGAGAAAATAGGATGCTCAATACAAAATAAGCATTAAATGGCATCCAAGCTATAGTTTTTGAAAGGGCCGCAATCTTCCTGGCACAGTATGAAAAGACACTGTGGAATGTTTTAATGTTAATAAAATAATAAAAAAATCCTAAAAAAGAATAAAAATCCCAATATTTATTATACAGCATTTTTAGATTGAATTATCCCAACCCTGAAGAAAGGATAATTCATGGCCAAGGCCATGGAACAGACCTGCACAATGTCCCACCGGGCAGGCAGTGCGGATTGCGCTTGCGCACACTCTCAGAGCTGGGCACTCAGAGTAATGAACACTGTGCATGGAAAGGGAACCCAGCACCGCACTTGGCCACGATTCCAGCTCCCCCCTGACTGCACTGGGGAGTTACTGGCACCTCAGGCCATTATGACCAGATCCACGTCCAGCCTGCCAAACAGGTAAGGCAGGCTCATGCCAAAATATCTCATGCTCATGAAGGATGGGAGCACCAGATCCGGGAAAGGATCTGGCAAGGGTGGAGGTCAAACCTAGCATTTCAACCCTGGAAGCTCCTTCCTGCTACACTCCAACTTCTTCTGGGAAAGCAGCATTTACTCCTGAGACAAACAAGAGCCCAGCTCTTGCTGGAATCACAGAGTATCTCTGCACTCTTCCCTTACCAAACTTCACCTGGCATCTCCGGAGAGTGCACAAACAGGAGCAGCCTACTGCAACAAAACATGAGAAATACCGAGACCCAAAACAATAACAGGACAAAAATGAAGAAATTGCAGCTATATGAAGAGAAGGGAAAATCAGCCAATTTCAAGCACCTTGTCTGGTGCAGGAAAGAGGTGCTTGAATCATTCCTTTTTGGGAGCTGGGGCCAAATCAGTGCTGTGGAACACTACTTAATGTCTTGTAGAACACTAGGAATACACCTTTTTTTTCCTATTTACTTTTGCTGAAATACAAATACAAAATGAATAATTTTGAATTTCAAAAATTAGTATTTTAAGAATTGATGTCTGATTCAGGATTTGATTTTTAGAAACATCCAAATTCAAAGTGTGTGTTTGTAGAACAAGTACAACCCCCTCTTTAGAAAATTACAGATCTTTGGGTCTGGGTAATGAAGAGTGTCATGAATTCATTGATAATTCCCTTTGCATCTCAGTAACAGTTAAACATATTTCACATCTGTCAGATTCCTGAGTTTTCAGTTCCAGCTTCCATACTACATACTCACCACAGTTCATATTAATTGGTAATCAAACAGAAAAGCACCTGAAGCAAAGAAACAGGACAGAAATAACCTTTGTCATAGCCACCAGGCAAGAACTCAGACATGGCAACAGGGTAATGTGTTTACCATTTATGTTTACCCTGTACATAATAAAAGACTTGTCCAACCAGAGTGAACAGTCATTTTTTCATCAGCGTTTTTGTTTTTCAAATGGAAGGCTTTTATCATATGCAAAATTGCATTAAGCATGTATAATGACTTATTCAGTGATTTGCATAAACATCTTCCATGGCGTGCACAAAACTAGACAGCTGTGATTTGCTTTACCCATGCATAAATAACAACAAAATTGGCCCAAAGACTTTTACTTCACATTTTAAATGTGAAGCCTAACAGGGCTAAGAGAAAGGTTATCACTTTCAGAAACAGTGGAAAACTACTTAGGCTAGACCTAGCAAGTACATACTAGAAAAGAAAACACATAAAAAAATTGTAAGAAAAGAATTTAAAATTCCCAGATCACAGGAGATTTATACTCAATATATTGACCTCTGGGCTGAATGAGACATAAACATAGTCACAAAGAATAAATCAATAGATGTTTCTTTTAAATGGTAAAGAACATTTTAAGTGTTTTGAGAACTAAGTATTTCAAATAGCCACCATTTTTATGCTTGGAAAATATAGAAATACTTCAAAATTTTAAAATGAAATTAAAATATTTTCAAAATACTTTTAGGATTTTACAGTAATTTGAAGTACCTTAAAATACTTTAGTTAATATATTCTATGGTTAAATTTAAGGTGTTTTTGAAGTCTACAACGAGTAGTCACTGGCTGGAATTTACTGGAGGTTTATTATTTGCTTCTTTCTATGACAATTTCTAGATATTTAAAACATGGCTAAAAGTAAATTTGGCTTTAGTCTAGGCGACTAGACTGTGCCAATGGAAAGGCAGGTTTGCTGTCTGAGCAGATGATTTTCTTTAGCTTTAACCAGCATTTAAAAGGTGGGAGGGTATGGAAGAAAATGACTTGCATGACCTTTGCCTTCTTGCACTCTCAGGTCTGGACCACTTAAATACTTTAATCAAAGTATCCTCTTTAAACAATACAGGCTTTATTTAGACAATAAGCTGATCAGCTAGACAGGTTAATTATTTGCCTTCAGCAGGATGTACACATTGGTCACTGCTGAAAATCAAAACTACTTTTGCATTAAGTTCTGAAAAACAATACTGTAATATGAATATAAAAGTCAAAATTGAACCATTCAGTGAAAATCATTGAGTAATAATTATAAAATATTTAGAACTAGAAGGAAATTAATTAATATAATTTTTTTAAAATTCAAGTAATAATCAGCAGAAATGTAATCAGTAACATATTTTTTATTAACTTGTGAAATTATAAATCAGGGCAGCTTTTGGACAGCAATCTCTTGAGATGCTAATCATTTACTTATTTAGTTGCTTAGCAGGAAGGTAGCAGAAATTATGTTACCATCCTTATGTTAAAAAAAGTTTCTCAGCATTTGAGTTAAGAGCAGTCTGGCCTTGACAGTAGTTTGCAGTACTGGAAGGCAGATAGCATAGCACAGGAAAAGAGCCTAGAGGCATTAGTGTAATCCATCGAGGTTAAAGTAGGAAAGCTAAAATTATTTAATACTTTTTAAGCCCACAGTACAGTAAATGGTCTGTTGCTAGGAAGCAATCCTGGCTAAAAATACAGCTCTTTTTAATATGCTGACTTTATGTCTGAAGAATGCCAGAAACGGGTCTCACTGAAGGTATTTCTCACGCACCTCTTCTCACTCCTAGAGTCCCCCAATTCACACTCACAAATGTATGAACCTCAAGTGCTCCTCAGCCTGGAGGTTATGTTTGACCAAGGAAAAGACAAACTCCACAGATGGGTGATCTTTCCCAGCATCTAATCAAGAGAGCCCACGTCTGGGGACCCATGGAATCAAGTAAAATGATAAGATTTAAAGTTCTCTTTAAAACGATAAGATTTAAAGTTCTTATCCTCCAGTCTGACCATAGATTTGCCATCATGAAGGAAGAACTTTCTCCCAGGAACCTGAGAACCCTGGAAAAGGATGACTGCCTGGAGACATCTTCTGGAGGAAATTGAGGGATGCTGTAAATGGTCCCAAACCCCTCCTCACATACCATGATAAACTCCCATAAATGAAAACATTTGGCTGTCCTAATTTACAGCTGTAAACAGATGAAGCAATCCTTAGACATGCAAATTAATAATTAAAAACCTCAGAAACAGCAAGCAGAATTTGGCAGGAACAGTGCTGAGGAGTTGCACCCATTGAGCTCTCAGAGAAATGACCAGTCCTACAGTAACACTGGACCAGTAAGTTCAGCACTGTTAAGAAGTACAACATGCAAAAACATGGCTTGCAAGGGATGAAAGTGCCACAAATAACTTAAAAAATGTGACTCCAGACCTTTCAGAAGGGGCTGGGTGAAGCCACAGTTGCTACATTTTGTGCAACAGATGGACAGTCACACTTCAGAGGATAAACAATGTATTAATGTTAGAACAAGAAATATGACCCTAAGCACAAACTTGCAAAGGTATCATCAATTACTGTAAGCAGCTTGAAGACTTTGAGCACATAATATTACACTGGTCTGTCAATTCTACAGCATTTAGTGAATGCATTCTTAAGTAAATTGTGACATAAACCCGTGTTTCTCAGTAGCTTCACAGTGTCTCTGAAAATGAATGTGCAAGTAGAAATTGATGATAACTTTAAAATAAATAGTAAAAAAAGTATAATGTTTTTCTTTAATTACTAGATAAATTTCCTGTCAACAATTTCTGTTATGGCTGAATTATTCTGAAGTTCAACTTTATTTTTTATGGTTTTACCCTGCAATCCTTTCTCTATTCTAAGTAGTTTTCTGATGGAAAGGAAGATAGGTTTTCACAGCTAGTTCTGCCTTCAGATTTTCAAAAGTTTTATTATTTTTTTTGCTGGAACCCTTTTCTGCTGTCTTAAGTGGAGAACAGCCTGGCCATCCTTTTAAATGAGTACCTCATTTGTCACCATCCAATAGGCAGGTAATTGTCTCTCTTAAGTTCACAAACATTACATTTGGAATCCTGCACTTATCAGTCAGCAAACAGTCCTCAGTACCAGTGAGGTATAAAACTCTACCTCTTCTCATTCTTTAACACATTGACTACTTGGCATCTTTAGGGAGGAATTTTTTCTCTTTGGATTTTATATTCTCTGTCAGTTTGCACATTACAACCACACAAGAAGGCGACACCTAAGTACACTACTTTTTGGGTAGCTTGAGGCAAGCTACCATGGCTGGTATCAGAAATAACAGGTAACATTCGCTTTGGAAGCACAATGGTTTTTAATAGCTTTCTTCAACGTCCTCCTTTTTAGTGAGGCACATTCATACAAGAAAAATCCTATCAGAATGCATGCATTAAACAGTTAATTATGGACTTGAGGAATTATCTACATATTTTTACAAACTACAGTCTGGCAAGTCTTGAAAATTTCAACCTAAACTACAGTTTTAACAGTTCCACTAAGTCTTGTGTTAATGATAAATGCACCTGTGTCAGGACAATTGCAAACAAAGGTAGAGGCTGGGCAGAAAATGGACTGAGAGCTGTCCTGACGAGAAGGGCTTGGGGTGGGTGGATGAGAAGCTCAAGACAAGCTGACACGGTGCACTTGCAGCACAGAGAGCCAACTGTGGGCTGCATGAAAAGCAGTGTGGCCAGCGGGGTGAGGGAGGATTTGCCCCCCTGCTCTGGTGAGACCCCAGCTGGAGCCCTGCACCCAGCTCTGGGGTGCCCAGCATAAGGACATGGACTGTCGGACTAAGTCCAGAGGAAGCCACAAAGCTGATCCGAGGGCTGGAGCACCAACCCTATGAAGACAAACAGAGATGGGGCTGCCCAGCCTGGAGAAGAGAAGGCTCCAAGGAGACCTCAGGTTAGCCTTCCAGTATCCAAAGGGACCTGGCAAGAAAGTTGGAGAGTAATTTTGTACAAGAACGTGCACTGACAGGACAAGCAGAATGGTTTTAAACTGAAGGAGGGGAGGTTTACATTAGACATGATGAAGAAATTCTTCAGTGTGAAATTGATGAGGCACTGGAACAAGTTTCCTAGAGAAGTCATGAATGCCCCAAATTTAAATTCAAAGACTATCACACAACATTATAATTAACTAATTGAAATGCCTGAGTTACTGCTAAAGAGCTTTTTAATTCCTTTTCCTTAAAAGTGCTGTATTTACCACAGAGAATTTGCACCATCACAAGGAGAACACCATTTCCCAGATCCAATGGGTTCATTACTTCTGATGTAATGTGCAGCATGAGGAGCTCCTTTTCCTTGAAAACTGTACAGTACAAAAATACAGTAGTTTCCATTAGTGTGGGAACATGCCACATTTCTCATAGCATTCAAAGTATTTCCCCAAGCAACAATAAACTTACAGAAAAGATGCAAGGGAGTAGTTAAAAGCATTGGCTGTAAGTGAAAAGAAGTCCTTAATTTACAATCATGAGCTAGTCTGGTGACATTCCAATCATAAATATGCAGATATTACTCCAGTGGTTTAGACCAACTAGGGTTTAGATTTCCACTTAAGCGATTTTTGAATTTTTTTTCCTAAAGAAGGCAATGTGCACATTTTTAAGATTTTAGTTATAAATACATTTCAAAGGAGGTACTTTGAAAAATAAACCAGAAACTTTGTCCCTTGGAAGAGGTCACTTACAAAACATCTCTTTAAATAATCTCTTTCCAATTTACCAAGAAGATAAGGGAAATTTACAGGAAAGGCTGCAATTCAAAAGCCATTTCTTCTAGAGTGCTTAAATCACCCAAAAAATAGTTTAAATTAAAACATGCATCCTCACTGGGATCTGATGCCTTAGCACGTTGTTGTCCCAGCAGCAGTTCAGATTTAGAGAGGTGCCAGTGCCTCATTTACTCATCAGCATGAACCCCTTTACTCCATCTCCCAGCAAACCTGCACATGTGTGCACACAGTGTGCAGGTAACCCTACAGGTAAGGTGATATCACCTGGGCAACACTGTCAGACACACCAAAATTGGGACAAACAGAGAAAAGAGGTGATTAGGGGACAGCTGTTTTTATGGATAAGAAGCAGGGTGGGAAAGGGGAAGAACTTAGGAGGAAAGAAGGGATAATAAGAAATGGCTGATTGATGCAGTGACTGCTGGTGTTTGGGGGTACTTACCAAGTGACCCCAAATCTGGGTCCTTCCTCTAGCAGCTTAGAAATCAGGGTGCTGGTTTAAACAGTGCTGGGCTATTAACAGGGACTGGCTTTGCTTTGGACAGAGAAGTACCTCCCTCCTCACAGCCACCCCAGTCCAGCCATGCACAGCAGCTGAACAGCCTCCAGGGATCCCTTCAAAATCCCCAGAGCAGCAATGCCTGGTCACACCACCCTGTCTGCAGGCCCAGGGACTGCAGCCTTGGGGGCTGCTGCTGGTCACTGGACCTGCTGATAAAAAATAAACTTCCCACTTGTTCTGGAAAGGTGAGTCATCAGCTTTATTTAAAAGACTTCCAACCCAACCATGTACAGAGGTGACTGACTGATAACTTGAGATTTTCTGATAGAGGAGAACAGGCCAATAACATATGCATTACAGTGCAGCCCACAAAACCTGTCGTGCAGCCCACATTCCCTGTCATCCCTAATGCAGGTGAAAAGACTGAAATGTCTGATCTGGTGACACTGGAGAAAGATGTTGTGTGACTGATGCTATTTTACTCATCACAAATATACTGTAACTATACCTCCCATTGTCTTGCAGTTACACAGCACACAGAGGTTACATCAGAACAGATTTACTGACTTCAAACAAGCATTCAGAGATAATTACTTAACCTTACAGGACAATATTAAGCATTTGACAGAGCTGACAGCATTTCAGATGATACTTGAGAGTACAGTTTGTTCAGAACAAAGTTGGAAAGTCATTTAATAGATTTTGCTCTACCACTGTGTCACTCTGCCAGAAACTGAAGAGCACATCCCCATTCTGCCCTGTCCTCTCTCCTGCTGCTTTGTTGGCCAAAGCACTGGGAACACTTCAAAATATCTGGCAATCCAACACTTTTCTACTTACTCTTCATATCGAAGCTCATAGGAGAACTCCATTAACTTTATGAGCTTTTGAAGGTGACCTTGCAAGGGCCCAATTGTTAGTGTTGAAAAAGCCAGCACATAGATTGTTTATTTTGTGTTTACAATGGGAAAAATTTCCTAACAAGTTTCTGTGATATTGAGAAGCCTTTTACAATTATAATAACCCAACAAAAATTTGTTAAAACTCTTAAAAAATTAGAGCTATTTAAGTGAAAATATTATAGACCTCATTACTACATGAATAATATATTAATCTACATTAAAAATTTTAACAGTTCAAAATAGATATTTTGTTTGTTTTCCATGAAAGAATACAATTTATCAGTTGTTGAATTAAAAATCTGCTATAGCTGGCAATCTGAGATGATGTTTCTTCCTCTTACAATAAATCTTCTCCTAAAAATATGTTAAGAGGAATTTACTATCTATTCAATAGTTATATTTTGCCTCATTAGCTTTATTCTCTATCAACTGTTAATGACTCAAAAGAATATCACAACATTTTAATGTCTTCCAAGCACAGTATTCCATGCACATATACACACCAAGTTCTTACAAATTCCTGTTTTGTCAGTGTTTAGGAAGAGATCAAGGCATTGAATACAATCTCAATTTCTGTACAATAGTAACTATGATAAAAATTACAAGGAAGTGCTGCCCTCTTTTCTAAGTGATAAATAAAACAGAACCAAGAAATTATTTGTGGGCTCTGTGAGAAATAAGGTACAGTATATGAGCAACTTTGAAGTCTACATATCAAGGTTTTTGTGAGGAGAAGAAAAAATGAGTTTTTGAATTTGAGTGCTGTGCTATGGTGCTTCTGCTTCACACACATCTGTCTGAATCACAGCAGACCACATAACTGCTGTTCTAATTTCTGCTAACTAACAAAGGCTGAGGCATTCCAGCAACATCCCATTTCACTAACAGGCAAGAACAGCTCTAGGACTAGATTGAGATTATGGTTTATAAAGAGTAAATGGTTTCTCAGAAGATGTCATATCTCATTCATGCCTTCCAATATGAAATAAATAAAGAAGTAGCTATCAGCAGCTGGGATAGCAGTACTTTGTGTTTCCTGCTCCCTTTTTGCTTTTGGGATTTCATTCTGTTTTTTTCTGATGTCTTTAGACATTCTTGCATCTTCAGGGAGGAACTTTGAACTTCAAGGACATCTGAATGTCCCATTTCAGACAAAGAAAGAGTAAGAATGTTTGGTACTTGGAGTTTAACAACATTCACATTCAGAAGTGCAGCTATGAACAAATCTGTAAAAAAAATATCTTGGATATTAGTGCACTCAAATGACCCAACACACTTATAAGCCAGTTTGTTTTTATTTTATGAGATCTGCCTCTGAGTCTTAAGGAGAGTATGTTCTTTGAATGCATCTATCTCAAATTGTTTACTAGTCTTTTTTTAATAAGTGGCATTCACAGAAGGAGCACCTCTTACACTAGGCAGTGCTTTATGTCTTCCAAAGAAGCACATGGGTCAGGTTGGAAGGGATCACAGTGGCTCATCTGGTCCAACCTCCCTGCTCAAGGAGGGCCAACCCAGAGCACACAGCACAGGACTGTGCCAGATGGTTCTTGCATATCTCCAGTGAAGGAGACTCCACTCTGGGCAACCTGCTCCAATGCTCAGTCAGCCTCATGGTAAAGAATTCTTCCTCACATTCAGGGTGGAACTTCCTGTGCATCGGTTTCTGCCCACTGACTCTTGTCCTATTGCTGGCAGCACCCAGAAGAGCCTGATCCATCCTCTTGAAACCCTCCCTTCAGACACTGAGAGAGATAAGGTCTCCTCTCAGTGGTCTCTTCTCCAGGCTGAACAGGCCCAGCTCCCTTCTTCATTCAACATGGGGTAGACACAGAGGGAAATCAGACAATGAAACCTCAACATTACTGGAAGACTCAACAGAGTCTATTACAGAAAATATAAAAATGTCTGTTGAAGTTTATCAAATTTAATTTACTTAATAAATTGACTATAAATATTGTCCATTCAAGAAACAGGTTCTATAATATGGGAGAAATATCACAGAGTGGGATTTTCCTGGAAGAAAAGCCAAAGACATGTTGAAATGAGGAAACAGCATTCAGCCTAGAAACAGGGTGAGATTTCAATATACTGTATCTACTATAGTACCTGGATGCTTATTTACTAAAGCCAACATAAATTGAAAGAAATTAGGAAGCAGAGTGGGAAGCCAGATACAAAGGCCAGCCCTTAAACCTCTGCAGCGCAGGCTTCACTCACAGGCTCTAGGTACAGGTCTGGATTTTTGAATTCTTGAATTCTAGAGGTTTTATAGTTCTATTTACTTCTTTCCTGCTATTCAGGCCGAATTATCTTCACTCCCTCAGGTCCTCATGTCCTTTGAATCTCTCCTCTTATTTCTGCAATGTTTCCACTTGTGACCAAAAGCATTTATAAATCATGTATAAAAGAAAAAAAGATATTTTCACTGACAATGTCTACCTTGACACTGTAGCATACATTTCCACATTAGTAACTTTTTATTTGTACTTTTTTTCCCCCCATGCGCGGCACACCTTTGCATATTTTTGTCCAGATTTATCTAGTCTAGTAATCAACTGTAATATTTTATGTTAACAGGTGTGGATGCTATTTTTATTCTAAAGAAGATGTCATATTGACACAGCTTACTGACAGTTGATGATCATCCAGAGAAACTATGCTAACTCTGTTGCTGGGTTTTTTTTATTGTAGTAATTTTTATCACAGCTTTTTCTACCATGATAAATAATAAAAATGCATGGCTTATTTGCTTTCATTTTCTGCACAGTGTTACATTCAAATTGTTTCTAATACTCAAAAACAATTTCCAAAAGAGAAATCCTGGTCAGATTTTCCTTCAAGAACAGGTGCCTGGTAAAAACAGAACTTAAGACTTCCAAAGTGATCCATATCCTGTATGAATTCAGTATAAAATTCTCAAAGTCTCTGTGGTCAAGATGACCCTGAGGTGTCAGAAAGTCTCTTTTTCCCAGCCCCAAGATTGAAGAAGGAGTCAGGATTCTTTGGCTGTGGTTTTCAAGGTTGTTTATTCTCTGTTATCTATAACATTCTTTTTCTGACCTGCTGAGGTCTGTCTAGCAAGTCGCCCCGTGGCACACTGACCGCCCAAGAGGCGGTGTTATCTTTTTATACAAAAACTACGTGTGCATTATTTATAATAAGTTTCCAATACCTATCACCTATGCTAGACAGTGTGTTTCTACTCTAAACCAATCCGAAAGTGCCACCATCACCAAGAAGATGGAGGCTAAGAAGAAGAAAGAAGAAGAACAAGGCACGCCCAAATCCCTCCATCTTGGCTTCTGAACCCCCATTCTAAAAATCTCAAAATTCTACTTTTCTACCTTGTGAAAAACTATCATTCTACTTAAATTCTTGAGGCTTGTAAATCTTCACATAAAGTTGGTAATTTTCTCCATGGGTTAAAATCCAAGCCACAGGTGTCCTTGGCTTTGTGCCAAGGTCTCTGAGCCCCTAGTCAGGGCCTCAAGCCATCCAGGGCAGCCAGAGGGATGTTCTGAGTTCCGACATAAAATAATTAATAATTAGATAAAAATATTTTCCTATGAACTAGTATACATAGCAAGAAATAAACAGATAAAGAATACTTTGAGCATATATTGACCAAATTTCCATGAAATTCTGATCAAT
Organism: Euphonia xanthogaster; assembly: GCA_034509185.1. NCBI lineage: Eukaryota > Metazoa > Chordata > Aves > Passeriformes > Fringillidae > Euphonia > Euphonia xanthogaster. The sequence goes on from JAYDZK010000113.1 coordinate 20,168,899, forward strand.
TGTATCCATAAATTTATTACTAAAATATGGGCACATTTCTTGAACATTTCTCATGAGGCTTTTTCATTTTTTTATGCATAATTCTCCTTCAACATCTCCTATTACTTGAAGAACAGTATAACTCCACGGGATACAATAACACAGGACATTAGAATATCTATACACAAGCAGAATCCCAGCTGAGATATAGCAACTGCACTGAGAACAATTAATTTTGAAAGGGAGCAAGACGAATTCAAACAGAAAATTATACAGCCTTAACATAAAGCACTACAAAAAAAATCAAACAAATAAATAATCCAAATTAGCTGTAACAGTAGGTAAATCCAAAATATTAAGACTTCTCGATCTTCCTGAGTTTTTTCAGGGTATTCCTAGGTTGCAGTAGTCCTAAATGTCCGCTATCCCTTCTTTTCACTACCCTTCTGTTTCCCTTGGCTACCATAATTTTAGGAATAATTTTCCCATTAGTACACTAATGTTTTGAGTGAAGAATTCATAAATGCTTATGCTGTTACATGTTTAAATTAGTCATGCATCACTGCAAAAATAAACCATTTACACTTTATTCACTCTGAGCCCATTTATGCCTCTAGAAATGCGAGATGTATCTGAGAATTTGGCATAAATTGCAACCCCAGTCAATTTTAATCTTTGCAATTCAAATCTTGGAAAATTACATTATAAATTTATATTGCAGGCACCTCCAATTTTAGTAGGGGCAAAATCCTTAGGAAACTAAACATTAAATGACAATAAAAATAACTAAACCCCTGGAGTATACAGCCGGCATCTCGGTATCCAGAGTTTTATGTCCAAGGCCAGTACAAGTACTGCTGAGAGAAACAGGCACAATTTCCTTTTGTCCACAGATGCATCTGTAATTTCCCTTTCTATTTCATCTCAGACAACATCACTTTCAAACTAAGGTTTGTATTTTTTCCCAACACTCTCCTGTGTCCCAGAAAAACTGAAAGTTTCTAAAAATTTCAAGACACTTCAAGGCAGCTCAAATCAGTTGTGACTGGGTCAACAGTTAACTTCTGCTTTTTTATCAACTCTTGATATGGGAAAAAAAACCCACCCTAACTTTTACATCTTAAAAAGTGAAAGGCGTAATCCTCTTGCCCTCCTCATTATATCTGTGAGGTTACAAAAGCCCATAGAAATTAGAAGCAGCAAGTAGAAATCTGTGGTAAATGCTGTTACACAGTATAAAGAAGAAAGTACTCTGGGAAAGTTAACTTCTCCTTACTATATGAAGTCAGTCAACAACAACTTTTTACCTTTAACACAGATCACCCTCAAGACTCTTCAAAATTGCTGCCTGGTAGTCACGACCTTAGCACACTGTACAGAACTGCTAAAGTTAATGATAGATTTGGAATGCACCAGGAATTTAATTTTCAGACTTGACTGCTTGATGTCAGAGATCATGCAGGCCGAGTCAAGCAGTGTTATGGGTGGGCTGCATCCCCCACGCAGCCCAGAGTGGCAGTGCCAGCAGAGGGAGATGAGCGCCAGCCCAGCCCTGCAGACACAGCCACGATGTCCCGCAGAACCCGCCCTCCGTGCGGCTCCGCACGCTGGCACAGCCCAGCTGCTCCGGGTTCTGGCAGAGCCCCGGCTCTCCTGACTCAAGGGAAAACTTTCAGAAATGTCAAGGGAAGCAAGTCCTCTAGCTTACAGCAGACTACTTAAAATTCTGCATGTCCCGATGACCTTTCTGCTAATCAGATTATGAATGTAGCTCCAACCAAAATCAGTGGGAATTACACTGATAAATATGTACAAGAAAAACAGAGGAAGGGATAATATGTAGCTAAAATTTTTGCCTTTTCTTTCCTAGCGCTCTGAATCCCCTGAACTTTCTGCAGGACACCACTAGAGCCCCATGCAACCAAAGGAAGTCAATCCAGCAGCCACAGGAGCTTTCACAAAAGGTTTGCCTCTGAAGGATGGAGACAACCCTGACCTGCCTCTATTAATAGAAAAAAAAAACTGCCAGCAGAGAGAGCCAAACGTGTCATAAGAAGTTTGCTGAGGAAGCTTGCTTGCTTTATTACTCAGGAATGCGAAAAGCTGTCTCCACTAGAAACTAAGGGCTTGAAAACAACCAGAAAGAAATCAAATTACAATGTCATTTCAGTCAATGATTACTTGACAGAGTGAGTATTGTGTAACACTGGCACACACTAGACCACGACAAGACAGAGCCAAAACAGCAACCCACCAATTTACTGAAAAGAAACAGAACTTCATAAGCAATGAAATGCACAAGATTTATTTTTCTGTTTTTCACCAATAATGGTGCATTTCAGATAAAAAATATCTACAACTGTTTCAGCTGTGTCAATCTTTAAATGCCAAGAACCATGATTTATCAAAGGATGAAAGTCCTCCATGCAAACCAGAGCTGAGTAATCAATTAATTGTCTTTATGCCACATACTCCTGCAATTATTGTGTACACCTTTTAAGTCCAGGGAGATACTGCTGCAGTCAGGAGCTCTCTCCACATCCCTTCCATCAAACCTAGCTTACCCTCCTTCAGCAACATTTTAAAGAGTGTTACGAGATGAGCAATAGCTTTATTACTGTTTCACAGAAAGGTGAGGTATGTACCTCCAATATTTTCTGCACTTTCATGCACTTTCCTGCACAATTTTAATGCATTTTTGCAGTCTTTTAACAAGATCACTACTAACCCAGAGCAAAACAATAGCACTAGCATGCCTGTGAAGAGCTGGTGCTCCAAGTTTTCCTCTCATCCACGTGCCTCAAGAACCTCAGGCAAAGAGAACTCAGCCAAGGAAACCTTTCGCCCTCTGTTAGAAGCACATCAAATTTAACCTGTATTACCATTATCTTTCATGTTCTAGAGTGAACATGAAATCATCCCCAGATAACTTTCCTATTATTTCCAAGCTTTTTCCACTCTTTTCTTTCAAACTACTTGTTTCATTTCCTATTTTCAAGTTGACCTCAAGTACACAAAAATAGAGCTCTTAATGTAGCTGCATCCTCCTCTTTGTGTTTCTGTATTTGTTTAATCCTTCCTTTCTAATAATATTGGATATCTTAAGAGTTGAAGCTCCATTTTCTTTAGTAAGTCCTTTTCTTTTTCTCTCTTTTGTCCCTTAGAATTTTATCCCCTGGTCTTCCCTTTTATTTGACTACATAACACAATTTTTTTTCACATTATGTGATATTTCAAGCATATTTCACTATTTACATTCTCTTTTTCTTCTTTTCTCATTCACTTTCTGTACCTTTGTAACACTGCATGTATCACCGTGTTACATTTTAAGTAATAATGTGAGATAAAAATATCATACCCTCTTATTAGCTGAGGGAATTCAGCAGGAATTATCATTTCATTAATTACATAAAAGTCTGTCTTCCTCCTCTGGAAACTCCACACCTTCAAACCTGAGCCATACAAGGTGTGCAACAGAGCATTATTAAGAAGACAGAGATAAAAGATACTGTGCCATTGAGAAGATTTATCGCTTTAATACCAACACTGACAACTCAATTTAAATACCAATATAACCAGAAATGTACTATGTGTGCACTCACAAGCATCCTACTTACAGTAACAACAATGCAGCAAATTTCCCACCCACCCCACCCTGTGTTTCAGGGAAGAAGAGCTACCCTGCTCTTCAAAGTCTGCCACACAGACTTTGCTCTTTTTTTTGCAGTGGGTACCAAAATCTATCACTACTGTCAGCAGAGCATGGCAGGCAGCTCTACAGCTTTCAGCTAAAAAGCTAGAATTTATTTTGGGTATTTGTGGCTCAATGACCTTTCTGCTCAGTAGGTTGCCCTGGCACAGAGTCAAGGCTTGCAGCCCTCCAGCAGGGCTCGTGTGGTTCCAAAGGCCAGAGGACGCTTGGATAGGTAAAAACGGCTGTAGTTAGAACCCTAAAATGGTGCTACCTTTGAAAAGTACATCAGGTCACTATTAAATGTCTTTTACACAATACTGGAAGGTGCTTACTCCTCTAATATACTGGTATAACAGACTAGCCAAGTAGCTTACAGAAACCATAGGGCAGGCATCTTTTAACATACAGAGAACCATATTTTGAAGATGCTATAATATTTCAAATTTCAAAAAATTCCTTTGTTTTCAATTCTCACAACCATCTGCTGCTTAAGTAAAAAACCTAGCTTAAAGAAACACACCGTGCCCCACAGCCACATTTATTGTAGCCTACTGCCTTTTCCACAGGTACAGGTCCTACCTACAGTTGTCAGAGAGCTCAAAGATAGCTTTGTTACATAAAGTAACAAACAATAAAATTGCTTATATTAGACAATGAAAATTAAATTTGTGTCAATAGGAGTCAATTTAACAAAATAATTCCATTAGGGATAATTAAATGAATTCATTTTGCAAATCAAATGTAAAAACCCCCAAGGCACTAGATGACAAACAGAGTTTACAGACATATTGTCTAGGTCAGCCTCAGTTCTTCCCAGTGATTTTCAAAAATATTCACATGTGGCAGCACCAACAGCCATTAGAGAGAGTTAAGTAAAAACTTTCTCTACATAATTTAAAACTAAAGTCCCCACAGCTCCTAGAAGACCATTTAGTGCCTTTAAAAAGCCAGACCCCACACATCTTGGTTTCAGCACAAAACCAAGGCTGATACTCACAGAACCTGTGTCAAAGACACAGAGATCTATCAAATGGTATTTGAAGCACTACTGGGAAAGAAACAACAACCCACTAAAAAGTTGATGACTCCTCAGCTCTTGAAACACATAAGATATGAACTTCTAAGCCTTGCAATTTCTCATGTGAGGTGCTTGAAGCAGTCAGGGACTGTCAGACACACTGGTGCCAAATTTTAGCAAAGGTTGCCAAAGCTGCCTAGTTTTTCAAGGCTGTAGAAAGTCTGGGTTTTCTTTTTCACAGGGGAAGGCAGTCAGATAGCCACCTGGAAGCCTTGTAGAGTATATTATGCAGGCAGCAGGCTTTTTGTAAAAAGATACACCAGCATAATTTCTATCCTTAAACCATTATATGCTGAAGACACAAGGATCAAATGCCAACTTCAATTACAGAATAGCAAAGATTTAGCAAACACTGATTCAGAGAAGCAGTTGCCAAAAATTGGCCAAAATCTCAAGTTTTAAGCAGGTAAAAATTAAACTGAAATTTCAGCAGATGTCAAAGATTACATCTCGCTAGATTACAGCCAAAATATTTATCATGCACTTTTATCTTTGCGATTCAGCCTGGGACCCTTATATTTTCATTGCATATGCACAAAGGTCAAGATCAAATACCCAGACAGGTAAAACTTCCAGAGTCAAAATCCAGATTTTCAAGGAGTTGTAGTTAATCTCCACTTGTTGGGATTTATACCCAAGTGATACTCTGAGCAGGCATCTGATTCTCTAGGTGCTCTTGTACTTCACTGTAAGGTATGTCAGAGTTTCAAAATATTAAAGCATTAAAATAAAACCCCTCTTTTCTTATTTGTCTTAAGCATCCTAAAAACAATAGGTATTCTTTTTCTCAAGTAAAGTACTGGCCACAAAAGGTACTTACTAAGGAAGTGACACCTTCCATCCCTTAGTAGTAAATAACTTTTACATTATTGTAAAAGACAAATTAAGTGATTAAACACACATCCCCCCCCAAGAAAACCAAAGGGAAAGAGATGAGTGCAAGACTTAGACAAAACTATCTCCATCCTTTTATAACTACTAATTTCTTTGTTTTGCTCCAACAGCTATCCACTTACAGTTGTAAACTATTAACAGAATATGCTTAGTTAAAAATGAAGTCAGAAATTCTTACAGATAATTTTTGCAGGTTTATTTGTGGTTTTCGTTTAAAGAAAAAAAATGGTAGATGAAGTAGAAGTAATCCCAGATGCTACAGTGGTTTGGATGCTGCATCTATTTCTTTATATAGCCCATAGTTGCAATCATGTAATTTGTCATTTTTGCACTGGAATTTTCAGATCAGTTTATAGTTTATACATTTCATATGTGCAATTCTGGGTTTAGTGAAAGAATTAAAGGTCATTAATGTGACCTTTAATCATAGCAATGTAGGGCTAGGCTATGATAGATAAACTCTGCATCAATCACCCAGTCGAATAATTATTTCATGACAACATAGATCTATTTCCTTTTTTTATGCAATTTGGTAATGAAAGGATGGAGAGCAAGAAAAGACTTTATATTATCCTTGGTGACTATTGCACAGCACAAAACTACGGGTAAATGTAAGTATTTCAGCATTCTCCAAAATAATCAGCAGAAAAAGGTATGTGAATACCTAAATATATCTTAAATTTAAATAGCCAAACCTGGAGCCCATCACAGCTGCAGACTTACGAGTCTGCATCCAAGAAGAAACACACTGTTATGTGGGCAGTTTATCACTCAGTGCATAAATTGGGGGATACAAACACCTCTCAACTAGGCTCATGTGCAACCACAGCCTGCTTCATGGACACACCTAAATTTCTAAGTAATCTGAATCTTAATGCATTTTCACAGCAGGGAAGGGAAGGGATTTGAACCTCAGAGCTGGTATGGACATCCTTTATTCCTGAACAATCCCAGCACTGTAGACAAGGTAATGCAGTTATGGGGAACACTTGGGGCAATATTTGGGACTCGGGGAGGTCACTGAAGAAGCCCTAAAGCTATCTACTGAGCAGCTGCCAGCATTTCCAGGACTCTGTGTGGAACTTGATGATATTGTGTTCATTGGGTAGAGCAGGCTGTGCGCTGCTAGCATTGTATAATCATATATGATGGGGGTGAGCAAAGGGCACTGTTAACTCAGGAATTGTATTTCGTGGCTTACTTTACTCCCCAACAAGAATCCTAGTTTCTGAAACAGAAATAATTGATAAGGAAAAAATAATAATGTATTTTCTTAGTACAAAAGTAGAAAGTCAACCGAAAAGACACTGAATGTGGACTCCTTCATCCCACTGTGTATTATAACTTATTACAATGTACCAAAACAACTCCTGGGACTTTTTAAATATTGTTTAAAGATGTGAATCATACTAGATAGGAAAACACCTACACTGTCAAACCACTGAAATATAAAAAAGCAGAAATTCAAATACAGTTATTCACTAATCTCCTCAAAATCTTAAAACCTTACATTTTAAGTCTTAAGTCTGCATCCTGAAAGCCACAAATTTTTTTCAATTGATTTAAAAGTACGTAGCACAAACCCTTCACTAGCACAGACTGAAAGTATATATAATAAACAAGTAAGTTCAAAGTCTGCCATTGTTATATTTCCTGATAGAGTTCTTTCAAAATACCAGTGTTCAAAATAATGTGGTTTTTTTTTAATTCTTAGAAATATTTCAAATAATTCTGATCTTTAATGACTTATAATCTTTTCATCTACCTTACACTCAGTCTAAATCTACACTTCCACATATATAGAGCAAAGCATATTTATAAATACTTGAAAAATCCACACTTACAGAAACTTTGTTCACACTTCTGTACTTACCCAGGACACATTTTTAGCCTTGGGTGTTTTTAGCATGGCAACATGCAAGGCTGAAACGACCAACAACAGCCCCACCAGCATGGAAAGTCAGATGGAGGGATAGTCCAGGTGCCTTGGTTACCCCAGTATGTAGAGTTCCTTGGCCTGGATGACACAGGCACTCTGAGCATGTGGTCAGGTAACAATAAAAAAAGTCATTTTTCCTCCCGGTGTACAATCCAATCAAACTGAGACATATCTGTCTTCAGCAGCAGCTGGCTGTATTTCTGTATATCCATGAAATCCAGAGTTTGCCCTTCTCTTTGAAAAGTTTAAAGGAAAAGTCAAAGGGACTTACTCTCACAGACACTTCACCTGCCGAGTGAGAAAACGCAGAGTCCAGTTATCCTCCAAGCTTCCAGCCAAGCATTGATCTCGCAGGAGAATGAAGCCCAGCACTGGGAGCCACTTGCCTCCAGAGGATGTCAAAGACATGCACAGCTGCTGGCTGCGCTGTTTAACTGCTGCTGTGCCTGACTATTTCACAACCCCAGGATCTTCAGAGCAATGAAGAGAATGAGGATCCAGATGTCAGTAAAAACTGCATGCCAACAGCTCGTGCAGGTACCTGTTGCACCGTGTGTGCCCGTGGTGTGGTGGCTGCTGCTGCAGCCCCGCAGAGGGCACCTGTGCCCCAGCACCCTCCCGCAGCGCTGCGCTCACCGCCGGCACGGACACGCGTCCCAGAGCGGCTAGCAAAGGCTGAAAATCACTGTTTCTGCTCGTTTCTCTTTGTTCCTCTGCCCTTCTGTCCTTTTACTTTTACCTCCTGTCAATCTAGATTACCAGTGCAGATCCAGGCTAAATTTTGCAACTATCAGTAGTGATTAGAGTGAGTTGATTGAAATCGGATTATACAGGAAGACCTCTGCTTCCTCACTCAGCACATGGGCCAGTACCATTTGCAAAATACTTATGCTTCACTGCACAGCATGAGTGCATTTGGAGCAGTCCATTAGAAGAGAAACAGTGCAGTGGAAACAAGCCAGACTGCACCGTCTTTATAAATGAGAGAAAAGGGATCCTGCTTTCAGTAGCCGCATGAATTTTACAGGGGAGTGTTTCAGACAATTTCCAGAGGGAAGAGTTTGTTGGTCTCACAGATTCATCACAAAGCATCAAAGAGTGGCACTAGGTACCTAAAGTGCCCTGTGTACCTGCTTGCTACTGCTCAGATGTGGAACCAGTCCAAGTGAACCTCTGTGGTGTCTGAGCACTGAACTTGTGAGAAGCATCATCCTTCCCTGGGATAACATCTGCAAATCCTACTGACAGTATGTACACAACTCACCACTCAGCATTTAATTCAAATGTGCTTTTTCCAAAGCACATATCATTAAATGTACAAGGAAGGTGACCTATCTGAATCATATTCAAATATATATATTAATTTAAATATGAATGTGAGCTATGAGGTAGAAAGGTACAGTACCATCCTAAAATAGTGATATGTTATCCTGAAAAGAAGAAAACAAAACACAAAATAGAAAAGGAGGTGACAAGGGAGCAATCTGATAAAAAGCACTAAAAAAAATGTATAAAATTAAGTCCAGCTGACAGACACTGTGAATGTGACAGACAGATGCAGTCTGCACGACAACAAACCATTTTTCTAGGACTTCCTAAATAATAACTTAATATTATTATCTACTCATGATACAGACCTAGATTATGCTTCAAGCATCATCTGTCACTTTACACCAATTATTTAATGTATTTGCATAAATGCAATGGGTTTATGATTGCAAGAATTCAATTTGTGGATGGTCTGTGATTTGTTTGTGGGTATTAAAAAAATATTAAGGCCTTTTCCAAGGTGGCAACATAAACTCCTTTTTTTTGTTAAAAGAAACTCTAGAAACTGCTTATGTGATTAGGACAGAGATAAAATGTGTGTACTTCCCACTGGAAATAAATATATGATTTTTAAATAATGACAGTCCTCTGCTTATTTCTAGTCCACATTGTAGGTAATCAGAAGCTAAGTCTGGTACACTCTGCATTGCATATCCTAGAAAGAAGGTTTATATGCACACAGTTTTTAATTAGATCCCGCTCTTTTTCAAAAGCCTACTCAGTCTCATGGAGCTGAAGCACAATCTGTAGCTTTAAATGACTGGGACTCAGATAAAAGAGTGGATGATTGCCTTCAGTAAGTGCACTGAGATTCAAACTCTAGTAGTTGGACAGGTGGAATACAAAGGTATATGACTGGATATAAATCCAGCAGAGTGGAAACTTTATGCAGTGAAAAATTCTCAATGAGATGTTAAGCAGTTACTAGAAACAGTTCTGTTTCAAATATACCCTGTCTAGACATATTAAAGAAAATATTTCACTGAGAAATTACTTTATTCCATTTTGAAAGTTAAAGAATATAAGTCTAGAGTCAGTTAAGTTAGCATCTAACACAAATGCATCCTATAGTACTATCACTGGTGTAGAATGGATTAGATCAGATCTGCCCCTATACACTGTGACAATAAATATACACTAGGTCCTATACATACAAGCTGAAAAACAGCTGGCATTTGAGCTTTCTCCTTCTTAATAATAACTCAGTTCACAGAATTTTAGAGCAGCAGCTGCTAATGGCTTGCCAGACATGCTGAAATAAAATGAACTAAATTTATTCCCTCACACAGAAGGGTTTTGAAATACTGAATTTTACTTTAGGTAGCTAAGTTACTGCCAATGGCATACATTAAAAAAATCCTACTGCTAAAATATAGTGAAATAAAAGATAATAAATGTTGAAAATTTAGATGCTAACAAGACTAGAAAGTCAAGAAATTAACCCTGTTATAAGTAGGACCTATGGTGCAATCTTTAATTCCAGAGGACATAAATCTCATTGTAGAAAACAGAAGGTACTCATAAGAGGAAAAATGCTGAACAATAAACCTAAAATGACAGAAATATTCTGCACCATGCATCCTCTCCTTTCTGATGGGGCACTTTTTATACAGTCACTGCAACATCCGATAGTTTTTCTGTCTTTAATGAGCGTATTTTCAGAACATGCTTGTGAGGGAAGCTGCTGCTGCTGTTATTCTCATTTGATAGCTGGAATATATATTCCAGATGAGTCCATTAGTCAATGGGGAATCTAGTCTGAGAGGATTCTGGTCTGATCCTTTCAAGAATTTAGCATTCTATAATGCTTTCTGTATTTAGAGCACACTTGTGGACTTTCTCTGCATTGCATACTCAGCAGTTCTGCAAAGAAATCATCATCACTTCCATTTTGAGATCACAGACCTGCTTTAAGCTGGGTATTCCCAAATGGTGGTACACAAGACACTCAGACTATTAACAGAATTTCTGATTTTAGCAAAATGTTCAGCATTGCCAAAGGCCAAGTAAGCACCAAATCTATTTCCATTTTACTCATAAAACTATCCTCTCCCTTCCTGCCCTACATTGGTTAGCTCTGCATTCAGAAAGGAAGTCATGTCTCACATCACGAAAATTGATTTTTTGTTCCCCCTGAGTATGAGCCATCCAGTGATGAAAATAACCATAATCTAAGAAAAAGAAAATTTGGTTCCTGGTTTTTAAATACCACATTGCAGCACATAAACAAAATCCTAGGATGTTTTAGCTTTCAAATAACTGACTTCTAATCTCAATGCTTTCTTATGCCAGGTTTTCCTTTTTTTATAGGTTTTAATAAAAGTTCCAGCACCATCACCACCAGAATAGAAACCATATGTATGTATGCATTGATTTTGATTGCAACAAGCTTCACAGCCACTGCCCTCAGTTCAGAGCTGTGGCTGAAACAGATGCATGTTACCCAAATCATTCATTTTGTCTCTTCAAAATAAGCAGATGCTGGAATTATTGTGTCTTCTCTCTAGATATAAAACAGAAATAAGACTATGACCTTGCAAAAAAATGCTGCAAATTTTCTCATTAAAGTTTGTGAAGCAATTAGAATGTTACAGGACTCCACTGCTTAATGAAGATCATTAAAGAAAAGCATTTGCATACACAACAAACCGTGACATGGGCTGCCAAACCACAACTGCTATTCTTTACACAGAGAAATAAATGGCCAGGCTGCAGAAAGGATGAGACACATGGTCAGTCTTCTGTCTACTGATAGTGGAAAGACAACTGCAGCTTTGCCACTGTGTCCTCCAGCTGCTGTCCCCAACAGCTCTGCATCTCAGCGGTCATGTCCTCCCCAGCACCAAGTGACTCCTGACTGCACAGCCCAGATGCTGAGGTTCCCTCCAAGTCCTCTGACTCCCAGCCTCCCATCCTGCCCCGAGCCCCAGCCAGCAGTGCCACCACCGAGCCTGGCCAGCCACACCAAGGACAGAAGAAAACCAACTGCTTGCTCAAGGCAGATCCCCACAGCCAAATCATATTTGTAACTGCTGTTTTCAAAGGATCAGCTTATTTCTTCTAATCTCATTCAAAATAAAAACCTTCTGGAATATAGGCCATGGCTGTAGAAAACCTCCAAGCTGCACAATTCAGAGTTAATGTGCCTGGGGTGACTGGAAGAGTCAGGCAGCAAGGCAAGAAGGCTGCTGCACAGCTGCTACAGCCCAGCACAGAGGGAAGAAAATGGGATGGATTTACCATGAGCCCCCACCTGCAAAGCTGCAAAACCAACCAAAATTCAGGCAACTCAAAGTTTGATTCAAAAATAATTCTTCAGCATTTGTCATAGTTTCTAATCACCATTCATATTTTCAAAGTACATTATCTGAGATACTGCAGCTGACTCAGAGATGATGTTTCTCAGGAAGAAATTCTATGGATATTAATAACATACATTATCTGTTCCTATAGTTAGTTTCTAAGGTTGGTAGGATAAAAACTTCTTTCCATATCTGTCCTATTCAGCACTACAAAGAAACCCAAAAGTTTCCTAATAATTCAGGAAAACATTAAAAAATGGTTCAGCACAAGAATGGGAAAATAAAAAATATCTGATTTTTCCTGGCTTCTGCATCATGGTTTAGAGGTAAATGAAAAATTCACATTAGATATTTATAATTAGAAAATTAATTACACGCTCACAGCAAAGGAAAGCTTAAAGAGTATGTAAATGCAGTATTTCAGTGGTATTTAGGTTCATTTCATATAAATAATAATGGAAGCACTAAAAATACTCAGACAACCGAAATTTAAGAGTTGTTGAGTGTCACATATTAAATTGTATTCAATATAACTAAGATTGATAATCATAAGAAGCTATCAGTGATCAGTGGAAAGGCAAATCAAACCTTTTTGTAAAAAGATGAACTACATGTTAAGAAAGGTATCAATTCCTGAAGTAGTATATTAATTCTAATAATGCTTCTATGAAAAAAAATTCCTCAATATTCCTTGGTGAGCAAAAGGAATTTTCGTCTCTCTCTTTTAAAAATGTATTACATTGTTTCTATACCTTAAAAGCCTTGTAGAACTCTTTTATAAGAAAATGAGAAGTACAGCGAGTGCACTATGGAACCTACTACCCCAACCCACTTCTGTTCGTCTCTAATCCAAAAATACAGATGTTAAATAAATGCTTTTTAATGCAATTATTTGAAAAGCTATGTAATATTCTTTACTATGAGTTACTGACATGACTTGGATGTTTTCTTTTTTATTTCTCTGTTCTTTGTCTTATGGCCACTCAACCAGTTCCTTTAGTATACACTCAGAGACAAAAAAAAAAAAAAAAAAAGGGAGCTGACTCATTTGCAATATTTTATACAACAAAACAACAAAAACATTGCACACACACAAGCAAAGCCAAGAAAAGTATAGCAGTGCTTGGGGAAACAAAAAATTGGTTTAACTTTTTATTTACTTCTAACCCTAATTAAATACACCATCAGATGATCCTGTTTTCCTGTGGCTATCAGTTGAAAAATGTCATGGACTGAAAAGCCAAATACCCTAGACTATAGCAATAACAGAGTTTATTAGAAGTTGGTTTTGGACATCATCAAGCATTTCAAACCCAAATTGCTAGAAATAATGGAGGTTTGGAGGTTAGAAGAGGATACTCAAAATCACTACTAGAACTGTGAAAACCTTTCAGAGAAACAGTTTCATTTTAACCTCACACAATATTGTCTCTTAATCAATGAAATCATCAGTGAAAAGCCACTTCAAATCAGAGTCTGTCCTGCTATGTCACACCATTCCTCAAGGACAAGCAGCATACTGCAAAGCACTGACTTCAAAACAGAAATGCTCTCAAAAATTCTATTAAAAGAAAAGATGGCAATATTTGAAGACCATGTATCAAGAAATATTCTGGCTTACACAGCCTTTTTTTAATCTCTCTTTTCTCATGCCTATTTGCATTTGCTATAGGCAAAATGGTACGATGGATCTGTACCTCTGCTTCTCATGTTATAGCACCTACATGCAGGGAAGACAGCAAGAGTGGTCAGAGCAGCCAGCCCAGGACAGATCAAGGGAAAACATTTGGCTCTGGCTTAGAATACCCTTGTAGTTAAAGTCAAAGAGACATTCTGGAGAGAAAAGGCAGAAGAGGGGACAAAGAAAAGGTAATTAAATAAAGTTCAGCTTGGCCAAGTAATATTTATGTATTATATACACAGATTATCCTCCTGGGCTGCCCAACACAATCCAATATAATCGAGAGTAGTGTACTGGAAAAAGGCCACAAATTACATCATCCTTCATGCACCAAATTAAATGTTCCAGCAGCAGAGCAAGCTCAGGAGCACATCTCAGGCAGTGAGGGATGAAAGAGATCAGCACATGACACAATGATGGGCAGCAATTTATGGTTAACAGGAGTGTCCTGCTGTCAGTAGTGCCAGACACTGGTCTTCTGAGCTCAGAAGAGCCAGTGGGACAGACCACTCTGCAAACTCAAAAGAGTTTACGTGAAGGAAAAGTGGGAGAGATTCTTAAAAAGCTCATAACCTGCCAGAAACATCTTTATCTCAACATGTTTCACAATGTGTAACACTGAGGCTGCAATCTATCTTCAATTTGAGCTGGTGAAGAGGCAGCATTGCTCTTCCTCCTCCTCCTCAGGAGTAGGCAGAAGGAGGAAGAAGAGGCAGGAAGGCTGGAGGTAGGAAGAGGCAGGAAGATACAGGAGGAGGGAGCTGCAGCAGCACAGCAGCAATGGCTTCTCCTCCTTCACAGCAAATTGCAGCCACTGGCAAAGCCTTGAATCTTCATTTTCACAAAATGTGGGAAGACAGATATTCCCACTGACCTCTGAAACTTGAGAGCATTTGGAGAACAGGTTTACCTAGCACAGCAGCAGCCCACCTGTTCCCATGTATTCTTCTTGGTGCTGGGCTGGCACAGACATCCTGCCTCAACAAGCTGAAAGCAAAACAGGAAAACCAGCCTTGGTGGCTGAAAAGAGTCCTAATCATACCTTCTCCAGCTTCCTGGAGTTTGCATCTGGTTTTGGAAAGAATCCATTATAATTCCATCAAATTGACCTTAAATTCATCCGATCTACTTGCCCTGGGCAGCAGACTTTACCTTACTGAGTTGTAACTGACACATCTTATTTTCTCATACTTCTTATTGGGAAATGTAAACAATTCCCCAGTCCAGAAATCAATTTATAATCAATTTTTCCTTGGCCCTAATGGTCACTGCTGCTGGCCAGCCCTTCAGCTTGGACAAACTGGTCTGTAATGTCACGAGAACAACACCACACTGCACCACTCAGTTTGGGAAATACTCTGAGCTCTGAAGTTCAAATTGAAAAAGTTAACCTATTGAAATCACAGCAAGAGCTTTGAATTTACCTCAGCAATTTAGTCACAATTCATCGAATCATAGAATTTTTTGCTATGGAAAGGACTTCAAAGATTTTTCAATTCCAAGCACCCTGCCATGGGCAGTATGTCATTCACTAGATCAGAGTGCTCAAACCTGGCCTTGAACACTTCAGGGATGGGGCATCCACAAATTCTCTAGACAAAATAAATTCTTATATTAAGAACTGTTAATGTAATTTGCTGTATTAAATTAAAGAAGGAG
>JAYDZK010000113.1:20185753-20225207 GCA_034509185.1 Euphonia xanthogaster
TGTGTGTGTGTGTGTGAGTGTGATTGGGGGGGGGGATTTGTTGGGGTTTTTTTGGTTGTTGTTTTTTAAACATTTTTAATTTTTCAGAAATCCTACTCCATACGAATGGGAAGATACATCATCATAGACCACAACAAGGGAAACAGTTTTAAAATGTTTTCTTGGCAAGCTCACTGGTGACCCATTTAAAAACTGCTGCTTCAGTTCCCCCACCAGTGACTGGAACACACAGACTCATGGTGACCCTAGGACACCTTTTTCCAGGGCAAACCTTGTTACCATTGGTCACCCTGAATACATGTTGGACAAACAGAATATTTCTTAAAAGATAGAGTGAATGAATTGCTTGACTCACAACAGGCTTGGATGAGGAGCTTTACCCAGGAGCCTCCCAACCCATGACACAAGCCCATTTAGGATTAAAAGAAAAATATTTCCTTAAACCTTCCAAAACAGTCAACAGTTATTTTTTTTAATGAAGACAAAAGTAAGGAAGCCGATTCTTTCCTTTTCACAGACGTTCCTCTGTTTCTATTCAATTTTCCATCTTTCTGCATATCTTTACCCTCAGGGTGCAACTCCTCCTGTTTTTGGTGAAGCACTTAGCATTTTATAATTAACCTGATCATTGAATTCTCTCCCTCAACATTTGGCACTGAGACAAATTTATTAATTTATTTTTTCACAATGTACAGAACTCTGTGGTTAGTCTACCTCTCAAAACAAATCCTGCTTTGTTTCCTCAGAGATGCAAATATTTCCTTCTTAGACAAGGTATCATTTCATGGGCTTGCCTGGTTTAATGCACACTTGTTTGCCTCAGTCAGGATAAGATTTCTTTCATCTCTCCTGCCCTTCGGGGACTTGTTACATCTGATGTCCTCTTCTAATGTATGTGCTGTAATTCATATACAACCTACACAAATATGTTAATCTTTATAGAGAAAGGCTATTACTAAAATGCAAATAGATAAATAATGGCACAGTGACAATTCAAAAGATAAACATGACAATACTTCAGCAATTACCAGCAATCATTAGACAATATAGTTTAACTAACATTTGCAAAATTCTGCAGTCCATTTTACTTGAATTTTGGTACTGTGGTTTCAGACACATGCAAACATGTATCTCTAATGAAATTAAACATATATCTTTAATGAAATGTGTGCAGTAGTTCATAACAATAGTAACCATTTCCTCCACAAAAGAAGGTGCCCTAAGTGTGACTCCTCTCCACCTGTTTTTTCTATACACACAGCAAACCTCCTCCAGGTCTGCTGACTTCTTCTCTTTGACATCCCCTCTAAATTTCTCTTTATCATGTCTCTAATTCTTTCAGTTCAAGTATCATATGAATACTTGAATACTTATGAATTCCATATGAACACAATCTGAATTAATCAGATTTCAGATTTCTAACCTCTCAATTAGATTTTTGCTGGTAAGTTCTTAAAGACTTGCATGACTAAGACTTTCTTTCCTTTCTTCCCTTTCTTTCCTTTCTTCTACTGGGGAGCAAGAACCAGCATCTTATATTTATTTACTGATGCTGGTGTTGCATAGGGTCAGGCTTTTTTAGCACACTTTCAGTATTCCATGAGAGAATGAAGATTAAAAAATCATTAAATTAACTGTATTATAACATTTTTTTTCTTCTTCCTTGGACAACCTTTTACTGTGTTTGATTCTTATTAGACAGAAAATTAATCCAACTACTCTAGCTTCTGAATCTTTTGCATGGCCTGCAGTGGCAGAGGCCTTAGAAAGAGTGCTGCTCTTAGAAATAGTAAACTAATAGTGTAAGTAAAACCTCTGCCTCACAATTCAATGAAAACAATATAAAGAGGATATTATGTAATACATGCAGCTCACATTAACAACTGTAAAAACAAGAGGTAAACAGAATATTTTTTTTCAGGTGAAAGCAGAAGAACCTAAGAAAACCTTAGTTGTTAGTATTCACAACTTACTAAAAAAAAACTCATTATCAGAAAATATGGGAAAAATGTTAGTAAGAAAGATATTTTGACTGGGACAGTTTCTAGAAGTAACAAATGGAAACAGAGAAGCAATAAAAGAAGCAAGATGTTTCTACTAAAAATAGAGGTATCAATGTCTGCTATAGTCAAGCAGGTTCTGTGCACAAACCCATAAGCAGAAAAGATTATAAAATGTGAAGATTGGAAATGTTATTGCTAGCAGTTTGGCTAAAAACTATGAAATAGACTTTACAGAGATGATGGACAAGCTGAAACATTTCACCAGCTGTAGAATAAATAGGTCATTATTCCCATAGAAATAGTAGATTTTATTACTCAGATCAAAGCGTGCAAACACTACCTTCCAATTATTTATTTCCAGAAGCAACACAAACCCCAGGAGCATTCCTTCTCTTGCATCATGCTCTAATGCCACACAGATTGCTCCGAGCCACACACACACATGTGAACATAGATGCATGATTGCAACTACACACTGCAACACATTCTTCAGCTGTTAAACAAATAGTATTTCATCCAAGTGAAGCAGCAGAGTGGTTCCATCTAGAGGAAGAGTGTGTAAAAACTACTCATCCCTGATGACTAGCTATTTTTAAATAAAGAGGAAGCATAAACCATTACTACAGGACATTCAGTATAAAGGCCCTGCTACCTGCTACCAGAGCTCCATGAGTACTCTGTTTCTTACACAAGTGTGTGCTGCTTGCTTGGTTAACTGGACAGGAATTATAATGTTGTAAGCATCAGAATTATTAACATCCATAATCTGGACAATCTGCTTCTATTGATGATGCAACTCAGGATTTCTGGTCTGTGAGTGCACATTGCTGGGTCATGTGGAGCTTCTCATCTACCAACACCTTCTCCTCAGTTCCAAGGACATCAAGTCCCTCTCCTCAGGGCTTCTCTCATTCTACTCAGAATAATCTCTGTCCAGCCTTTACCTGTTCTTGGGATTGTCCTGATCCAGGTGCAGGACCTGGTACTTGGTGATATTGAAATTCCTGAGGTTGGCACAGGCCCACCTCCCAGGTGGAACAAGATGCCTGTGGATATCATCCCTTTCCTCCAGTGTGTGGAGTGCACCACACAGCTTGCTGATGTCAGGCAGCTTGGTGAGGGAGATCTTCATCCTACTGGCCGTATTGCTGACAAAGATGTTCAACAGCACCAATCCCGAAACTAACCCCTTGGGAATTTCACTTGTCATTGATCTTCACTTGGACATTGACCCATTGACCACAATTCTTTGAGTGCAACCATCCAGCCAATTCCATACGTGCTGAGTTTTCCGTGTGCAGGATCCATGCCTACCCAGTTTAGAGACCAAGATGCCGTGCTGGACATTGTCAAATGCTTTGCACAAGTCCAGGCAGATTCACAGAATATTCTGCATTGGGGGGGACCCACAAGGATCACTGAGTCCAGCTCTGGCTGAACCCACAACCTCAGTGTTATTAGCACCATGCTCTGACCAACTTCCCTCATCCACCAATGCTGTAATCAAGTTGTAGAAATACACTAAATCCGTCAGGCAAGATTTGACCTTAGTAAAGCCATGTTAGCTGTCACCAACCATATCCATATTTTCCTTGTTCCATAACACATAGAATTATGTTTCCCCTTTTCTAGTCCATGGGAACTTCAGTGGACTGCCATGACTTCTCACATATGACTGATACTGGCTTGGCCACTTCACCTGGAATTTCCCTCAGGATCCACAGATGGATTTCCTCGGGTTCCATGGACTTTCCCACCTTCAGGTACCTTAGATGGTCTCAAACCTAATCTGCTAGAGCATGCAGTTCTACATTTTCCCAGTCTCTGCCTTTGACTTCTGTGACTTGGCTGGTGTGGATGGAGCATTTTTCAATGAAGACTGAGGCAAAAAAGCCAGTGAGTATCTCAGCATTCATGTGCCAAGTACATAGGTCTCCTATTTCTGTCTGGAGAGGTCTCACAATTTTCCTTGTTTTTATTTTATCATTAATACACCTACAGAAGTTTTTCTTGTTGCCTGTGACATCTTTGAGCAGATTTCATTTTATCAGAGCTCTGTTCAGAAAATTTTTCTGCATTCCTTCAACATTCCTGATGGAAAGGGATGTTTAATCACAACAGAACAATTACAAGACTTTTTCCAGAAGTGTTTCTACTCAGTGAAGCACTCTTGCTATGTTCAGCACTTCATGAATCTATCTTTTCCATTTAAACCTAAAAATGTTCTTTTATTTTCTTCTCATTTCCCTAATACTAAGCTACTAATTTTGCCACTTTGGTTTAGTATAAAGATAGTAGGAAAAACATTCAGCATGGCATTTTTCCATAGAGAATTCAGGGGACTCAATTAGTATTGTAAGACAGCCAGTTAATTTTTCATGACTTCACACTCATAAAATTGTTATGGAATGCCAACTCATCAGAAAATTTATTAAAATTGCCAAGACTACTTAAACTTTTCCTCCACATGGAAGTCACTAAGTATTTTACTCAAAGACACTGTACTTAAGAAGAGCAGAAAGAAAAAGTAACTGCTGAAAGGAAAAAAATACACTCAGGAAAGAACAAATGAACCAAACCAATAAAACACTACAAACAAAGGAGAAAAACATTTTACCAAATGAGGATGGCAAAGTTCACTGTGTATGAAGCAGAAAAAAAGGTAAAGGAAAAAAAAGCTGAAAAGAAATGAAGCATGAAAATTACATGTAACATTTTACATGTAACAATCTCTTAAACTAGAGTTAAGTGTTTATTTTTAACAAATACTCTTTTTTTCAGGTTTGGTAAAAAATATCCTATGTTTGCACACATATTTCTGCAGCAGGATTCTCCTCAAGTTTTATGGAAAGGAAGTGCCCCAGGCCTGTATCCATGTGACTTTTTCACAGCCACAGGATGAATCACCTCTGGGTTTGGAGACAGAGGTTACAGATCCCAATTCCCACTTATTAACACCAATAGACCAATCATAGACCACCCAGTGACTGAAGTGAACAGCTTGTTGAAAAGATGCAAACTTATTTTCAGTAATATATCACAGGTTTCAGAAAGCACAAAGCCTTTTTTAAATACCTCATCTAAACACAGCTTCAGAAAACTAACATTAAAATACACATGACATTCAAGTCAAGGGTGCTACTGATGGAGGAAGAGGAGTTTACAAGGGAAGCCAGTTGGTTTCACACATCTTGAGCTTTTCTTGCTAGAAACAATGCAAATAATGTCACTACTTTGATATACCCAAATTAGCAAGGAATAAAAAAATAATGCTTCATTTAAGCAACAGAGAAATAGTGATAGAATTACTAAAGGAAATATGAACTCAGCCTTAAGAGATGAGGGTAGCGAAAAATAATTAAAATGGGGTTCTCTAATTCTTTAATTCAGTATAAAATTAAAATCTGGATACTGCTGCTGCCTTGAAATTTTACACATTTTAAATCTATTACTCAAGCAGTTACATTCTACACAGACTGAAAAAGGAATGACAGTGGGCACTTATTGCAGACCATGCCACAGTATTTTATCCACCAGCCATATTGTTATATAATTTTACTTCAGAAAGCACAGTGAGCTGCAAATTTTCCATTTAATTCTCCTAAATGTAAGATTCTTTTTCAAAAGAAGCCCTTTTTGCAACTTAAAAAAATTCTAAGGTTTCACCTAGGAAATGCACCAAGAAGAATTTTAAATAAGGCAGAGAAGAAAACAGAGGCTTTGTAGTCCAAAATCTATACTATAAAATCTTCTAAATGGAGCCACAGAGTAAAAAAAAAAAATCCAAAAAACTATGGCCTCTAAATGATGCTAAAGGGAAAACAATTGGAACACAAGTGTGACATTTCACTTGAAAGGACTGGAGCTGCAATCAAAATAGTTTAGTATCAATACTACTCCCTAGCATAATGAAGACAGGTTTTTAGACAGAAGTAGGAGAGTAAATGCAGATAAAGAGAATTTATTACTTTTAATTTTGGCAGTGCAATGTTTGGCACTCCTGGTTTGGCTGATATACAATGACTAAGGGAGTCTTGGTTCAAATCACTTTCCCCTTAAATATTGCCACATTGGTTCATTCCACTTTATTCACTGACTCTCTTCTCCCCATGCTACCAAAACAAAAAATTAGCAAATTAGGGTATAAAAAAAATGCAAAAGGACTTCCTGGAGACAACTTAAACATAGAAAATATCCCCCCAGATCGATAGATTATGAATTTCTTCCTAACAGTACTGAAGCACCCATACTGAGGGCAGTGCAGTTACTTAAGCAAGTTAAAGGACTTTTCCTTTTTCCAGCCAGTTCCCTTAAGCTATAATTATAACTATTTTATGCTAAAAAATATTCTTTACTTCTTCATCAGTAACCACAACTTGTTTATACTTTCTTTCTTCCTCCTCAGCATGTGCTTTTCTGACAACAATAACCAAAGCAGAGAATCATGGATGCAAATTCTGCTAACAACAGTTCATCCACAGCTGCCTTAGCCTGCAACTTCTCCTTGTGTCCTTGTGAACAGCTCAAACTTCCACTAAAACTGACAAAAGCAGAAATGAAGAAAAAAGGGCTAGACACAAGACTACAGCTGATGGCACAGGAGTATTAGGGGCGTCACAGAAACAGCCCTGGCAGGTGACATCCTGGGCTGAGGCTAATGTCAACAGAAGCAAAAGAAGTTCTCAAATGTGAAGCAGGAATTCTGCAGGTCAAAATGAGAAGCATGGTGGAGAAGAGTAAAAAAGTAGCTCAATGTAGAAAAAAAAGGATAGATAGCAATGAAGAAGAGAAGGGGAACCGGCAAGCAAAAGGAACAGAGAAAAGGACAGCATCTGCTATGATAAAGAATGATCTGGTGAGAAACATTATTAAGTAATAGACAGAAAAGATTATGGTCTCAAAAGCAACAGGGAAAAAAAAACAACCAAAAAGCAAACCCAGTACAAATGAAACAACACCAAAAAGAGAACATTCCCTCAGGAGGTCTGAAATATCCTCCAGACACAGGCACAAAAAGCCTGATGTCTGGAGCCCACTCACTGCTGCAGGCAGAAAGCTCTCCAGTTACAGTCCCCACCATTAAAAAAGAAGCATCTTGAAACAAAACCATACCAAGGTCTTTTAATTACATTAAACTAAAACACACAGTACAAGCTATACCATAAATTTCACTACTAATGTTCAAATAAAGTTTATATTGTTTTGGAATGCATTTTTAAAGTTTCTTTTTTCTTTTTTATATCAAATTATTATAGTCATTTGTTAAGATTAGAGCCAGAGTAATGAATATTTGCCTTCCAGACATCATCTCTATGGTTTATCAAATTAGTTATATATCTGAGAAAAATATTTAAAACATCAGCACAGACTTATTCTGAATAGTCCTTCCACATAAACAGAAGTCTAATTCAACAATTCTAAAAAAGAACCAAGAAAAAAAGCCCACAAAAATTCAGAAAGTCAACCACATGAATTTTCAAATAAACCAGTATTAAATTCAGTGTTTGGAAATCCAGACAGCTAAAGATTTTAAGCTATTATTTAAAGTATCATGGATTCCAATCCCTGTTTTGCCTATCCAGATTATCATCTGTTGGTCCTCCCTGACCACACTCACCTACTCCTTGTTTAAACAGCTGTAAAAATGGCAAGAAACACATACTCTGCAAACACACATGCATCCTGAGAAACCAGGAGGCCCTGCAGTACACTGGGATGCTCAAGGGGCTTGAAATTACCAGTCTGTATGCTCCAGCAGATGCCTTCCAGATATGGATTTGGTCCCTTCCACGCACAGTGACTTGAACAGTCAGTCTTTCAAGAAACTATATAAACCCTCCTTGATCTCACTTGCCATGGATTAAAAAGTTCAGTCAACCCTATTATGCTGCCATAAAACAAATTTTTCCAGTTCTGTTGGCAAGCTGAACCACAGCAAATGAGACAACTCTCAGCAGCAAGAGAAGGCAGCACACATAGTTAGGCAAAGTGGCTGACAGAATTGCTCTGCTCAGAAATATCCAGACTCTGGAATTATCTTGGACTCTGAGTTCAAACAGCCTTTACTTCCAGACTCTTCCAGGGAGAACAGAGAGCACTACAAGATTTCTGAGTGACTCCCATCAGATTGCAAGTTTTCCTGAAGGCTGGGCAAACAATGGACAGACTGGACTAAAGTTTGAAGAAATAAACTGCTCATTCTTCAGGCTCCAGTGCTTTTAGATGTTCCATACCAGGTAGGCAGTTAAGAACTGTGAAAAAATTTCTGGGCAATATATAATTAGTGCTAATGTTTTAAACTTCAGTTCCAGAAGATACGAGATAATTCACTGGGAGGACTTCACTCAGCTGCTCCTCCATACTACTCCAAATAGATCCTATTTGACAAATGGCATCTCACAGACATGACTGATGGAATAAGATTAAGATATTGCTTGGAATTATCTCCAGCTTTTGCCATGAAAATGTCCGGCATGAGGGTCTTTATTTATGGAATTGAGTATTAGAATGCAGTCACAATGTCTATATGACACTTCCTACCTTTAGAAACTGCAGATTATTCCACACCATGTTAAACATATTGCATTAAATGATACCTCATGCCCCCATCACCCTGCTTACCCATCCAAAGAAACCACAGAAGAGGAAGAGGGGAAATTTTGTGCATTCAGACATTACATGGTTCCAGGACGAAGGAAGAGTCAATGATCAGGCAAGCCAAGTGAGAATGCCTGAGCCAGATTTAACTTTGTTAACATTGTGTGGTCTGCACACCACTCATTAGCTGCAAAACCAGGAGAGAAGGTAAAGAGGGAAACAACCCATCCAGGCCTTCAGTTTTATCCCAGCACACAGATGCAGGACTAACCTCTGTGCATGACAGTCCAACACGCAGGAGATCACAGAAAGGAGCAATATATGAGCACAAGTATCTTCTCTACGAACAATGCTACTCCTCCAAAGAAACAATGGGAGCCTGTGTACTAAGGGTAGTGATTCCAGACCCAAAACATCATCAAAGGGATTGATTATGCCTAAGATTTGCACAAATTTTAGGACCCAGACCAGAATGACCTGTATTGCTGGCACACAACAGTCAGTTAGGTTTGACCATATGTTTCAGTTACATACAGTACCTTAAACCCCCCCCCCAAAAAAAAAGAAAAAAAAAAAAAAAACGAACTTCCAAGACAGATCATTTACAACTACAATTCATAAGCAACTTCAGAACTTTAAAGTAATAACCCAGAATAAAAGTCTAATGTTTTTCCCCAGTGAGTCATACGTTAATAAAAAGGGTCATATCTTGGCTCACTTCAATTTCAGTGCTTTCATCCCAAAAGAATCACACTGTACAAACTCAATTAGTCCAATGCCATAGGGAGTGCCAAAAAAAAATTTAATAGTAACGTGTTTGGATAATCAAGGATTTAAACAACAGAGAGAATTTTCATTGTAAATAAATTATTTAAGAACACAATCATCTTTCACGCAATAGCACTTGGACCAAAAAGATCAACGGCAAACTTCATTTCACTTGTCCTAACTAAGACTGAGCAACTTTCTCTTTGGTAAACAGTGAGATATTCAGAATACCACGAGGTGCATCAGCTTTGCACAATACCCTTTACACAAAAGAGGTACAAACTTTAGTACTTTATGAAGCATTCACTAAGCACCTTTCTCTCTATTACCCACGAACATCAAGAAATGATGGAGTTCACGGCACTCTGCCTAGATGATGTTACTCAGAGTGGTCGGTGCTACTTTTAAATACCAGTAACAAGAGAAATGAAAGGGTGGGTGATGCATCTCAAGAGGTCATTGTTATCATATGCCCTAAACTCCACTGGCATGCACGAGCTATCAAGAAGTGTTTTCAGTGTATTTGTATTTCAACTTGTGTACAATTGTGGGAATATTATCAAGTAAGTATCTGCATAAGTGATATCCAAGTTTTGATTTTATACTGAATTGATGGTTAGAAGTAACTATATATTGTTTTTTACACAGTTTATACAAAATACAGTACTGTTTAAGTTCTCTCCTTTATCTCATCTGATACTCCATACTTCTGCCAGCTTGTTACGGTATCAACTGTTGCAACAGTGAGAACAAAACACACCCAAAGCCAAATTATCTTTGTGCAAAACAACCATGATCACACTCACATTTCCAGTTGTTTACATCTCTAATTTGTTCTGAAGGAGAGATTTAGGGTTTTTTAATAATTCAATTCTCTCCATCAATGCCTACACAAACTTTGACTTAGATTGCACCTATTTATGACCTTGCTTGCTCTGTGATCAATTTTAAGCATTTCTAAAAGACCATTCTATGACACAGAGAGAAGCACAGTAATTCTGACAAGAACTGTATGTCCTGATACCTTTGCTCTTTTTTTGTGCAACAACTACAAGCTGCTTGTTGCTAATACTCAGCAATTTCAATTTGCAGCTTATCCTGATCATTGTGACCTCCTGTTTCTTATCCTGTCTGACAACTGAACAGAAGAATAGAAGAGGAACGTTAAAACATAAATTAATTACTTTATCATGTCAGCTGAGCATAATTCAGACATATTTCAGCTAGTATTTCACCTTCTTCATTACTAATACTTAAGCTTTGGTGCTGGCCTTCCTTGGAATTTATTGGAGACAGCCATTTTGCAAGACAGAGCAGTCATATCATACCTGAGTATTGAAACATCCTATTCTGGAAAGCAAATACACCATGCAAAACATCAGGCTATACATCTGCCACTGTACTACTGCTCTTTTTCAAAAGAAATACCTCACAGGATTATTTATATATTTCCTCAGGGTCTTTCCAAAAATTTTTGTTCCCAGTCCATAATTGCTTATAACTTTAATTGATTTCCAGTTATCATACATGCATAAGTAGAGACCCTTTTCTAATAACTCCATTTATATAGAGCTACTAGCAATAATAAATACACAATTTAAAAAAAGAAGTCAGAATGGTCAGACTTCCAGTCTTTTAGTACTGCAGGTCATTTAAAAAAAAAAAATAAACAAACCCACACATCCTTGAGAATAGGAACAAGTTACAAGAAAATAGATGACAAGACTCATACCTGTTAAAAAGATCCTTGTTTCTTTGAGCTGTAAAAACTTACTTCACAGGTACTTAGCACTCTGGTCAGTCATTCAGCTATGCATTAAAATACCTGCCTCAGTCATACCATATAATCTAATATATTAGGAGTGGAACATACAAGTCAGCATCATTCTAATACAAATGCAAACTTACATAGGAAACCCGTACTCGCCGTCGGTGCACCAGCCCACAGCACTGCATGAAGAGGACAGCAGACAACAATCAGTGGGTGCTTTCACCGAGCTTTGGTCATTCCTGTCTCCTCTGAGACACTGTCCATTTCTCTTCACTTTTCAGTCCCAGGTGCAAGGGAACAGGTAGCAAAATGGTCACCCTTCAGCTCCGAAACTATCCCTTTAAATTATCGTGAAGACAGATGAAACTTACTTTCTCTGAGTAAATCAATCTCTTCTGTTTCCGATGATTTAAAAAGGCAGAAAAAAATCCCCCAACAACAAAAACCCAGAGGCTCGTCTTTATTTCCTCAGCATCCAGTTATTACAAAGCAAATTTCATATTCCTGTACATCCTTTACTACACGTGGTGTAAGGTTTGTATGAACCATTCTGAACTTAGGAGAGATAGAGATGTAACAGGATCTTTGTATCTCCGACTTCTGCAACCCCGGCTTTCTGAAGGTCTCTTGCTGCTGCTGCTGCCGCTGCTGGTGTTGTTATTGCTGCTGCTGCTGCTGCTATTACAGCTTTCTTCCCAATGCACAAACCAGCAATAGCATCCTTGCTTCAGCGTTACCTCTGCTATATCTTAGGCATATCTGATTTGTTACTGAGCCCTTCCCAACAGCCTGGAAAAATGACAGAGTCTAGACTTGAATTCACTCTGGATTTGCAAGACTACAGAACCACTCTCCAAACAGGCAGATGCTTTGTCTGCCAAGACGTGTTTCACATGAATTGTAGGCAGGACTACTGAGTGGCCTTGCTACCTGACTTGCATCAGAGGCACAGTCTCCTCTGCTGACACTGTTTACAAAAAGAACTCAAGAGAACATGAAAACTCTGAATACACACTTAGAGAACTAATTAAATACCTGGATAATTGAGACTTAGTGATAATGATTTTGAAAAGACAAATATAATAAAAATTATTATCCTTAAAGCAATAAGGGGACACTTCTGAAATCAGGTCAGATTAAATTAACCTGTTTATGGTAATAGTTCATCATATGCGAGAGACTGAGTATTCCAGTACTGAAAAGGATTAATAGCTACATTACATCTTAAAACTCCATCCCTCACTACTTTATGACAGTGGGCTAAGAATCTCAAACATCTCCAGTACTGTATATCTCCTGTCAGATGAATACATGAGGTGCCTTTTTTAACACTGAGGTATACTTAACTCTTTCAGCACTGGCATTTTGCTAAAAACTAGGATAAACGATGGGATTAAAATAGTTATTAATAAAATTATAGTTATCATTACTAAAATAATAGTTAATAAAATAGAACTTGTAATATTAACTACTAGTATTATTGTATTATAATATTGTTTAAAACTTCAATGACAAAATTAGAGATTATACAAGCTATCTCTATCCTGTCTTTATGTAGGCTCTGATATGATTACTAATCAAAGGATTAAGTCTTCCCCAAAAAGTAAAGGAAAGGATGCTGGTACTCCTCAGAGATTGGTTTGGATTTCAGCTTGAAAGAGGGAACTCCAAAGAAGGCAAGCTGTCTGTGTGGGGGCAAAATATTATCAGATACTCAAGACAGCTGAATGGCCTGAGTTTTATTCCAGTGTAAGGTAAGGAGTCTGCCCATTGCAGTAGGAAGCTCTCTGACAGTGTGATAAAATCATATAACAAAGAGAGTTAACATTTACAAGCCCAAAGTCTGGCAACTAAAATTCACCTCCTGCCAATTTCATGTGCAACATCTCTCTTAAAACAATAAAAATCAGTGGTGGTAAGCATGTCTGTGTCTTTGGGGACAGAAACAACTGTTTAGCTATTGAAATATCACCAGCTTGACTGGTTTGGGTGGGAGTTTTTTAGTAGATTTTTTTCCAATCCAACTAACAACCATCCATTCCTATGGACACCAATGGACTGGTCTTTTTAAGTCAAAAGTACTTTTGGTGTAAAGCCACAGTTGTTAGTGAAGATATATTGCTGATAACTCATCTCAGCTGGACCTGCAGATGCTCTCAGCATCTTAAAAAAATATAATAAGACTAATAAAATTAAAACCAGGAAATTGTGGGTGTAAGGACCTAATATATACACCTAAATCTAAGTTATGTTTATTTTACCTCCTACCACACAGTCTGATATATATTTATTTATCTTTAGCAGAAGAGAAGTTGGTACTTCCCAGTGACCCATAAGGAAGTGTCCTTGTAGCAATTTCACAGTTCAAAAGCAGAATACCAGATCAATAAGCAATGCAGATCATTAATCTCTTCTGATCAGGGCTGCTTAGAGTTATTCTAATAAAACCATTAATAATAGCAATAATGGTAACTAGCAGGAAGAACAAAGCATTTTGAAGTAGGACATACTGAACATTACCATAAAAAAGCATGGTAATGTATTTCAAAATAGCTAATGAAATAAAGCTAGACAGAATAATGCAGCTGTAGCTTTCATACGCATGTAGAAATTAGTTCTCTAAATTCTCTCCTTATAATGACTATGTTTAATTCTTGGGGAAGATCTGGACATAAAATAACACAAATATAAAAGCATCAGCTATATGTTACACATTCAACTTGTTTTAAAGATTTCCAAAACTTATTTGGAAATGATCAATAGTATTGGCTTCACATAAGTGTTTCTTGCACTGGTAAGGAAACAATATGAAAGGCAGCAATTAATTTTAGAAGTCTCAATTGTTTCTGAGGAACACAAATCCATCTACGTTTTTAACCGTTCCTGAAATTCATCATGAAGATTCCCTGTAGCCACAAGCATCTCTTACAAAACCAGTATCAGAATTCTTACTCAAATTAGTCTGCAAATAGTCTCACAACCAAAGACTTCATAATTTAACCAGTAAATCTCTCCTTTCAACACAGGCAGGAAAATTGTTTGGTTGTCTCTCTCGCTTCCTACTCCAAATTACTAAAATACTTTGTCATGACTCTACGTCAAACAATTACCAAAGACAATTTTTTAAATGTGAGTCTGTGTTGCTTTTTATGGAGACGTAAGGAAAGGATGACTATATGGGGATAGAAGGGACACAAGTCAAACTCATCTAATTGAAATCTGGTAACACTCAATGTTCAGCAAATATGACTTTGCCACAGTCCCCATAGGACAATGCAGTGAATACAGAATCAGACCACTTACATTTTCTTAAGGTAACATTTCCATGTTACCTTAAACTGAAAGTGTAACAAGGCACCTAACAAAATAATTTTAAAACCCTGAAAATCTCACTAAAAAGACAGAAAACTACCAAGCCAGGAGAAAGGGTTTTTTCCCTGCTCTAACATGTGAAAAAAAAAATCTATGAATCTTGTTTTCCTTGTGATGTGTTTTTGAAATGACCTTTTAGTTTGCCATTATCATTAAGACAACACCAAGGTTAATGTACTCAGGGATTGATTTTGTTTTTGCATACAGGGCAAAATGATAGCACCTTCAAAAAGGGAGCTTATCAAACATACAAAACATTTAAAAGACTTTACAGACACTTGGGGAGCAGGAAAAGACGGTGAAGTATATACTAACAGGTACAATAAATAAGGAGAAAATTTAGAAGTGTTTTGAAGTAATCAGTGAGGCTAATTTTTCAATTTTTAGATGTAGCTTCTCCAATGCTTAAAGAGCATGGAAGAAAGGACAAAAGTTCTTATCTGAAATTAAATGAATAGGCTGGCATGAAAAGTGAAATAGGAATGAACCCTTAGAAGGTAAATGAGTGATACAGCTATTTGTATTCTCCTCAAGTGCTTAATTTCACAGGTTATATAAAGTGAAGGGTGAGGAAAGAAAAAGAGGCTGTCACAGAAGTGTTATCATTTACTTGGATTGGTTTCTTCAGCTAACCAACTCTGTCTGGGTGAAGCCTTTGCCAGCTCACAGTCAACTGAAGCTCACGGCCAGATCTTCCATAATGTGATCAAGTGACTGTCCAGAGATAATGAGATGGATCTGAAATGTTCAGTGCCAGCAAGCTCAAGGAACTGCTTCCCTAGCTACCTCAAATGGCATTGCATCCACTCCAAAGGACAGCAATGACAAAATAAAACCATGCTGGACCCTTCTTCTGGATGAAAAAAAAACAAAACACAAGACACAACCTCCCCCTCCAAACCCTCTATAAAACATCACAGAAAAAATGACTGCCTACCCTATGATGGATTCTTCAGGATCCTTTGCAAGTAAGTTCCATTACATTATTATTTCAATTTATTCATTAAAGGATAAATTGATGTAGGAAAGCACTGCTGCAGATCATTGAGTCCAACTCCCTGGTCAGAGCAAACTCAGATGCAACAGGTGGCTCATGGCCATATCTGAATTCCAAGTTATCTCCAAGGATGAAGGCTCTGTAAGTTCTCAGGGCAATCTGTTAAAGTGCTTGACCATCCCCACAGGAAAAAAAAAGGCTTTATCTTATGTGTAACTGCAATTGCCTGTATCTTCTGGCTCTTGGATTGACTCACTCTAAAATGTCCATGTCCCTCTTGTCCTGGGGAACCCAGAACTCGATGAAGCACTCCGAACGTGTCTCACCAGTGCTGAGCAGGAAGAGGCCGTCTCCTACCTGCTGCAAGCACTTTTCCTAACGCAGCCTAGAAGGGTGGTGGCCTTTGCTTCAAGGACACGTTGCTGGCTCATGGTCCTGTGGACTCCACCAGGATTCCAGGGCCTTTCCAACAAAGCTTTGTAGATGGTCAGCCCATCTATACCAGTGCTTGGGGCTAATTTTTCTGGGTGGACAACATTGCCTTTCCCCTTGTTGAACTCCATGAAACTCTTGTCAGACCATTTCTCCAGCCTGCTGAGGTCCATGTGGACGGCAGCACAATCCTCTGATGTATCACCCACTTCACCCAGTCCTGCAGCATCAGGAAACTTGCTGAGGGTATGCTCTGCATAAATCACGCAGACTATCAAATAAAGAGGTCAAACTGTACTGACTCCAGGACCACCGTGGGGGAACAAAACTAGTGACTGGACTCCAGTCTGGGCTGGATTTCATGCTGCTGAACACAGTTTAGTCGGGCAGTTCTGACAAGTTTCTGTCCACTTCACCATCTACTTACTCATTCCATCATTTTGTCTATGAGGGTGTGCTGGGAAACAGCTTGTAAAACCTCACCAGAGGTTTTACAACCAGAATCCACTCTTCTACCCCTGTCTTCTAAGCCATTCATCTCATCATAAAAGGCTGTCAAGGTCATTCAGCCCTATTTGCCCTGTGTAAATGTATGCTGACTAGTCCCAGTCACCTTATCCTTCATATGTTTAACCATGGTTTCCAAGAGGATTTGCTCCAGCACTTCCACAGGGATCAAAGAAAAGGTGAGCAGCCTGTAGCTCCTCAGATCCTCCTTCTTCTTCTCACCCTTCTCACCTGGGTTATATTTGCTTTCTTCTAGTCACTACAAGCTTTCCCTAATCAGCATGACTCTTTAAAGATTATTAAGATCCAATTTGATGGGAAGCCAGCTTTGTGGAATGGATACTCAGTGTAAATCACTGTCCCTCAGAAAGGCCTCTCCCCCTAAAACTTTACACACACACTTAGGTCTAATTTTACCAGTTGCATCATAACTTCACTCTAAGTATGTGAAAAGATTCCTAAATTTACATCAAAATGTTTTATTTTCTCCTAATTTTAATTCCTTTTAAAGTTTTTCAGGCTCACTTCTTAGCAGTTTATCTGAGTCAGTGTTTGTGAAATAATGTATTATTTTTAGCTGAATGTTTTTGGCATACTGGTCAGTCTTTAAATAGATTAATTTACTCATTTCCATTTAACATGAAGAACTTCCGAGAAACTGATTTGAGATATTTTAAGCCACTCAGTTACCTACAAAAAAAGAATTTTAAGTATTTAAGCATCCATGCTAAACTGGAAGGGTCTATGGTGACAGAGAAATGATAACAAAAACATCTCAGACTTTTTGGCAGAAAAAGCTGTTTCTGAATCCCTCGGTTTTCTGAACTGTAGAAAAAGTGATGCAGTCCTTCCCCCTTAAAAATCAAAACCAAATCAAAAAACTTACTTTGCTTACAAAGTTATCAGTAAAAAACCTGTATGAGATTCACAGAAACAGTCCACCTTCTACAAAGCATTTCCTATGTACAACGCAATAAATCGCACACAGGAACAAAACAAAAAAAAAAAAAGAAAAACTGGTTCTCAGAAATTGCTGGAAATAATTTATAAATATGATTTCTCTCAAGCAGTGTCAGCTTTCTCACATGACATTTTACTGACCACGTGTTATACTCAATTCCTCCCAAGGCTTTTCAAGAACCTGCTTTTGTTGATGTCTAAGTATTTCACTGTTTGAAAGACCAAAACCAATGTTCCTCAGTCAGCCCCTTTTCTAATGGTATTCCAAATTGATAACTATACTGTATCATCCATATATGATCTCTATTGTCCAGAAAAAAAAACTAACTAAATTTAATATAAAAAATACTCAATACTAGATCAAGAACTATGCATTCAGATAACATTTTTAAATAACAGTTTGCTGATTTAATCACTGAAAATAAGCTTTTCAAAGTATGGCTCCCACCTTCCTGTCTTCCATCAGAAAATAATGTTGTTGACCTTCTATTAATGTTACAAATGTCTTCTTCTCTTCCAGCCTTTCTCTGGAAAAGAATATCAGTGCTAAGGAGTCTCCATGTTCATTAGGAGAGCTTCATGCTGGCTGCCTCTACCTCAGAGCTCTTTAGCTCAATTTTAAATTTTATTTTCTTATAAAGCTGCTGAAGTTGCACGCAACTATTTCTAAAAAGACTGGAAAAGAGCAAAACCCTTTCAACATGAAGTATTTTAATTTAGTTATCTATCACTATGCTATTTTTGCTGGTTTACATGTATTAATTAGCAATATTTAGATCTTGCTTACAACATCTATGCACACGTAATTACTGAGCAAAAATAACTTAAATAATTTTAAAATTATCCTTTAATAAATCAGTCCCTCAGAGTTGATCCTGAAAAGAAGCAATGCATGCAAACCCTACTGTGCCTGTTAACCTAGAGAGGTAATGCAAACTGCACTGAGATATTTTCAAGCTCATTTTTCAATGTTAGAAGCTCTCCAAAGACAGATAATAAACAATTTCCTTTATATGATTGCTAACCTAGGTTTATAAGAATCTGTCAAGCTATCACCCAAGCTGTGGCTGTTCTCATACAGGTTCATGTCAGAGAATTGCAACCAGCAAGTCACAGTTTAAACTTTATTTGACTTGTTTGAAACTGATTTCCTAGAATGTCAAACAAATAAAATAAAATACTTACAATATCAGGCATAAAATTCTGGAATCTTCTGCCACTGGCACTACCAAAGACATTACTGGAGAAGAGGGGACAAATTCAAGGACAGCAGTCACATAAACTGAATCAAATGCAAGTAGTCAAGGATATAGCCTCCAAAAAACCAGGGAAAACAAGGGCCCTCAAAAAGCCAACAGGCTCTCTCAGACACTCTCTATCCAGCATAAATTTAACTACATTCAGACTACTGTGCTAGAAGGACCATCACTTTGATGCAGGAGGAGATTTTATGTGATCTGGTATCCACACCACCTAGTCTTTTTTAAGGGATTTCTGCTTACAGCCACATGTTGTCTGCATGCCAGCTGAGTTTCTTTGTGCCTCATTGTTCCCTTTGCCTGCAGTTTATTCTGTCTCTTTTTATCCAGAAACATCAACTGTATTTCATCTTCTTTTCTCGTGATTCTGTACTTGGACCCATCACCCTCTGTAGTGGCAGCCAGCTTTTCAGGGTTTCCTGACAGACAGGTGTTTGAACACACCACGTTTCTCTGTGGCATCCTCTCATCTTTGCTCCGATTTGTCTCCAGTCCTACTGTTTCCACCTGAGAACCCTAATGCTCAGACATGTCCTGCCCCCAGTTCAGGTCATATCATGCACAGGCAGATGTTATCAGAAATCTCATTAGCAATGCAGATTTGGCAGCTTCTACACCCAGTCATCCTTGTTTTCTCCTTCATGTGAAGGTCATCTCTCATGCCATCTCACACACTATCAGCACCTCTCCCTTGTCCCCAGCTCAAAAGTCAAGGACTTGTTTCTTTCTCATTACAGACAATCTGTACCACCCCCTCCCTTTTTTTCTGGTCCTATGTCTACTTGTTCCTGTACTTTAGGGATTTATTAAACAAGTTCCAAAAGTTAAATATTTTGCTGCACTGAATCTGATAATATGAATGCTATGAAATATTAAGATGTCCATGCTATATCTTATTAGTTTCAGTTCCTTATTGTAGTTTCTCATTGTATGCAGAATGCTCTCTTGGCTCTACTTTGATCAAGATGCATGATAGCCTCTCCCAGAGCTTTTTACATAAGGTTTCTTAGGGAACAAAGCTTTATGTAATTCTGTGATTCTTCCTTTCATGCAGCAGATCCTTCTCCCTTTCACCACCTCATCAGATTCTCCACCTGTCAGTCTATATAATAAAAATACTGGAAATTTCAAGGATATTTGGTTTCTACAGACTTGGCAACTACTAGAAGAAGCATGTAGTGAGAAATATACACACCCTTGATAATTACAAAATCATATTAAATTCTAAAAAAAAAATCTCATGCTTTGCCACAGTACTATACTTTGCTTACATGTGTGGGAAGCCATGACACATATATCTTTGAAATACTCACAGGACAGAATTATTGAGATAATTATTTGTATATTGCCTAGAAAGAATTATTGGGATATATGACATAAAAAGGACATCGAGGAAAAAGAAAACATTATTCTGTAGCTCTGCTGCTCAGACAACAGCTGCTTTTTTTTCCTTTGAAACTTTCAAGAGAGATTGAAGGACAATATTTCATGTCTAAAAAACTATTTGCTGTAATCATATTTTCCAAAATTAAATATCACTGTTAGTTTCAAATGTCCATGTTATGTACAAAAATGCTTCTTTTTTTTTTTTTTTTTTTTTTCTGGTGAAAGAATTAATTTTCCCTCAACACCTCTCTTTAAGCCAATTTCTACTAAGTGTAAACAAGGTCAGCTCAAAGTGTATGAGGATGAAAAAAACAAAAGGTAGCATTTCTGGTATTAAAAAAAAAAAGCAGAGGTGGGAGAGGAGGAGGAGGATCACATACAAACTGGGGAACTGCCTGTCTGTGGCATTGTGTAGTCCAGAGAGAAGATGTCAGATGGACCACTGCCCGGAGGTTTGAGGGCTCATCACTGCACCCACCACCCATTTCTTGCCCATTGCAGCTGTTCAGAGCACCCGTGCCACCCCACAGTAGGAAGACTGAGGAAACAGCTGTTACAGAGTTCCTATTTTAACAGAATTTCACAGAAATATAGGCACTACAACGTACAAAATTACAATTTCCAGACAGATTAATTCCTACTTCTTTTGGACCTGGTTCTGTATCAGAACTAGGAGCAAGTGGAAGAGGAGCAAACAATACTTATGCAGTCTTTAGTACTCCTACTGTGGACTCAGCCTGCCTATAAAGCATAACAGAAGCCCAAGCAGTGCAGGCGCAGGTTTGTCTTCTCGACATTGTAGGGCTGATAGCTAAAGAAGGATTATTTCATATATGCCACAGGGATATTAAAGGAAAAGCAATTCACAGTAGATACAAACAGAGACGTTAAATGACATCTTTTCATAAGAGATTGTAACAGGGATGATGTTTTTTCTTTTGATTCTATTATGAGCAGACTACTCTCTTTTTTTTTTTTTTTTTTAATGGAAAAAGAAAGTATTAAACTCCTCTGTACTTGCATACTAAGCTTTTAAACATTAGAAAATAGAGTGCTTATTTTTGGAACGTATTATGAGTGGCTTCAGTTCTGTCTGAATATTATCCTAATTCAAAAATCCTCGAATAATTCAATGCAAAGAAAAAAAGGCAGCAGTACTGTGCTACACTACCTTTCTTGAAAATACAGAAAACTAGTTGCTCTATTTAATTACAGTCGCTAGGTGGCAAAGTTGGCCAAAGAACCAAATGTTTGGAACTTGGCTGTATCTTTCTATTTGACTACAAAGGGCTCATTTAAAAAAATTACACAGAAAATTAAAGAAGTGTAAAGAAAAAATTAAATTCAGTAATCATAAAACTATTTTATGACATTATCTGTAAGGAATTTAAACTGCTTCATCCATCTATTCAAATCCTTAAAAGATGGTAAAATAATTTTAGCAAATGTTCTTGAAATCAAATGATGTAATTACTGCACTGGAAACAATAAAAATACTAAACACAGATTTTAACTTTAGAAGAGAATACCTACTGACAGATATGGTATCTTTTGACTTGACAGCAGGTACAGTCATGCTAACTTACAGAAGACACAGTACTCCTTATGTTTCTCGATATAAAAGCTGCTTTTCTGCCTTTTAAACCAGCACAGTCACTCTCCATCTGGTTGAATTTCAGCAAATACTTTACAAATAGAGACAGTGTTTTAAGCTTTTCTTTTAGTACTTTCTTCTCCTTTTCTGGCTAGCTCTTACTTCTTCTCTTTATTTCAGCACATCTGCTTGTTGACTCATGCTTTAAGTTAAACTCCATGCTGTCTACACTTACACATCCCACTGTACTGGAATTAGTGGTACCTCCAATACAGCTCAAAGTGACATGAAATTAACATTAGTTGATACACAAACTCTCTGCAAATATGCTGCAAAGCAAACCCCATCTGACTCATCTGGAACTCAAAGATGAGTTTGGAAGAAGAGCTCTCCTGTCCCATGGCTCCCAAAGAAATACTGAGCAACCAGTTAGTGAAAATCTACTCACAACTCACAATATTAGTACCTCCCTCTACCAAAAAAAAAAAAAAAGAAAAAAAAAAAGAAAGCCATGAACCAGGAGCATGAAGTGTCCAAAGTGAATAAAGGCAGGATGATCCTGGCTTTTTTTTTCCTGTTTCATGGGACAGATCTGCTCAGCTCCAAGTTAGAAGTGTTGTGAGCTCCACAGTTAAGGATTTCTGAATAAGCTAAATTACTTAACAAGCCAGAAAATGATAAATGTACTGTACTGAGTGTGTGTTCTAATGGTAAGCTCTTGTCATGTCAAGCTCTTTACAAGTCACTGGGGCTTCAGCATTGCATGGCAGGGAGACTGGAGAGAAGAAGGAATCTGGACAACCACTGCAGATAGTAAATGCTCAACAGTTTTGATGGCATTCTTTATAGTAAAGGGGGAAGATCTCATGCTGAGTATAATCTCTATTTAGCTTGCATTTTCTTTTAAATGACAGTCATTAAGAAACATCCCTCTCAGAATAAGGAGGAAAGAAAACAGTAAACCAGACTGAGGACCAGTCATTCCAAAGCAGTGAGCACTGCCCCCTTGGAACATTACCAGCTACACGCAGTAGATGTGGAATGTATTTTTGCTCAGTAGCATCCACTCCCATTCCTAGATGTGTGTCATCTAACATGTCAGTGAACCACTGATCACAGTGACTCAGCTATAAAATCTATGAGCTTCTGTGTCACAGGAGAGGCTAAAAGAAGCAGCCAGAAGTGCTCTGAGTTTTTAACCGAAACTGCAGCATGTCTCATCCAAAGCACAATGTGAGGAAGGAGGAGGGGATGATAAAGGAGGAACAAAAGAACAAGGCCCCAGCTAAGCACATTTGAGCAGTTCAGTTTCTGGAGCATGAGAGACAGAGCGAGGTACTCCCACAGCTGGATACCTTTGTTTTTCAGCCCCTAAAAAAGCAGGAGTCTGCTGACAGGTCACTTGGAAGCAGCTCACAATAATGTCCACAGTGAGTTTTTCTCTCTCTCAGGAGGGCTCCAAATCATTCACTCACAGAACCTTGATGAGGTGCAGAGTTCATCACACACTTTAAACAGGGCATGATCTTGCAAACCTTCCTTTGTTCAGAAAACTTTCTTGTCCATGAAGATGAGGAAAGGCTTGGATCATCTTACATGAAAGAGACAGAAAGTTGGTAACGCTCAGCCTGGAGAAGAGACTTTATCCATATGTTTACTTACCCAAACGGGACATCATAAAAAGCACCAGCAACTCAGTGATGCTCTATGACAGGACAAAAGCCAAAGGGCACAAACTAAAATACAGACAATTCCAATTAGGTATTAGAAAGCTATTTTACAGCAAGGGTGCTCAAGCAATTTTAGCAGGTTGCCCAGCGGAACTATGCAGTCTTCATCCTTGGATATGCTCAGAACCCTCCTGGACATGGCCCTGAGCCAACAGACAGCTCCAGCTGAGTCTGCCCTGAGAAAGGTGTTCAACTCCATGATCTCCAGTTACACCTTCCTACTTCAACCATTCTCTGATTCTACAGACACTAAGTACACAAAATGTCACAGAATTTAGCCTAAGCTTAACTTGAAGTTGTCTTTTTGCTAAAGAAAGAGCTTATAATCTCCATTTCTTATACTGTTTAATGTTCAGCTTCTAAAAAACAATAGGAAAGTAATGCTAAGCTACTTCTGTATTGTAAGCAAGGACACAACCAGTGTAAATTTTATTGAAAAGAAGTCTGTTTTTCTAAATCTGTCCTTATTACTAACCAAAGAATAAATGCATTCAAAAGACAATTACTTGATGCTTTACAATTGCTTTGTGAAGCTTTTACAGATATTAAGATGCTGCAAAGTTTTAAGAATGCACTGCTATGAAAAAGCAAACATAAAAACATTTTTAAAAGAGCACAACAAATCTTTCCTCTTACAACAGTCTCAATAACTTCCAAAGCCTTCTTCAAATATTCACTTCATAATTACCAAACTTGTTGGACTCTTGGAAAACAGCTGTCTAATTCATTACTGCTGAATTGTGTTACTGATTGGCAAACCATAATATAAGGAATGGAGAAGTCCAAATGCAACAAAAAGAACATTTTTAAGAAGATCAGAGTACCTAGTGATAACTCTGTCTTACAAAACCAAGCAAACAAAAACACAAACTTCTTTTTAAAAATATATATATCACAGCTTATTTAAAACAAATATTTTTCTAGGAAAATAAGTCTAGTACAATAAAAGCAGCTGGTGCAATATAAGTGGATTTTCTGCAAATTATGGGCAATATTTCACTACTTCCAACCAAACAGGATGAAAAATCACCTTTCAGAGTAGTTTCCTAATAAAACTTATGTCTCCCTCTTTGTACAGGGCTCATTTGTCAGTTTTCATAGTGTTTGACCTCACTAAGCACTAATTTTCTACAGCTTTGCTTAAATGAGTAGCCAAGTAAAAAGAAACTGTAGGTTCTATAGGAAACACTGAGGGATAAACATGGCAACCATTACACAAACCATTACCTCGATTTTGGACAAAATGCCTTAGTAACTAAGGCTAAATATATTTGAATAGATTTTGAAACAGCAAAATAAATCCGACTTCATTATTAAAATTTCAGCACACTTCATTAAAGTAATTCAAAACATTCTTCCTTCTGCAAACTGACCCAAGACCCAAAAAGAATGTCTGCATTATGCAATGGCAAGTGGAAAAAAACACGTGTTACTACCAGTTTTGTGGCATTCTCTGAGCTTTGCCAGTCTCTGTGGGGACGTGGCTTCCCCATCCCCTGTCTCTATGGACAGCTCCCATACCCCATGGAAGCCCAGAAATCCTTGAGCTCCAAGGCTGGGGTCATGGGGTAGGAGGCAGAGAGAGAGCAAACCACAGGGTACACCTTTGCCACCCTTTGGGCTCTGCCAAATCAGAGACTTTTCCCAAATTAGCATTTTTCAAGCAAAACACAACTGAACCAGAAGACATCAAGGTTCATCCTAGCAAACATATCTCATGACAAAGAAGACAACTACAAGGATAAAACATCACAATGGTTGTGCTGAGTATATTCTTGTCTGGAGTTGGCTATGTTCCCAAAAATTCCCGTGGACCACACTGAACTCTCTGGTGGGTAAAGTCTGAGGGGCAGAAAAAAAAAAAAAAAAAGAGAGGGAGAGAGAAGGGTATGCTTCCAAAGGTGACTTCTTGGGAATTTTAAAGGATAAATGGATGAAAAGTAGAAGAAAAGGAGTCAGTGCTTAGAGCAGAGCAGTAAGCAGCAGGAAAGCCTGGACTGGTTTCATAGCAAAGAAGGGTAACCTGGGCAACTCTGATGGAAACAGATTTTTTAATTATTTATTTATTTTTTAATAGAGACTTTCAACTATTTCTCCCCATTTTATTTTAGGCACTTCCAAAGTAACTCAATTAAAGCACCTTGGATCTCTTCAGTGTCCAAAAAAGGATGCAACATGTGAATGAACAAGAATTTCCAGAGGGCACATCTCGTGAACTCAAAGAAGACATCCCTGGGGTATTAACTAATGAAATCTCTACTTCCTCCAGCTACTTGTTGCTTGGAAAAATTCAGATGGCACCAAAGCATTTCGCTGGAAATGAAAACACTTTAAACCTTGCAGTCCTGTTTTGCTTGAAACCTGATGCGGTGTCAGGAAGCCCCTGTCTCCTGAGACAGACTCCATACATGATAACTTAAGCCCAACTAATCTTGGCTTCTCTGTTTGGATGGCATGTTGTTTTGATAACAGAGTGATCAGGAGTTCAAACAGACTGGAATGAGGAAAGAGTAGCAGAAGAGGGAGTACAGGCTTTATAGCCATGCAATGTATAAATCACAAAGAATACAGCCCATCATTGTGAAATGCAGCAGGTCACTATAACTTTTTTTCTTCTAGAGGCATAATCAGTTCAAAATTGTTACCAGTTGCAAACAAAAGTATAATATAGAAATTGAACAGTAGTACTCTGCGTTGCTAATACTTTTACATTTCCTTGTAGATGCCACTCTGAATCCTGAAATGAGTATATTGTTTCACATGAAATAGTGACTAAAATAACCAAAAAATAGAAACTCCACTCTGAAAATCAGTGTGAGCAAATAACTAAAAAAGCGTCAGGATTCAAACCAGGTCCTTTATAAAAAAAATTCTGAACTGCTACAGATTAAGAAATTTAGTTCCAATAAAAGGAAAAATCAAACTTGTTTACACAGACACAAACAGTTCACAAAATAATGCATTAAGAACCCCAAACCTTTTGTTTGACCTGTAACAAAATGTTTAGTTTCTATATTATTAAATTACTAAATTAAAATAAAATAAAATTATGGTGTGCCTGGAAACAAAACCTTTGCTTCAAAGCCAGAACTTAAACTTCCCTGTGCTAACTTTATTAATTTACTATGTAGCTTAATATCCGGTAGAGCCTTGCTGCAGCCAGCCAAATGCTTTCCAACTGCCCACCACGCCCTCCCCAGGGAATGACTGGGAACTGGCATTGGTATCCTGCCCAGATGAACAAACACAGGCCCCTTCCCACACCTGCCAGCAGGCTGGCCTGGATGGAAAGCAACTGCTGGGGTGTCAGCAGAGCTGGGGACAGGAGATGTCTGCCCCTCACCATGTGCTGCCCAGCACAGACCCTGGCACTGCTGCATCCCTGCTAAAATCCACAGGAGCCCCAGAACTGGGACCTGCTTCTGGAGCAGATGGTCCAGTTTACCCCACTTTAAATTATCACTGGAAGAAGGCTCGGGGTAGCCCAAGAGTATCTAATTTCCATCTATTCAACACAACCACTGAGGCCGGTCATGAATGGTTAAAGAATGGCAGAGAGGCCAGCATACCTATTCACACTTCTGTGCTATACAACAGCGCTGGTATTTCAATCTCTGCTTCATGAAAGTCAAAACAGAACAAATCTTTATGCAAAAAGATGTTCTGCTATCCCCTTCAGTCTCTCACCTACTCTTCACAGTGCATAAAAACTTTAACTTCTGCTAATTCAGGAGTGTCTGTCCTTACTTGAGGACAATCTCTTCCATAAATGTATGCTACAGCTCTTTTAAAAAGCAATACAGTACTTCTGCTCTTCTCATCTCAGCTTTACTAGGTCACTACAAGCAGTTACATAAATCTTGCTTTCTGCCATCACTTGACATCATTCACTCTTTTTAGAACTTTTCCTCATACAAAAAAGATGATTGTCATAGGCTTGACAGAATTTACTTCACATATTGCAGAGGGCAGAAGTAAGGTGTCACCCAATTGCATGCAATAAGTAATAAGTTTTAGAAGCAGAACCAAAATACAAAAATAACCTTCCACAACCAATCTTATACTCACACTGCTTTTCCATGGAGGATTAGTAGTGCAGTTTACTTCATTTACAAAATGGCTGATTTAGTGACTGCATATTGCTTTGGTTACAATAGAGCACATAAATTATATTACCAAAGAGTGCAGCTGGATTCAGATCAATTGTAGATGTGTTCCTGCACAGCATCAGGTAAGTTAAATTGTGACACTTGGTAACAGGCTAAACACCACTATCATGTGGCACACACCAAAAGCCTGCTCCTGGACAATTACCAGCTTGGTTTCATTCACAGATGAAATGAGTCAGAAAGATGCATCCCAAATTCTGTTTGTCTGGGATCATGGACACAGGTAAGCTTGTACATCTCATGCTTAGCCATGCTCTCCAGCTTGTCTGTAATGTGACACCAATAATCAATGTAGTAAGTTTGTGAGCTGATTTTTGGAAAAAAAAAAACAAAACAAAAAAAAAAAAACAAAAAAACAAAAAAACCAGACACTAAAAACCTCACAATATTCAGAAGGGTAATGAAAATATTTTAGAGCTTTACTTTTTTATACCAGGGATTGAAACTAGTTCTGAACTTACAGCTCTTTCTCCTTTGAAATACAACTCAACTGTGGTTCCTAAAGGAAGCACTAATAATCAATTTGAAAAGTGTTGTTTTACATATCTACCATTCTTACAACTATTTTATAGGTAGAAAATGCTAAAAAGACTAAAGAAAAACAAAGACAGAGGGTAAAATCTATGCATTAAGTCTATTCCCTGATTTTCATCTTCAGGAAAGTAAGGAGAGTAAACAGGAGCTAGGAAGAAAGAGTCCAACACATCTTTCACACAATGAGCAGCTTGAGATGTTTGCAGGGTAGGGGAAAGAGGATGTGCCTGGAACACACTAAGCTGTCACTTCCCTCAGCAAATTAAATACAGAAGTGACAGTGCTAATACAGTGGCAAACAGGTCCACACTGTGGAGAAAGAGGCATCTCACGAAAAACGCTTCTCAACACACCCCCATGTCTGAGAACAAGCAAGAAGAGCACTACTCGGCACCAGTGACTCATGGAGATGAGTGTCTGTTCACAGATGTCACATTGCTGGCACTGCACTCATCACAAGGACAGCCACCTTCCACTCACTGGCAGGCTTATGTTCCCAGAGCCAAACTACCTTGACAAAGACTGGAGAAAACAAACCCACAATTACAATTCCAATCCCGAAGGACTTCTTTTTCCTTTTCTCCTTTTCCCCTCAGATGGCTTGGGGGTTTTCTTCCACCAAGGGAAACGATAGCTGCAGCAATTAACTGTATTCACAGTATAGGAAATCGTTTCATACAGCTGCTGCCACACACACAATAGGCAAGAATGGCTCTGGCATCAAACAAAGGACAAGGCAGTTT
Organism: Euphonia xanthogaster; assembly: GCA_034509185.1. NCBI lineage: Eukaryota > Metazoa > Chordata > Aves > Passeriformes > Fringillidae > Euphonia > Euphonia xanthogaster. Next base: position 20,214,576 of record JAYDZK010000113.1, read on the forward strand.
TCCCTTGAATGAAGTAATTAGTTGTCAAGCACGTTTATAGACTTCCTGTTTGAATTTATATTATACTCCAGAAAATTGCATAGATTTAATTGCCACTAGGAATCTCTACAGTATATGCACCATTTTTGTTAAAATGTAGCAAAGCAAGTTTTGTTTCCTGCAAGTTTGATTCGGAATTTAGTTCTGTTTGCTGTATCTTACACAAAAATTGTAACAGCTGAGCAATGCTGGGAATGCTAAAATTAACCCAAAACAGCTCCAGAATTCTGGAAGAAAACAAATTAGGATATTTTTCCTTTCCCTTTTTTCTTAAGTTAAAAATGTATTTTCCGTTTCTTTTCCTTAAACAAAACAAACAACCAAAACGAACAAAAAAATCACACCCCAAAATATACCAAAAAAGCCAACACACCACCTTAGTTTAATCTTTTCATTTTCAATCTACTTTTCACCATCTAGAATATTACTTGAGAGATTATTTGTAATACTTGATAATTTTCATTGCTTCCAACTGTGCACAGTACTTCAAGGAACTCAAAACCGCAAAGCATGTGTTTCAAAGGGATTGCAAAGTAATTTTTAGAAGTAGTACAAAGGGGGAAAAAAAGCACAAAGACAGAAGAAAGCCATTAGTGAAATCAACCAGAACTCTATCACTAAGAATAAATAAAACATGTTAATCAACAAACTGAAGGCTTTTCAATTAATATTCACAGCATGCTGAGCCACTAAAGTCAATTTCACACTCAGAAGCAAATGATTTAGACTTACAACCATTTTCAGCAAAGATGCAATAAACATAATTTTGTGAGCAGCTTCATTCCACTTTGACTCAACTCTTCAACAGAGAAACTTTCACTTCCAGAAATACATGTATACCTAACACCACATCTTGTATTCTGCTGTGACAAATGTAAGAGAAACCTACCTTTACAGTTAATTATAAAGCACTGCTACATCAAGTATCTCTTAAAAATAAAAGTCCTGGGCTACTACTACATATTTTGCCTGCAGTAAACACTAAACCCCACCAAAACCCCACAATCCACATGGGCATAATTTTGTGGTTTTGCTCTTAAGGTGCTATTTTGAGTCTAACCTTTAAAAAAAAAAATACAAAGGTTATTTCCATGCTAATTTGCAACCAGACACTAGATGTCTCTCCCTGAAGAGGCACCAATAAGCTCTTGCTCCTCTTCTGACCCTACAAAGACATCCTGCAGTCCTACTCCAACTTTACAGCAATATTCTCTGGGTTTTCAAAAGCCAGTACAGCTCATCACAACCAAAGAAGCAAGAGATGTCTCACTTTTGCTGAAGGGGGATAAAGACAACAAGAAAGACAGAAATGCAACAGCCTTCCTTGAGGTATAAAGAAAATCTCTGTAGGAAACAGTCTTGTGCAGAAACCACAAAGACTTTTAAAAGGGTCTTGGAGTCTTTTAAGGGTCCTTAAAAAAAAAACCCTCATTTTTTTCTTGTTGGCTTTCAGGTGTTCTAAAAAGTCACTTGAGAACTAAAATAGTAGAAACAGGCTGAAATTATAAAAAAAAAAAATGAAAAATACTTCATCTGTAAAGACTATGTTAATTGCTACATTAGTAGCTACATAGCTACAAAAAATAAAACTATACTCAAAATTATCAAGACATGCCTGAAATATAGTTAAATGTAGTCCAGTCAATAACTGAAAATTATTTCTGCCAGCATGGTGCAAGTAACATTTCCTGCTGAAGAACACATTATGTGTGACTCAGTAATGAACTGTGACTTCTATGGTTACTATGACTTTTCTGTTTCCCTAGATGAACAGTGATACAAAGAAGCAACTTAATCATGACTTATTAAAAAAAAAAAAACTCAGGTTTTTAAGAACAATCTCTGGGCTACATGTTACTAGATAACCAAAGAGCATCTATCTGCATGCCTACATTCAATACTATCCACATGGACATATATTTTAAGACAAAGATTGATTTTGAAAACAGTCCAAATGACAAACACAGCACAGCAGTCTTAGTAGTATCCTTAAAACCATAACCACTTAAAATAACATTAATATACCCTGATGTTTCCAGATGTCAGACTCTCAATATGTCTTAGATGACTAGGCTCAATCATCTAGATTAGAGGTCTTTCATTTTCATTAGCTGACATACAACAATGACAAAAAACAATGAATGAGGGAGAACAAAAACATATGTTGCCCTCCATTTCAATTTTGACTCCTACAGAAACAGATTCAGACAGCTTTTGTCAATGCTGTAGTGCCTTGGGTGATTTAATTTTTAATTAAGCAGACTAGTTAAACAAGACTTTTTTTAATATGAAAAATTACGCTGAAATGTGCATTTACTTTACTGTTAGAGGGTCTGTAACATAGTATTGCCTTCTTAATAGAATTTATCCTCTCCTTTGTAAATATTAACAAAGTATTACACTTGTGAAAATCCATATTATTAGAATTCAACAGAGCAACCCATCCAGGATCCTTACAGACTCTGACAGTTCCTGTTCATTCAGCAAAGCACCTATGAGAAGTACAAACCCTGCAAGTGCCATTTGTAATGTGTGTTGGAAAGGGTGCAGTTTAGAAGCCAGTCCAATATGATAGACAGATCCTTCTCTCATAAAGAACTGTGCTGTGCACTCATAACTTCTCCAAGATGCAAAAATTCATATTTTTTTTCTAAACAAAGGCATGAGACCTAAACCAGAAGCTTCAATTATTAAAGTTTAGGCTCAATTACAAGAATAAAGTAGGCTCATTTACAAAAACAGAAAAGTAAGTGATTATCAAACCACAAAAAACAGTGGGAAGTGTAAGTGCCATGACTACATGATTCAGCTGCTCCAATGGCAGGTAATGGGTATTATCTGTGCTATTCAACTTCAGCACTGTAAATCACATTAAGAAAAAATTAAATTCACCACATTTAACTTCATATATTTATTGCCTTAAAAAAAAAAACCCAAGGTGAAGGTTTTTTAACTTGCTGGAACTCTGCTGGCACCTCAGCACAGTGAAAAGGAGAAAGTATATGAAGTCCCTGAAGTGTGTGGAACCCAAATTTCTGTCACAGCTGGCAGGCCAGCCTTCCAGGGATGGTGCCCCCCTAGGCCTGCAGTTAGTTTACAAACAGAGATGGGGGAGATGTGGTGCTCGAAGCTCATCTTGGGCACAGCAGACACAAAATGATAAAGAGTTTTTGATCCTGGGTGAAATAAAGAAGGGGGTCAAGAAACCCTCTGCCTTGGACTTCTGGAGGGTGGGCTTTGGGATGATAATGCTTATCTTGTTGCACTTCCAAAGAGCACACATGACTTCTCCAGAATTCCTTTCAACAGAACAAAAAAGTTTTCTTTATTCTTCTTTACTGAAGGTTAAAAATCTTAAAGAACATTTCACATCTGAAAAGGAGATACTGATGTTTACAAAAGTATATTTCACTGCACTTTGAGAGAGCACATACCCTTTCCCAAGAACTCCTCTTAGTGGAAAAAGTTTTGTTTTTTTTAATTCTGCTTTACCAGAGGCTAAATATTATTGAAGAAGATTTCACATCTGAAAAACAAGTGTCATTAATATTTTTTGTTTCAAAACGGTTCTGTTTCATGACCCAAAGTCTCTCCCTCAAAACAACTTTACCAAAGCCATACACAGATGCACCCTGATGGTACCATTTTCCCACATGAAGAGCAGGGGGTTGATGAAACCTCAGGGTGTAGCTAGCATCATCTAAACACTCCTTGCTTTTATTACTGAAACTGTGCAGGGAAAATGGAAGGAGGATTTTGGAGCCTCTCTGGGATGACAGTACTGGAGAACAAATCTCCATGGAACTCTCTTCATTTGCAGAGTGTGCTGCAGGGGAACACGGCAGGGCTGCAGGCTGAGGGGCTGTGCCCCCCCAGTGGATGCAAACTGACTGCTGAGCCCCCAGGACAGCCCCTCCAGGGCTGCTCAGCCCAGAGGGGAGGCAAAGAGCCACCATGCTGCTAACCTGGGGACTCCTCCTGACACTTCAGATCCAGAGCAAGCTCTGTTACTTTTATGCTGCATTGGCAATTGGGGTTTGAGCAAAATAAATCAAGTAGGAGCTACTGCTAACCAAGTCTGGCAACACGCAACGGATTGTTGAACATTTTGCCATTGTATGTATTAGATATCCTCACTAACCTGCCTCACATAAGGCTTTTGCTCTGGATAGGCAACTATCCTGCATGAAAAATAATCTCATCTTCACCTTGAGATAATGACAGGATCATCATCCTCACTGAGGACTCATTCATGCCACCCTTGTAGCATTTCCTGAAAATTTAGTTTTTGAAGTCTTATAGAAGTTGGTTTAATTTTAATTTTTAGTTGCCAAAGCCAATTATGAAGACTGCAACACGCAAGTGTTACAAGTCTTACACCCCACCCCACACTGGTTTTATTTCAGGCTGGCAGAAGGATGAAGGTTGGAGGCCGGGACAGCTGCGCTCCAGCTTATTCACACTCAGCGGTCCCAACTGCTGCCGCCTTTGGGAACTGCCGGAAGGCTACAGCTGTCACTGGCAACTGCAGGCTGCAGAACCAGCTTCTTCGGTTGGTGTAGCCTCCCTGCAGACCTGAGGTTTCTGCCTTCAGAGAGTCTGGGTGCCTTCTATACACTCGTTCTCAGTCAGGGAGCGTGCTACAACAGGAAAAACAATTCCGCCTAACAGTGAGTTATTTTCTTCTAATATTACAGCATTTAAAGAAAGCTTTATCGGCCATTAAATTAACTTTGCAGCTAATTTCTGCCAAACTGTTGAATCCAACAGTTGGTGGCAGAAAGCATTAATTAGCATGTCACATTACTCTGTCTGCTGTTAGAGAATATTGACTGCAAGTTAACTATTACATGGGGTATCACAAAAAAATCTAAATGACACTTTACACATAGCAGCTCTCTGCACACCATAGCAACAGAGAGAGATGGAAGTAAAATGGTCTGGTTTCTATAGCAACTATCACACAGGCCATCTGTAATCAAAAGAAAACCTAGCAGAGGAAACAAAATGGGGGATTTTGCAAGGTGGAAGACTATTCATGTACTTAAAATATATCACTCCTTAATGTTCATTCTGTTCTAATCCCAAAATACTATTTGAGTGCAAGAAATCCACTAAAGTTTCTGAAAAAAAACCCTTTTACTTAATGAAATACTAATTAAAGCTCACCAGCACTATCTCCATCACTACAAAAGACGCCCTTTCTAAATAGCCAATGTTTTTCAGACACCAGACATATGACCCCCAAGTTCCAGAATCCATGAGCTCATCAAGTATTTGGTTACTATTTTATTCTGAAACTCAAACACCGTAAGAGAGATACCAGTACTATACTTCTATACAGAACTGCTTTCAGCAAGATAGCATTTCAGGCTGAAACATTTAACACTTTTTCTAAAATAAAGACTTATATAACTTCTGGGGAAAAAAAAAACAAAGAAATACAGATGTAAGAAAACAAACAGAAAAAAGAAATTAAAAACCCTATAACCAGAGAGGCATTTTTGTCATGCAGTTCATGTCCTGAAAAGAACAATATTACATTAATGCACACCACACGTGAGTGGAAGGTAAATTCAGTGTTAATGATGCAAGGCAGTCACTTCTTTTCCTTTCAGGATTTTAAATCCAGAGAATATAAAAGGTACTCTTACATCTAGATAGGGAGCTATTTTACTATTAAATGTAATTTTTGGTAGAAATTAACTGGATATACAAAGGGTTTTAATAAATTATAGAACTAACAATCAGTGAATAAAACTTATTCATGACATTGGTCCATTTCTTTCACTTGGGAAAATGCTAATTTGCAGAACATCTATCATCCACATGCTGAAGGTAGGTATTTCAGCCTCCTGGGCTCATGCAAAGTAGAGAGGGGCAATCTGGAGTAACAAAATTCAGTTCTTTCTTCAGTATGGAGAAGGGGCACTAGGAGATCTCCATGGTGATCCGATCCTGTCGGGTTTATTCTTCATGAGAGTTTACCTGACAGCTGCTTTAACCCACTTCCCCAACATCAGGATGGACTAAACCACAGATGCTCAGCCTATTACCTGAATGGTCTGCATGTCCCCCTGGCACTTCCCTGGGACAAGGCAGAAGGAGGACTAGATGGCAGCACTGGTGACTGCTTCACCACACACTGTCCTTCCCTGCTCTACTCTGCCTGAGGCACCAAGACTAGAAGAAACAGAAATCTCTAGTCAAGGTGGTGGCTGAGAGAAAATAAATATGGCTAAATATTCATCAAGGTTGCAAACTTACTTCCTGCCTGTATCCAAACAGCACTGGAAAAAGCACACAGACTAATGAATTGCTGTGGCAACAGCTGCACATTCCCTGTCACCATCCTTTCCACCCTTCAGACAAGGAAGTAAACAGCCTATCCAGGGCTGCTCCTTCTGGTGACATAAAAGCAGCCACACTAAACACCAGTGTCTGATCTTCTCACACCAAATGAAAAAGCACAGCCTAACCCGGACAGCAAAATACTTCAGGGAAAAAACAACCCAATAATCAGATTTTCATCACTAGGTGTTTTTATTTCTACAAGAAACATAGGCTTGCATTGGCACTCAAAGCTGTAAGTTACTTGCCTGAGTACAGTACAATAAGATAGTTCAGAATGAGCCTTGTAAGAAGAGTTCCATCCAATGCCAAAGACCATCTTTCATGTTATAGACCTTCTTCACCCCTTTTGCAAAGACATCTATATTTATTTAGATACGAAAGTAATTTTAACACCCAAGCAGTCTTAGTTTGGATCTATAATTATCCTGAAATATAACAACCAACCATAGTCAGTGTAGATTCTTTCACAGATACAGGGAAAATTGAATAGATATAAAGCATTGTTTTCATCATTTTGTTCACAAACACATTTCATGATTTTCTCATGTTCTTAACATCAAGGAACACAGAAGTAAATGTTAAGATGCTGCACATTCCTCCTGATGACACATACATGTGGGGAGCAGCTTCCAAAAACATAACCTCTGGCTGCATAAGCACCTTGTACTACTAACAATCCTCACCCTTTTTTTCCCCCAAAGGTCAAGAAAAAATCCTATCTTCTAATAGATTTGGACAATTTGCAAGAAATGGAAGATGAACTGAAGAAAAACTACACCTTTATCTCTGATAGTAACAAGTTTTATAAAATGTACTACCCTTAGGGAAGGAGGAAGTGGGGGAGATTGTGGAATGCTAAGGAGGAAGCCTTTAAATTGGTTTTCTAAGGAAGTCACTAACACCCAAAGGAGATTATAGTCTTGGCTACTTCTCCATTAGCAATCATGCAGCACCACAGAAATCATTCAGCAGACCAAAAAAAAATCAGTGCCAATGCCCCTGTAGGTCTCCACTGTACACAAAAAGGTTTTTATTTCAGACAAGATTTAATCTTGGACAAAATGTTTGCAGGCACACATATGATTCAACCACTGCTTTGGACCCCACTAGAACCATAAAGGATTGCAGAACATTTGGGGCACACCTTGAGCTTCTGCTTTTACACAGCTGCCACTTTAGTTTCCTATCATGGTTATCATAAGCATTCTATAATGAGATTTTCTTTCTTTTAAAATTTTAGAGTATTCTCAATACATAGAGAAAGAAGACCCTGAAATCTTTCAGTACACTAGAGCTGTCTTGTGTCCCTTCAGCAATACAATGTAAATTTTCAGCACAAAGAAAACCTATGAGTTTTGTTCAGTTTTTGTCTTTTAAACCTCAAAAGTGGAAACATGGGAGCAAATGGACCATCTATGAAGAAAATGACAATTTAGGAAAAAAACCAACAAACCTCTTTAAACAAAATAAAAATGTTTAATAAAGGTTTACTAAAAACCACTGTTTGATCCAATTTGCTTTGTATATTCAAAATACATGTCTTACCAAGTTAATGAACATTAATAATTATTGTACTTGCAGATGTTCATAGTATCACAGAACTTCTTCCCTGCAATTGTACAGCTACTATACAATTTTTGATACCTGGAAATTCTATGCTGATTCATTCATTATGTCCTAATATTTTTGATGCTATGTATATGATGAATGTATGTGCATTACCAGACAAATTAAAATCTATGAAAATTTTAAAAATATCATGCATGAATCTTAAACACAAAATAATCCCATTGGAAATAGAGATTTACTTCCAGCATATGATGGTGAAGTTTAAGATGCAATAAAAACTACCCTTATTAGAAAGTTTGTCTACATGTCTGATATCTGTAATACTGCAGCATGAGATATATTCAATTTTAAATGACACTGCAAAAGGTCAGAACTACTCCCCTAAGCTTGTCAAGGCTGGCAAGATTGATAATTGTTTCAGGCAAACTTAGCATCCATGTCATGTGTATTGGACTAAATATAAAATTCAGAGAGCAGAGGGAACAAACATATATTTAGAAATTAAAAATGGAATTTCATTTTCCAGACCAACAGTTCTGTATCCAAAAATACAATTCTGTAAAAATTAACCATTTCACTGTCATCTGATTTTTCTTACCATTTATGTGTAACTTGCACACAATTCCATGGAAAGGGAAAGCATCATTAAACTTCTTCCTGGTCTACCCTTTCTAGCAGAATTTCTTTAGAACTGTGGGTTTTTTTTTCCTGTGGCACTTTGAAATCCAAAGTGATTTTAGCAAGTATACAGAAAAATTAGTAATTGTGCATCGTCTTCTTCCTAAATATGCTAAATAACTGTTTAACACTGGCCTCAGCTTAATAAGTCTTCCTTTTAATGCAATGAGATTGATAACACAAATTCAATATCCATTAACAAAGTTTCTTTTGTTTTAACTTATTTAACTGCAGAATTTAGAAGATGCAGAACACATTTGCACATAGTCAAAGCCAGTTTTCTTCTCATCAGAGCCAAAGTCAACACAACTGACAAATTATTCTCTATAGGCATCCTTGAAAAAGTGATTTAGTACTCCATATGTACTCGCTGCAGCTTAATTCAGATGGAACCAACCAATAGCCATGCTTTTGTTTATCCACTGTGTTGAGAAACTTCATGAGATATTAAAGAGTGAAGGACAAAATCAGAATTATGGAAGCACAGATTCTTCATGTGTTTGTGTCCTTAAGCTTAGATATCCCTTGGCTGACACAAGAATACAAGAATAAAAAAAATCTGTAACATTTAGGGTCACTGGGAGAATATGTTCTGGATATTAAATTTACATGCAGCAAAAGACTTATCCTTGGAGAATTTTTGAAAAGACAAAAAGAGGAATCCATTAGGCACACACACACACACACACACATATGCTGCTGGCCAGTCCATGAAGCAGAATACATATTAGGAAAAAAATACACACATACTGGCAGGGCATGGTAACTTCAGTACAACCACATCCATCTCTGTGCTAGTCTAATGCCAAAATGACAAGAGATAAAATATTCATATTCAAAGGGACCTAACTCTGACTGCTGAGCAGAAAAAAAAAAGACAAACTTATTTCACAAAGTATCTATGCAATCTATGCAATTTAAAATTTTTAAATGCTTTAGCTTTACTTAAATGAATAAAAAACATTCTCCTGTAGTAATTATGGATGCAGTACCTTAGCCATTAAAAGATTCATACGTATTATGCTTCTCTAACGAAAACTGATATTTTAGAAACTACACCTAGACATATTTTCTGTTTTCCTAAATATGTTGATAGATACCACAAAAACAGATTACCCAAATATGGTTCACTTTTGTCATCAGAAAAACATTATCATTTACTCCCAAAAGCTATTGTACTTCCACCATGAATATTATTACATTCTGAACTTTTTTTTTAAAACTTACAATGCATTGTAGGAAATTCTAATGTTACTTTACTCTGTAACTGGCAATTCCTGGGCAGTAACAATTATGAAGAACTATCCCTTGTGCAATAAACACAGGGACACTGAGTTGTGTTTCAGCAGTGATCATGAAGAGAGAAAGAATTACAGAAACCAGCTATAGCAGCTTCTCTAAAATATGTCCCAAATGCACACCCATTTGTGTCTTGCATTTACAGTATGCTTTGCTCAATTGTTACTGAAGCAGGGATGATTTCTTAGCCTCTCTCGTCTGATTTTCAATCACCGTCTCTGACTAATATAGCTAACCTAGCTGAAGACTTCTGCAGTTGCAAGAATAATTCGAATAAACCAGAGAGAACAAAAAGCACTTAAAAAACTCAAACAATAATATTGATGCTGATTGCCTTCCTCCTTTTTTTTTCCCCTATGATAATTTATCCTGTTAATATTCTTTAATGGTCAAAAAGAAAAAAAGAACTCAAAAACCCCCTAATTTTACTCAACAGATGAATCCATCATGTTCACATATCTGGAATAATGCTTCCCTGTAATATCTTCTTGCTTTCTTTCCAACTTTCAATAACACCTTTGAGTACTTTTTATCACTTTCAGCAGGATTTCCAGAAGATGCCAACTGCAGCATGAAGCTCAGCTTCACGGAGATTACAAGTGAAGGCACAGTATTTGTCAAAAAATTAAATGTGAGTTCAGGGGAATTCATTTTCATGCACAGAATAGTGTGTATTAAATTTCATTTTCCATG
>JAYDZK010000113.1:20225307-20325570 GCA_034509185.1 Euphonia xanthogaster
CAGAATAGTGTGTATTAAATTTCATTTTCCATTTTTAAATGTGTTTTTTTTTTTTATTGTTTGCTTTATATATGACTAGAACATTTCCTGAAGTAGGCCAAGAGTAGATCACTGGACACTGATGTTTACAATCTGATTATGTGAACTGCTGGCAGCCACTTTGTAGGCAACTGAAGAGTCATGTTTTGATGATCAGTGAGGCAATTTAATAATAACACAATATTTATTAATTCTTCCAATCTAGCTCTAGTGCCATCAAATGCCAGCTACAAAACCTCTGTAAGGTATGACAGCCTTTAATTCAATTTCCTTGCATGATAAAGAGATACCCCTGTGAACCACAAGAAGAAGAAATATTTCATAAAATTCTCCCGGCAAAACAAGGTTCATGTGGCTATATTTTGAAGCATAAGTACCAAAAAAAAAAAAAATTCTCTTTAAATAAACTATACAAATAAAAGCTGACTCTCCAACAAATTATTGTTAATAGCAGACATAATAAAAATGCATAAAATGTCATGCAATACTGTACCAAATATCACAGTTTCTCCTGCTAGACACTATATAGACAGAAACTATACAATTCTGGCCCTAAAGTTAAAATAATTCCTGGCATTTCTTCAGAGAAATACGTGAAATCAAAGGTTATGTAACAATTAAAACCATTTGGACATTAATGGAGAACAGAATGTCAGGGGTACAGGTAACCCAGTTCCCATGCCATTAAGAAAAGCAGTCTTCACAAACAATAAAATATTCCAATGACCTGCTTTCATAGCAGTTTCCTTTCATAGCAGTTTCCTTAGCAGCTCATGGTAAGTCAAACCTACAACACTGGTTTTGTATACACTCATACTGAACATTTGAGCTTCACAGTCAAAAGCTCCATGTCCCATTGTCTTAATCTTAATTGTCACCTTTACATAACCATAACAAATTTCCTGTTATGTCAGACTTCAGAGACATTATTAGAAAGTTTACTTGAACGCTGCTTGGACACAAGCAAAATATTTATAACAAATAACTTTGGGAGAGCAAATTCAATGAGCAAATCACTTAAAGGGAGCATGCAACATGAGTTAATATCCATATTTATATAATAAGGCATTATTATTTAGAAGACATTACTTTTAAAAAAATCAACAGAAATTATCACAGAAAAAGCCAAGCCCGGTAACTTTTTTTAAATTTCCTCTAAAATATGCAGCTGAAGGCTATCTAGTACTTTTACCTGTTTCTTCTTTATGTACAAGTTTAGAAATATTTCTGCTAGAGTGTTTTTAAGAAATAAAATAATCATTTGATAAAAATATCGAATACAGGAACACACAATCATTAAATGGCATTATTCAAAACTGAACCACTGTCATAAAAAAATTCCATACAAATTATTATCTTCTCATTGCCATTCCCATTTTGCATTTTACAGTCTGGTGGCTTTCTGCACAGTCAAGGATGGGCTCTAAACTGGTGAGCAACAGCACAATGTCACCCTGATCATGTTTCCCCATGGCAAGCAACAGCAAGAACAACCCCACACTACTGCTCTGGCCAGCCACATGGAACTATCTGCAGAAATCTATATCTCTCCCTAGAACCACATGAATAACCCATTAGCTGTTTAACTGTGTAGGATTTATCTTTGAAAATATAGGCTTAGCTCTCAAACAGCACTCTAACCAGTTTTGTCATATGCTACCCAAAGCAACACAACACTAGGTTTGTTCTGCTGTACTAAAATATTTGCTTGGTGCTTCTAGCTATGACTATCTCCTGTTAGAACTTTTCATAGGGAAAAATGGGATTTTACAATTATTTTCTTAACTTAAACAAAAATATTTTTTCAGATTTGTGTGTTCAGTACACTGACAAAAAAAATTTTGACAAAAAAAGCAAAGTGCAAATGACTACATTTTACTTTGAATACATAGTCCAGACCCATGGCACATTTAATATGTAAATCCAAGGATGGTAAACGGGGTCAGAGCAGTTCAGTGGAGCTAATGGCAGCCTAAACCAGGAAATCCTACACTGGTCTGTCTTAAGCCCCTGGGCATTTCCATATCCCAACCAGTGCATTAGCCATTGTCCCAGATTCCCTAAGCTTCTTCATGCACCAGATTCCTATTCTGGGCGGCACCACAGTGTTCCCTGCTTACACCAGCATCCTCTCCTGCCTCTACCTGAGCTTCAGGTGACAGCAGGTGTCTTGAACCTACACATGAGCTTGTTGCCCCATGACAAGCTTCACATCCACTGACCATGTCACCACTGCCACGAAGAGAGGGCAAAGATCGGATTTCACTCATCTGCACTGTGGAACCATCCCCTTCTGTCTGCTTCCCAGACCCTCCTCTGTTTTTCACAAATTCAGCATAAAATTAACATTTTTAAGATCTCCACTGCACTGCCAAATTTGATGAAACCGACAATGATTTTGCAGAAAAATGGTCAGTTCACTGGTAGGTCAATCTGAAAATCTAGGATGCAATAAACATTGGAGATGACACAATTACGTGGAAACTTGGCCTGACTAAATTAACTCAAGCCAAGCATACAGATCCATTTAAAGGGGGAACTAGGTAATACTTGAGTACTTTGGAAAGGAGCAAACTAGAAAGGATCATGAACAATACTGGTTTCACAGAAACACCTTTTCTAAGCAGGCCTCTAGCTTAGAAGGTCAACATGATTTTGAACATACAAAGAAATGTAAAGAGAGAGCAAGTAGGTGGTGTTATGGTTATTAGCAAGATTAAGTGATAATGTGTGCAGGACAAACATCCACGCATCTTTTAGGCTGCTGATGAAAACTGTAAAATTTTAGAGTTCCAGAAAAATTACTTCAGGCATGTTAAGGCAGTTGAGTCTGTTTATTGCAGTAAGAAAGTTAAAGAGGTGATTTGAACAAGGATTACACGTAAACTGGAGCAGGAAGGGCTTATAACAGTAAACAGGTCTTTAATCTAGCAGAAAATGTCAAAACAAAAGCAAAGGATTAGAAACTGAATCTAGACAAATTAGGTGAGACTAACAGCCTTTTAGACAGTCATTAAGAACAAATTTAGATGGCACAGCTTTAAAAAATGAGGGGAGGGCACCAAAGTGGGTGAAAGGGCTTTTTTAGCATTAAAATTAAGAGAAGAATTTTGTGATTATCGTCATTAACCACATAAATACTGAAGTGTCATAAAACACTTTAGATGTGCTTAAGTAATTCAGATAATGTAAGGTCTAAATAAAGTAACTGAAGACACAAACAATAAACCTGATTCACAGTGCTCTGATTTCAGAAAAAGCCTTTTGTAAATTGATTTCAACCTCATGGTTTCTTCTCTTAAAATCTTGGTGTTTTATGAAACCTTCTAACTTTCGTCTAGCATCTGAAATCCTGCATATAACTTGAGTTTGTGTTTTGGATCATTTGGCATTTAATGTGCCATTTTCCACTCCTTGGTTTGCTGAAGGGAGGTTGCTGGGCCCCTCTGAAACTAATCTGCTTTTCTCTGTTTCACAATTCAGTGTCCCCTGAGTCACCACTTATATTTGCCTGAATTATGGCTACTCATTATGAGCAATGATTCATTGCTGAATCTGCAGCTGCTCACACAGGCTCCACATTGGCCTTGGTAGACTGTGCCTGTGGAGGGCGTCAGCACTGTAGGGTAAGTCCTGTAGCACACTTGCTTCACCTCTTTTAACCCCACCTTTTACTGACCATGGCAGGGACAGCTTGTAAGAAGCAGCTGTTTCCTGATGCAATATTCACCTTTAAAACTAATGGCTTACCTCAAGTTCAGACATGCAAAGTAATAAACTGCTGGCCAGCTTGAGGAGCCAAATAATTTCCTGATACTGGCTTGAGATTCATGATGATGCATTTATAAAGCAGGACTCACCCAGGCACCAATCACAATGAAACCAAAGAATGGCCTGGGCTGGAAGGGACCTTATAGATCATCCAGTTCCCACTCCCCTGCTATAACCAGGGACACTTTTCACTAGACCAAGTTGCTCAGAGCCACATCCAACCTGGCCTTGGACACTTACAGCCATGGGGCAACCACACATTCTCTGGGCAACCTGTGCCTGGGCCTCACCACCCTCACAGTAACTTATAGAATAAATTGTAGTCATTATAGAGGGGTGGGCAGAATCACCTCCCACAAACTACTGCTCACATCTCTTTTGGTGCAGCCCAGGACACGTTTGGCTTTCTGGGCACACAGCTGGATCATGTCCCACCTTTCATGACACCAATACTCCAAGTCCTTCTGAGCACAGCTGCTCTTGATCTCTTCATCCCCAGCCTGTGTTGATACTGGAGGTTGCCATACCCAGGAAGAGCACCTTGTATTTGATCTTGTTAAAACTCTTAAGATTTCTATGTGCCACTTCTCGAGCTTGTCCAGGTCCCTCTGGATGGCATCCTGTCCTTCAGGTGTGTCAGCTGCACCACTCAGCTTGGTGTCACTGGCAAACCTTCTGAGGATTCACTCAATCGCTTCATCTGTCATTGATGAAGACAGTAAATAACACTGGTACCAGACATACAGGACATTACACCATGTCCAAGTGAACCCTGTTACAATCAGTTGGAGTAGTAATCATTAATCCAAACTAGAAAAAAGCTGTTGAGATTTTTGGCTTGTTTCAACTACAATTAAAGCAATTCATGGAAAACTCACAAAACATTAGGAAGTCTGACCTGCAAAAAAATTCACAAATTATTCAAAGTTTATACACAAATCCCCCTAAGGGAATTGCAAATTTTGACAAGCAAGATGCTACTGAGAAGAGCAAACACAAATCAAACTGCTTCAGATGCGTGATATCCACCACTACTAATTCCTCCAAGTTTATTATCTATCTAAATTGCTCCCGATCACAAACAGAAAAGAGAACTGCACATTCTTTGGGAAGGAGCAACATCCATTCACAATGTATTCTGAATATATGTGAAGATGACACACAGCTGCACTCCCTGAAGAAGGCATCATATAACAAATGTTGGGAATAAACCAGTGTTGCACATACCAGGTCCTTTTAGGGATGCCTCCTGACTGCATCCAAAGAAAGCACCAACAGCAGAAACTGTGGAATAAATGCATAGATTATGCCAAGGAGCCCATCTGAATCAAACTTAGTTTCTTCAGGTGAGATGTATTACTCTGACCTGGAGCAATCAATGAAGTTATTCTCATGGAGAGAAGGAGCAGAGCAAACAGCGCAGAATGGGAAACCACAAGAGGCTATGCAGAAGAACACCTTGACAGTAATAAACCCCAAATACTTGGCTGAGCATTTCACTTGTTCTTAATTCAGCACATGCACACTTTACAGGAAACCATATTGGAAACAATCTCCTGTTCATTCAGGCTGGGCTCCCCTAACTGAACATAATTCTGCTATTATTAGGGGCAGTCATTTGCCACTAAGGATTCCCCATTCATAGGCTAAGATTGGTAAGAAATGGTGGCTTTTTCATCTGTATGATGATGTTGGCTGGCCACTGCCCAGCCTGGATTGTTTCTAGAGAAAAGGAACCAGAATTTCCTAGTCCATTACACTGGCATTTCTTGTAAGCACTACTGGCACTTTAAAGAGAGAATAGTGGAATATCTGAGTCATGTGAAATGATGCCAGAAATGAAAAGGAGGGAGAGAGACAAAGAAACAGAAAGAAAAAGACACTCAAGATCCATAAATCTACCAGAAGTCCCTGAATATAAAGGCTGGGGAATGAATAGCATTCATACTGCTTTGTTAGAAAACAAACTGTATTTAGTCTAGGCATCTAATGAAGCTGCAGGTTCTAACTTCTGTTTACTCTCTGTCACCAGGCAGAATCTGCTGTATCTCAAGTTGAAAAGTTCATAAACTAAACATTATTTTAAAAGTTCAAGAACTACACACACATCATTATATAATGCAAGCGCTTAGTATCCAGAATACACTGAAAGTTTGCCTCTTGACAGTCCTAAAAAGGCAGAAATATTTTAAAAGCATTGATTTATCATCTTGTATCCTTACTAACAATAGCTTTCTTTATTTCTTCATAAATGATTTCTTGCTTTCATTTACCTCACATCAAAACATTAATGGAAATCATTCTAAACTTATTTATATCTAGTTCAAAGCATTAAGATGAAGAAACTTCCAAACAGAGAACATATTTTCTAATGAAGTCCATCTTTTTTTTTAGCTAAACTAAATGTTCAGAGACCTTAAAGAATATTGGGATGTACTTTAGCTGAGTTTTAAAAACAATAAAAAGACCATCTGAATATAAGCAAAGAACTCCTGTACATGTGCCAAGAATTTTTCAACTCTATCAACATGATTAATTGTTTCATTTTGAAAGGGGCCATGTACACATACAACCCTGAAACACATGAGGTTCTGCACATGAAGTCAGCAACAGTAAAAAGAACTCGGCAAACATTACAGAACTAAACAGCAAGAACTGTTCCCAGCTATTAAACAAAGAAAAGGGGAGGGTTGTGCCAAAGTGGTGCTTTCACAGAGCTGTATGTCTATGCTCCGAAAATGTATGTTCAGAAGCATTAGAGAAAAGCAATAAACTCTGCCAAGATTAAATCTCAATGTTTTGAAAATAACCCTTGCCTTTTCGTGACTCTATATTTGAAGATGCCCAGTGGGACTGATTTCCTCTTAATTTGGCATTAAAAAACAGCGTCAAGAATATAGGACACATTATCACAACTGCTCATTAATCAATCAATCATATCTTACATTCAGCAACTCTGAATGCTACCTGGATAAAGAGATATAAAAGATGCACTGTTAAAGTACAACTTCAGAATTCCCTCACACTTATTTTTTTACATTTAGTAAATAAAAAGGTTATTTGACCAATAGGAAAATAATTAAAGGCTAAGATTTAGAGTCTGTTCATACCAAGAAATCATTCTTAGAAGTAGAAAGAAAGCCCTGTTTTAGAAGCATTTGTTCTTCAAAATTTTAGTGCCCAAGTTTTTGCACGGCTGCTGGTTTCAGTTGGGGTAGAGTAGATTTTCTTCACAGTTGGCTGTGTTTTGGATTTGTGCTGAACACAGGGTTGATAACAGAGAGATGTTTTTGTTGCTGAGCAGAGCTTACACAGAGCCAAGGCCTTCTCTGCTTTTCATACTGACATGGTGGCAAGGGAGATGAGGGTCCATGGGAGGTTCAAGGAAAGACAGCTGGGACAGGTGACCCAAAGAGACCAAAAGGATATTCCAGACCCTACTAAACCATGCTCAGTATATAAAGTTTGGGGAAGAAGGAGGAAGTGAGGGGGGGGGGGGGGTGGGCATTTGGAGTGATGGGGTTTGCCTTCCCAAGTCCCCATCCCCAAGTGCTGGGGCCCTGCTCTCCTGGAGATGGCTGAACACCTGCCTGCCCATGGGAATCAGTGAGTTCATTTCTTGTTTTGCTTTGCTTGTGCATGTGGCTTTTGCCTTTCCTTTCCCTATTAAACTGTTTTTACCTCACCTCACAAGTTTTCTACCTTTTCCCCTTCTGATTCCTTCCCCAGTCCCACTGCTGGGGGAGCGAGGAGCAGCTGTGTGGAACTGCAGCGCTGTCAACTGCAACAGCATGTCACAGTGGTTAAGGTGGCAACCATCTCAACCTGACCCTTTGCCCTAAGACTCAAACCTTCAACAAGAAAGAAGAAAACTCTCAACATCAGAAGCTCATATTTTGCAGCACAGTCAGACACTCTGTAAAAAATATTTTCAGATTCATTAATTGTTGTGAGACACTTAATAATTTTCATGTTGTATTATTAACTGTTCTTTCATCCAGAAACAAGAGTCATCTTTTCATTCTGACAAGGAATTCTTCCTAACATTTCTTGATTTAAGAGTTTTTCAAAAGAACAATACTGCAGATAAAAGCAGTCAATCTGTTAGCTAGACTTTTAGCAACAATATGATATTTTTAATAAAAGTTTCTTTGAGATAGGCTTCTCAAGTTCAAGATAGGACTGCTGGTTAAAATTTCAGATCTAAAAAAACCTCAAAGCACTTATCACAAAAAAAATATTTAAGGAACAGAAAGACACCCATTCAGAATGTAGATAGCAGGCTGAGATCCAGCTTCTGTTAGATCTGGACTACTGATTTGGAGGAAAATACTTGCTGGGTAGGACACTCACCTGGCACTTAGGAGATGTTTCAAATGCCTGCTGCACTGAGAGCTGAACAGTTCATACAAATGGGTAAATTTTATAGAGAAACATTAAGATGAGAAAATTTCTGGGCAAGAACCCAGTCCAGAATTTTGGACATCTGCTTCTTGAAGCACAAAAAAGCAAGGATTTGTGTTGCAGTGAAAGGTCAGATCACCAGGACCAGTCATCAAAGCCTGTCTCCTATTCCTGAGATCTTTTCTTCACTTGTTTGGAGCAACACTTAAAAATAATTTATGTTTGTTCCAATGAAGAAAACCTATTTTACACCTGCTCTACTTGAAGGCCTCAATATTAATGTTTCATGAACTGTGATATCAAATAGAATGCAATTTTCTGCAGAGAAACCAACACTAAAAATACCACAGTTAGGAACAATCATCTTTCTAGTCTCACTCTCAACTGAGGCCTGTAATTTCAACTGCACATAAAGTTCTTCTCATATTAGGATAGCTTCAATTTATCCATTATGGATTGTGCTCAGCATTACACCTGGAAGTTGGCTATGTAGGTCAGCTTGCAACAGATACTCTCATTCCACTCAACCCCCCTGAAGTTGACAGTGGCATACATAAACTTTTGCCTAGTTAGAGCAAAAAGGGTTCCCATGATCTGCACCACCTTTCGGGGGCTTGACAGTCACAACCTCTACAAACAACAGGCTGAATCCATAAAACCCAAGCAAGCCTTCTCAAGTATAAATGAAAACCAGTATGCTTATAATTGCTAACAAATACATTACTGCCACTGTAAAAATGCCCCACCTTAATCTACAGTAATCCCTTTGTTGTACCTGTCCACTCCCAGGTTTAGGGTCCTGAGTGGCTTCAGAAGGAGCAGATTCCTGCAAATCCTCAGGTTTAACATCTTGAATTTCTTCCACAGGAGTTGTTTCCAGCTCATCCTTGGGTCTAAGATTTTGAGTGTCCTCTACAAGATCTGAAATATTTGATTCCTGCAGCCTGTCCAGCGTTGGGCCCCCTGTCTCACCTCCAAGAGCAGATTCCATTGCCCACCCTGGTGTGGAGCAGGACAGAGCGCTCCTTGCAGAGGGAGCGTGGTGATGATAACATCAGCTCTGGCAGGGAATGGTTACAGACACCTGAACCTGCTCCCAGCCAGGGAGTGAAACAGGAAACACATCTGCTAAAAACAGTCCTCTTGTAAAATCACCACTCTAAGCAATCTTCTACTCATGAGCTGCATCTATTAAAGAACAGATTTCATTTTACTTGAAAGAATTATCTTAGAAGTGACTTACAGGCAAAAGATAGCACAGAGGGTCCTCTGAAAAGTGAGTTCTAGGAATTGCAGGGGTAAGACAGAGCCAAAACTGATATAAATTACTCTGGATTACTGAGCTTTAGTTCATTGATACTAGTGTAGTCCAGGCAGTTTTTTTGAGGCTTCCAGTAATCATCCCTAGAGTTGAAAGTAACTCCAAAATGGGGACAGGAACAGGCACGGAAAGAAATTTCTACCACTGTGCAAGCATCCTCAAGAACACAGAGAGGAGTTAGGAAGGAAGCTACATCTCAGACTAGATGCAAGGAATACACTTTTATCATGATGGCAGTGGGACACTGGAAGAAGTTGCCCAGAGAGGTGGCAGATGCCTCATACCAGGAAACATTCAAAGCCTGGATAGATACAGGCTGGACATGACTCCTAGCAACCTGATCCATTTGAAAACGTCCCTGCTTATTGGGATACCACTAGGTCCCTTCCAACCCAAACTATCATATGATCTATGACCTTCAAACTCTGACCAGTGTGGTGGGACTCAAAACACTGCTGGAACTCCCAGGCCCAAAAGAAGGAGAGTTACATAGTGGGAATTCCATTTAGTGGTACACCAAACACAACATACTGCGGTAGGAATTTACTAATTAGGTTAATTCAGTTTAAGTAGAAGATGATGCTCTGAACTAACAGAGTTGCAATAAAAACATATTTGTTTGCTTCCTTTTTAGAAAAAAGAAAATTCCTTTTTTGCCACATCTCTTAAAGGAAAAGTATATGCATAAAAACTTAAGTTACATAAATGAGGTTCCATTATGAAAGTACTATGGCAACTTGATAATTGGTACAATCATTACTAATCAAAATCAGTAATTACAATCAGATTAGTAATATTGCTAATACTGATCAACTATTTTCCTGCAGGATTAATCAAAAGCGGTAGTACCTGGTAGATATTAAACAATGCATGCAGACTAATAGTAATTTTTTTTCCTTTTAATTGCTTAGCATGCAAATGAAACAACAAGCTAGCGGGGGTTAAATTTTAGTCAGTCCATGATTATTTTTTCAGGATAAAATACACACGTCTCATCGCCTTTCACAAATTGTCCAGACAGATATATATCTCAGCATCTGTATCTAAAATATTAAGGACAGTAAGATAATTATTTTAGATTACTCAGAGAAAATACACGGAAAATGAAAAGAAAAAATGCCACTTGGTCTCATAATAACAGTGGTATCAAAACATACTTTTGGTGATGGCTCCCATATCTAAAAACAGACAAGTAGCATGTAAACTTTTGACATTACTGAGAAAACTTAAAACTCCTCATCCTTTCATTATTTTATCCTTTTACAGTTCATATTCAATTTTGCTTAGTTTTGGAAATAAATACACATAGTTTAGAAAACAATGCACAGGTTTCTGTGTAATATATTATATGTAATACATCTTGATCCCAGAGAACAGAACATTTAATTTTCTTATAGAGTTTGACTTCCTTTCATGTCAAGCAAAAACAAAGCCATAAATTAAAAGCATCATGACCAGAACCAGTCTGTGTATATAAAACTCCCACAAAAGCAAGAATAAAAATGAAATATGTTTAACTTTCACAAGCCTTTAGTATCTTAGCATGGCAGCCAGCATCTTTAGATCAGGGTTGAAAGTCCAGGTTATTCCACAGGTAAAATAAATAAAGAACTAGCATAAGCTCTGTGCAAGGAACAGAAAAAAGGCATGCCTCCAGATTTAAAGATATACTAAGAACACTACTCAATGGTACCAATTTCATCACTGTTTTGTGAACAGGTGTATGTTATCAGCTAAAGAAACAGGTGGATGACACAATGTGGTGTGGAGGCAGCAAGGGGAAGACCAGGAGCACAGCAACTGTGGAGCAACACATAAAGCTTAGATGTAGAACTACTGGAGAGCACTAGTAGGGCAAACAGAATTTGTTCTCCCAATGTTTTGAATAAATATATATGTAAAAAATTACATTAAAATCTTCAATGCATACAATTTTAGATTTTCTTCAGTAAATGATGGACACTTCTTTTATTACTGTTCTTAACACAGTAGCTAGATTTTAACTCACAGGATAAAAAAATCAAATACCAAAGGCCTAAAGTACTATGAAAGAAAGCAGGGCTCAAAAAGAAAGATTAAGAGTAGGATGTACTAGTTCACAAACCAGTGCCTCTACATCCCCAGCGTGTAACAGGACAGTGGCTCACAGCCCATGCAGACTGCAACACTGGTCACTGCAAGGCATCGGCTGCCTCTGCTTGAAAGGTTCAATAGCCTTTTCTTCAAGATACAGCCACTTTCATGTGTGTCTATTAAGTCTGCATTTCATCAGGATCAGGGAAATCACACTCACAAATAACAAAGCTTGCAGTCTATGCAATATTCTCCCACAATTACAGCTAATTGTGTTCATACAATTTACCTGTTCCTCACTTATGCATTTATATTTCTCTATCTTGAACCAAAACATTTTAAAACACCACCTACTAGACTGAATTGCATGTAGGTATACTCTCCAGCCTAAACTGGAGGTCAAAAATCTCAGATTATAGGAAGTTAAAGAAATATTTCTTAAATTGGAGTTTCTGTGTCTAGTTTGTGCTTGCAATAAACAGAAAGTGCCTGGAATGCACACAACGTTGAACAGAGCAGATGTCGTTTACACGAGCCAAAAAAAAAAGTAATCACTGCGAGTCATGGACCATTGCCCTTCAGAAAATACAGGTTAAATTCACACATCAGGTGCCCACCAGTCTGCCCAAAACTTCAGGGCAAGAAAACTACTTTTATGTCCTCCAGACAAAAAGAAAATAAAGCAAGTACACACATACACACTCATTCTATGGATTAGAGAAAGCAAAGCTCAGCTTCACTTGCATATGCAATTCATCCTGCTGTCTTCTTACAGCATTAAAAAAATTCCAACCAGGGAGTGTGGTTTAAGTTAAGAACTGTCCATACATTTTAGCACATTCATAATTTTCATTCTTATTATATGACCATAGCAACTTTACTACACCAAAAATATTACTCCCAGAAGATACAAAAAGGCTGCAAACTCTGACACTTATCCTGAAGGATGTTACAGCAAACACCAAGCTTTTTCTCCGGACAGGAGCTCTCCAAACTCATGTGGAGTTGGGCTGCCCAGACCCCAGAAAGCAGGCCCAAAACTGACCTAGTGTTACAGTCTTTGAAGTGGGAAGTTGAAGATTGACTATGATCAAGTGTTTTCCAGTGCTCTCTCCACTGTTTTTGTTTCTGCTTTTTTGCTTGTCGTTCCTACAATACACACATTCCATTACAATTAATATTGGGAATGATTGTTTGCCACATCAAACATTATTTTCAGTTTCTCCTCACCTTCAAAACTTCTGATAAGCAAAAATGGATTGTAGGGACCCTTCATTAGCTCTTTTGGGGTTGGGCTTTTTGGGAGGAGGAGGGAAGCAGGGAAGACACGAGACACTGTATTCCAAGACAAAGTAAAAACAAATAGTGAAACAAGAAGACAATCAATTTAGTTCTAAAAATTTTAGAAGTAGCTCACTTAGCTATGTTCTACATTAAAAATTTTGTCTAAATGAGATTCATAAAACTGAAGGGGAGCAAAGATGTATAAGGCTTTCCTCTCTTTATTGTTATTCTGTCCCTTTATGGACTACCACTACACAAAACAAGAGCTTTAAAATAGTTTTAAAACCAATCTCTTGGTCAATCAGGTGGTTGTCATCAATCTACCAGATTTATATAGAAAAAGAAAGAAAAATGTCACTGTTCAGAAAAGCTTCAAGGCTGATATTAATAACAATGAATCATATGACTAACAGAATGAAATTGAAGCCTCTTAAAACTCTTGATCCAATTCTCCCCGAGGTCTGAGTTCCAAGGCATCATTTTTTTGGTTACTGTAAGGTCCTTGTGTTCTATTTTTATTTGCTAGAAAATTACACCTAGGATTGTTTCATGAAGACCATAGTACTATTCCATAGAGTAAAAGTTACCGTGCACCATCTGAATAATGGGCTTTTTCAGTGTAATGTTTCTCAGGAATTACAGTAGTAGATTAATGTGATGTGCAAAATTTTTATCAACTCAGTCCCCAAAGCAATGAGTCACTCCTAAATGCAGAACAGCAATACAATTAAAAACAGCTTATGTGCTGCTGTATTCTATACCCCACAGGTATCAGAACATATGATTAGAACAAATGCAAAAGGTTTCCATTGAAATAAGATGTATAGACACAGAAAACACTATAGCAATGCGTGCTGAATCTCTGTTCAATAGCTGAACAGGTGCTATTAATGCTAAACAGCTCCAGAAACCTCAGCCCAGAAGAACGCCTGAGCATCAGACACAGGTATGAGCAAAAGAGACTGTTCACAGCAACCAACCATAGGCAGATAAAGGAGAAAGCTGGTTCCTTGATTTCCCCCCTGCACCCAGTGGGACTAAATTCCTTCTTCTGGAGTGTATTCCAGAGCAGAAGACCAATTTAGGCAATATAAATCAACTTCTGGAAGAGATGGTCTGTCTCCATAACCATCAAGCACACACAAGAATGCTGCTAGCTCAGACGAGCTCAAAAAGTACTTTCCTCCCTGCTAAATGCCAACAGCATCCACTGGAGGCAAGCAAAATGAGCTAAGCAACAGAGACCAGGTTCTCCATTTATTCTAAGAAAATCAGGATAAAAGCAAGGAAAAAAAAGATTCTAAAATAGAATAGTTCAAATTGTACCCTATCTTCTCATGAAAAAACAGACAAGTTTGCATAAGTGGATAGCAATTAATAGATACTCTCTTAAATGGCAATGATATACCATATAAGGAGCAAACAACATTTAGCCAAATGCCTCAGTCACCCTCATTTATGGTGCCTAGAGACCTAACAAACAACAGACTGCTAGCAATCTGATAAATTGGTTCTATTCCGAAATCCCTAGAATATCCTATACAGCAAATGGGGCCTGTAAAATGTTTGTAGCCACAGTGGGAAAATTTCCCATTGTTTACCCTGGTATTCTGGGTTTTCTGCTCACAAAGGCTGGGAATTCTTCTCTGTGCTGACACATTACCTTCATTTCCATTTCTGTCTGCTTCCTGACCTATCTCATACTTAACACCTGCTGACATCACAATTTACAGTACATTTTTCATTAAAACATTCTTTCAAAACAGTATTTGGGGTCTCCTGTTAGCAGCTGGGGACACCCATGCCAACAAGACAGGTGTCAGTGCATGGGAGAAATGTCCAGCAGCCACAGGGAGAAAATGGTCCAGCCATTGCCCAAACTCAGAAACTTCTGGAACACACAGCAGGTTGCAAACTCCTTCCTTCCGGGGAAACTACAGGGTGAGGAAAAAGGCAATGGTGTTCATGTGCATCTCTGCTTGCCATGCTGCACATAGGGTGTGCTCCCAACCCAGGGGCTACCCACAGTGTGGGCAAAACCAGAGTGACTGTGACATCCAAGTTTGATGGCTTTTGGCCTGATTCAACCAGGGGCTGTCCTGTGTATAGGAAAAAAGACCAGGACCATTCCTACATCCTCCGAAGAAGGATGCAGCACTTGACCCAAAGCAGCACTCAAGCAACACCACCTGGGGCTGGAGAGGACACCTGCTGGGACAAAGCATCCAAAGCCCCCCTCTCCACCAGCTGAGCAGCCTGTGCAGCCTCACTGGCCCAGCAAAGCAGCACAAGCACAGTTTGGGAGCTGCAGCACTGGCAAATGGCTCTCCAGCAGCTCACCCTCTCGTCTCAGGGTGCCTCCTTGCCCCCATGGCTGACAATACTCCTGCCAAACAAGTGAAAAACAATGAAAAGCACTTTCCCAAGTTGGCAGAGATGGGGTTTATACATATTTCAGATTTTCATAGTGTTCTGTTTTGGGGATAACTTATGTAATAAAACTGATGATGCATTTTCAGGCAGATCCTGTCTTCCTGGAAATACAAGGGAAACTGTATTTCCAACTCTTGAATGACCACTTAAATACCACTTTCACAGAAAAATTTAGTTATGCCTACACAGTTAAACAGACTTGAAAGGGAAGTCCATTACTACAAATAAGACCAAGTTAAGGTCCTGTTCAACAGATGGCAGTACCACATTGGTAAGACCTTTCAAAAACCATTACAAAGAGCTAGCAGAGAGAAATCCCTGAGTGGTATTCAGAGCAAGCAGAGGTAAATGTTTG
The DNA here is from genome assembly GCA_034509185.1 of Euphonia xanthogaster. Lineage (NCBI taxonomy): Eukaryota > Metazoa > Chordata > Aves > Passeriformes > Fringillidae > Euphonia > Euphonia xanthogaster. The sequence continues at coordinate 20,240,988 of JAYDZK010000113.1, forward strand.
CCAGATTAACTGTTAGTTGCAGCTGCTTGACTTCAAGCATGTGTTCTGAAAAAACATGAATAATGCCAGTCTTATAAATACAGTGAACTTTCCTAACGTGAAAAATAAAATCTTACGTATGCTGCCAAGTCTGCCTAGAAACTTTCTGTTTAAATTTTTTACAACCTAAGATTAGGACTTGCCCAAGTCCATCTACCAAATATTCAGGCAATAAGAGGAGGTCATTTGATGTCTAAATCAAGGACTCTTCTTTTTGGATGCGTAAATTGATCCAGTATTTTAAGATGACTACAGATTTTCCAATGGGGAAAATTAAAACTGTCATGGAAACAGCAGAGATAATAATTTAATCTGACCAAGGTCAGTCTTTACTTGCAAACAGCCTGCAGAACCAACAGCACTGGCAAGTCTAAACAGGTCAGTACTTTACAGCACAAAAACTAGAAAGACAGAAAAGATCAATGCCACCTTCTGACCAATATGCTGCAGTCTTTAGTCAGAAGCACAGTACAAGGAGATTAATTTCAGAGCAACCCCAAGGGAACCATCAGCAAAGACTCCCTTCAGAACTGGGGCTGAGGCTTTTGTTTTACAGTGCTGATAAAAGGACAAATGATGCACACATCTCCCAAAATTGTAATATTGTATGCTTGTTCCCATGGATGAACTTTCTCTCTTTTATTTAATGAGGCAAACACTGGAACAGTGGTTTTCATTATTATTTCATCTCTTCATTTCCCCTGGCTATTAGTAACTCCACACTAAATGTAAGCAACCCACAAGTGCTTTGCCACATCAGCAATCAAACAACCATAGCTACACTTATGAGCAGGAGAAGTAGTATCAACAATACACATTTTCCAGTGGTTTTGGGCTCCATTTACCCTTCCAAAATTTTAAGAACTAATAGGACATTATCCAAATGATATACACTTGATGCATGCTGGAACTACCCTAGGTTTAGCTGACCCTGCTTTAAGAGAAAATACAGGCAGGTTAACAAAGAGAGCAGGACATCACATGTCACAGGAGACCAAAGGATTTTCTGAGTGTAAGGACTGAGCTCTGGGCTGATGTAATGAACTTTGCCACAGTAGAGAGTAGATTTCTCATAGAAGAAATACCAGATTAAATCCCAAATGCTGCGCTAAGCAGGATCACATCACATTGACTTTTAAGCATATTACAGGACCAAATGAAGTAAGTTGTGAGTTGAACCCTGTGTAGGAAAACTTTGCAAGAAAGATAAAATGGGATACTCCTGTGTGCTTCAAACAGCCAGGAATCTTTCTAAAATAAATAAAAATCATATATATCAGGCTGAGAACTGTGCAAAAAATTCAAGTATTGTTCTAAGTTGCTCTTGTTTATGAGCAGTTTATCAGTAAGACTAGAAAAAATCTTCAACCTTCCAGAGTTAAGTAATTTCCATTAAAAAAAACCACAAGGCACATTGCCAGTTCTTCCAGACTATCTCAAATGAATCACTGCTTCTTGGGCCTCAAAATGATGCTGTCTCTCTTTCACTTGGCTGTGTCATCTCATTCCAAGGCTTTATCTCAACACCGTAATTTATCATCGCACTTATTTATTGTGTAAAGTGTTGATTAATTTTCTACATTCAGATTTCAAAGTATAGTAACAATATAATTGTTTAAATCTATTGATATGCTTTCATTTCTTTGCAATGTCTTTAATAGCATTGTAATACTGTTCACTTTTCTCAGATTATAAGAGGAACATGAAGAATTTACATATTTTAACCTTTACTATCTTCAAACTGTTTATGGAGTTTGAGCAAACATCACTTTTCCTAAGGATGGGAAATTTTACTTTAACATATTATTTCAGCATTTTATTTAACAATACAAGCAGTTTAGGAAAGTATCCTTTTCCCATTTCAGTTTAAATCGCAGATGATGGAAAAATTGTAGGTAATCTTGGAAAGAGGTGCTCAAAACCAACCAACTCCTGATTAAACTCTACTACTAACTCTGGCAATTCTCTCAGCAATTATTTCAAGGACAAGGCTGAAATAGTCTTTAATCTTTTCCTATTGTAAACAAACATTTCCTTGACACATTACTGTTTTCAAAAGGATTCCTAAAAAATAAATAAGGTCAAAGAAGTTGGACAAAGTGATTGATTTTTCAGAGAACTACATATGCAGTAACACATTTTTAGAAAAGTAGCAAGGGCAGATTACTGAACATATGCTATACTTTCCTCCATTTGTAGGAAAAATAAACCCAACTAGCTGTGCTTCACTGTTTCTACAGGAGCAATGATACCTGCCTTCAGCTCAGTCCCTGCAAAAGCAGGATCAGATAAGAACACTTTTGAGAGCCATTCGATCAACCATGGCTTAAAGCTATATTTCTAACATAAAAGACATAGCAATTAAAGGTAATTTGGCATAAAAGAGAAGGCTACATTTCATCCTGCAATAGACTCCCCAGGTTCAATCTGCAAAGCAACTGAAAACTTGGAAACACTGGTGGAGACAATAGGAGGAAGAATATCAAAAGCATGTATAATTATATTTTTCCTTTTTCACTTCATCTTTCTCGGGCCTTGTTCACTTCATCCATCCTTCCCTCTTTCAGCTCCCTGCCTGCTTGCAGGAATTATTTCTCTTTCCTATCCAAGACCTGATTATCCTATTAGTAAACCATCTGATTAAAACCATTTAACACATAGTGGACTACAGATTTATATGGTGCTTAGAATTAATATTGCACATCTCAAGAGTATTATTAATTACTTATTTCCTTTGGCAGAGGAAAAAGAACTCATACATTCTACAATATCAGATTTTAAAAGAAGTGATTTTTATATACGTATATTTGCTTAAGCTTCTACTCTTTTTCAGGCCACTCATATTCAGGAACTAAAATATTATGTGACCATCAGTAGAAACAACACTCACTAAATTGTGCTCACATGGATGTCACTCTACAACTTGATAACCAAAAAAAAAAATTATTTTAAATTCCTGAGAAGATTTACAATTAATTTAAAAAGTACTGGAGCATAAATCTTTTCAATGAACCTAGTATTCCAGTAAAGTCTGAGTGAGATCACACAAAAAAGCAACATTCAAGTATACAGGAACATATAATCAGCACTGGAAATACTGTCTGAACACACAGCCGAAGAGAAGACAGCTCTCTGCTGCACCTGTCCATAAAAGTGGCAATTTTGTGACTAACTAAACAGAAATGGCATGTATATTTTGCAGTGTATCTATTTAGTGAGGGACAAAACTAAGCACTCCTGAGTTGAAGCAGGAATGTACTGGTGGAGTATTGTGAAAAACAAAAGATCAGTAAATCCCCCTGGCTAATTGCAAAGGATCTTTCTTTCCTCCCTGAGCCCTGCCAGCAACTGGGAGCAGTTCATCTTCACGATGGAGAGAAACTGAAGCAGCTTGCTGCACATTGGCCAAACAGCAGTTATTTTCCTAGGAATCTGCCTGCATTTTGGAGCAGAAGATGACATTTGCTTTACAGAGGATCAAACTGTTCCCTTGTGTTAGGTGTTTTGTTCCCAATCAAAAGCACACAGCATAAATGTAAACCCTGAAAATCAATGCAATATTGAAAATTACAGAAAACGCTTCAGGAACTAAACAATTGTTTATGATGCACTTAAATGTAATTATAAACTGAATTTTGCAAGTGAATTAAAACATGTTATTTCTAAAAAGAACTCCCATATTTTAAGGCCTTGTTAAAAAAATTTCCAGCTAGACAGGCCCATAAGTAAAAGTTGTAAAAATACATTTATCTTCATAAAACATTTTTACAGTCTCTGCATTCATTATAATTAAATATATGCATTAGAAACCTTCTTCCATTGCAGATATTTTGTATGTCTGTACTTACTACAAGACAGCTATGATAGCACATAATAAACCTTGCATCTCACCACAAATTTATAGACAATGCTGCACACAAGAACTAGAAACCACACTGAATTTTCTGGGAGAAGCAGGGGACAAAATAAAACAAAACACTTGATTCTCATTCAATCCTATTCCTAATTTTGATCATAACTGTTTACAACTGCGTAGTTTTTCCATGGAAAAAGGAAAAGCTGCTATATCCCACACAAGGGAGCAGAAAATATAGGCAGGGAGGTTCCCAGCACAGCTCTAAGGCTTTTGAGAGGTTCAGCTCTTGCAAAGCCCACTATGATTAGAGCAAAGCTGAAAGATGGACAGTCAGAGAGCAATCAGCACCTGTAAAGGTATTTGGCCAAAGACAAAAGCTTAAGCCTAACCCAGTCTAGGCTTTCTGCTCATTCCAGATGCCATCCACTATGACAGAAGAATCTCCAACTGCATCTTTACCAAAAACGCTTCACCAGTTTCGCTAAAAGCTTAAAAACCCCTCTCACCTCTGCCTGCCCAAGCAGCAGAGCCCCTGCCTCCTCCTCCTCGCCCTCACTGCACGGAGGCAGCTCTGTCACCTGCAGAACCCCCTGGCTCAGCCAAGCACGAGTCCTGATGCACCTTTGGAAGGCCCTGCTACAAAATGACAGATCTGATGCTGCCAAACATGACTGAGCGATGGTTGGGGCAGACACTGAGCGACTGGGAAGCCCCTTTCCTCCTCTCCCTGACAGAGCCAGACAAGCACATAGCCAGCAGCAATGGGAATGCCAAAGGAGGTTCAACAGCTGCCCCCCTACCCAGGGATGCCACCCACCCCCCTTCAGAGCTTGCATCTCCCTTGTTCTCTTGCAGCAGGCCACATCTGACCTCTCAGACACCTCTCAACACCCACCCATCATCTTAGCAAGCTCCAGAGAAATGCTGGCAATCATCTCAGCAGACGTCAGGTATGAGCCCCACCTTCAAATTTTCCACTGCTCCTTGGAAAAGGATGTGTTGACTTCAGCTGCATGGAGAGTAACATCAAACACGTACACCCATCCAAGGCTATAAAGAGAGCTCCTACCCTTCTGTTTTTATAAAGAATTACATTTAGTTGTTCCCCCCCCCCCCAATAATTTTCTCTCACCCTGCTGCAAGAAGCATAAATGGACATGTCAGAAGAGCATTAAGCTGTTTTGCCTGTTTGTTTTGGTTAGAGGGTGTGTGGGGTTTTTTTTAAACACATGGCAACATTTTGACTTCTATTCTTAGAAACCATTTGAGGCAAAAAAGGGCCCACGAAAGAATTGAAGTCCACAAATGAACTTCCTTTCTGACAGCTTTTTCTCAGCCATCTCCCCTCCAGCCATGCCTGCCAAAATCCCATGCTTTATAGGGGCATCTGTTCTATTCTCTCCAGGCCAAAAAAGGAGACTTTTCAAACTCTTACTTACAGCTGAGGAAATCTATAGCTCAATGAGCTTAATGTGATTTTTTTTCCCCATGTCTGCAGCTCCACAAGTGCCATCAGAAGGGAAAGTCCCCTTCTGCCCCCTCCCTTCCTCCAGCCCTATGCTCCCAACCCAGGCCTCTTCTAAAAGCTGTCCTCCCCCCACTCCCCATCCAACTGTTTTTTACCATGACTCAGGAACTGAGAACAATTTACTTATTCACTTATGAGCCATAAATGAAATCAACAGCTGAACTGACATATTCTTATGAATACCTGCACTGCTCTAAGTTCCTCACCCTGCTGTGAACTTGGTATACTTCATACAACAAGAAGTACATAAAAACCAGCTGCTTTCCCATGCCAGTACTACTCCTGGAGCAGTATCACAACACAGGCAGTCTCATTGGATTAGACTAAGAGCTGATTCACATTGCTCAGTACAAACTGCAGGTCACCCTGAAACTACACTGCCTGCCCAGGACATGAAGTCACACACTGGCCTTCACAGGGCAGTTTGGTAGCTCCCACTATCACCAGAAGAACAGAGCAGTACACACATCATATTCCCCATGCCAACCTCACTGTAAGTTGGCTTTATCCAAGGGCAATGCACTTCCTTTAATAACTTACAATTTATGGTGAAAAACACAGGGCACCACAATCGTATCAATTCCCCATGAAATAACAGTTTTAATGTGTTTGAAATAAGCAGACTTTCAAGAATTTATCACTTGGCACAAAGCTTCAATGCAACCACAATAGCAAGCACAGACCACAAGCATCACTGATGTGGCTTTCAGTGAAATCTGCAGAAAGAGACCAGAAAAAATCTAACAGAACAACTCCAGACATTTGCTTCAGAAATAAGAGATGAGAAAATTGAGCTGAGCAGCAGGTACATATTTTTATGTATTACAATCAGTATTTGCACAATACCTCTAAAAGTGCCTCACATACTTCATTTTTAATGGGTACAAGATAATGGCAAGTCTGCAAAGCTCCTTTTTCTCTCTACAAGCAAAACATGTCTCATAATTTGAAGCCCACAAAGGATGTAAGAATATATTAATAGGCAAATGAGCCCTATTTGTAATTATTCATTTAGATCTTCTGGCTAGCCACAATCTTGTTCACATATAGTCTTCAAGAAGCAGGAATAGTCCTAGCAGGTTAAATTCAGGCAGGTTTTCAGCCTAAGATTGTTAGTACTGGGCATGAAGACCAAAACTAATATCTTTGCCCACTCTACACCAGTTCTTTGTGGCTCAGCCTATAAATGCATAGCCTCACTGGCAGGCTGCATCTAGGAGCTGAATACATAAGCTCTTCCCCTCATGAAAAGGGAAAAATAATTAAAAATGAAAGCAAAGCTCTACATCTGGGGGAAAAAAAGGCAATTAGAACAAGAGGAATACATTTCTGACACGGCCCAGTTCTCTGGTGAAATCAAGATTAAGAGGCATGTTTATGAGCAAAACTAAGTCAATATTTTCAAATTGGTTTTTAGAGTAAATCTTAGTTTTACCATTCATAAAATTCAATAGGTAATTACACAGCTAGGCAAAAGTCCTTAGAGGAAAGCAGAAGAATAATGAATTCCCTACATAATTATTTATAGCCGTGTTTTTGAGTGAACACAGTACAACAGGCATCAAGCCAATATTTAAAGGAAAAAAAACAGATTTGTAAAACCTTAAATATTTCTGTAAGCCAGTCCATAGACAACAGCCTATTTCACAATCTAATCTGCCTTTGCAATACATAAAAATCCCAACAATGTGGCCTGCCTCTCTGATTAATCATTACAATTCAAAATAAAACCTTGACAAAGACAGGTCCAGAAGCACAACTACAAAATATGTAATGCTACCAGAACATGCAATTTGCCTAAAATAATGTTCCTGGGAAGTGCCATAGTGTCGTGTGCAAAACATGTTGTCTGATCTGTATTTTGAAGAAACCCTTGGGAACAAAATCATTACCAAGCATCAGTCAAAATGGCAACAACTAGAGCTCAAATCCAATTCAGTCTTTCATAACTAACCCTAAGAACAAGCTGCTTATCACTCCAAAGCCCAAAAAAGATGATGAAAACTATATAACACAATGTCCTTTGGATCCCTAAAGACATTATTACATCCAGTTAGGAGCTGATTGCTGCGCAATGATGCTTCTGCTTTCCAGTTACACAGCTTAATTGCCAATACAACTTCACAAGAAAACAGAGAGGAAAAAATTTCCCTCTCCTGCTATTGAAAAGACAAGCAGTAGTTGCTAGCAAATAAAAAGAAGGCCAAATTGTTGTTATTTTTTTAAGCTCAAATATCATCAATAACATGCTGGAGACAAAACTAAACAAACATTTTTTTGTAACAAACAAATAGAACATGATCCAAACATTCCACTAAAATCTCATACATATTATAGTGTCATAATTAAAAATGATAATAAAAATCTATATCAATACATAAAATTCACAGCACAAAGGAGCTCTAACTGGACTGAAAATAATGGGGGGTTAATTTGTATATTATATACAGATGCTCTTGCTGCAGTTTAAGTCTTCTTTCATACACATCAGAAACAATACTGGATAGATTGCTCTGCTCTATTTCAGCACTCCACAAAACAGATTTAAATGGAAAAGATCATTGCACAGAGGGCTGTGCAGACCACATTTCATTCTTCTTATACAAAAGCAGGAGTTTTCAAGCAATTTGAATGTTACTTAGTTTCATTTGAAGGAGAGAGTACAAAGTTGGCATTATTTTCATTACTGTAGCATGTGGTATGCATAGCAGGAAAGTTGCTGGGTATATATATTGGAGCAAGAGGGGCATATGTCCTTAAGGAAATACCAAAACCCAGACAATAAAATTTATCAATGTGAGCAATAAACATGAAGTCCCTCCCTCCTGCAGCAGCTTTAACTAAAATGCTCAGAAGCTCTGTGGATTCAAAAGACTGAATCCTACATCCTTGCTCTTGCCAAATACCTCAATTGCTTTCCATGTGCATAACACTTCCTTAGGACTAGATGTATTTGTCTTCTTTTATCCAGCCACTATTTACTTCTGTGTTAGGAACTGCCACTTTCCATCGATGCTTATGACAAGAACCTGCACACCTCTCACAGCTCCCCCAGCCCAGGGATAGGCCAGCTAAATATCACACAAAAGCACCTTGCAAACATTCTTTCTCCTTTATGAGGAGTGCAGACACATCCTGGTGATAAATGTTCAGGACAACCCCAGGATTCCTTCTTCAGTGCAGAGGGAAGTACTTGAAGAGATGCACATAAAAGTTGCAGGAGAAGTTAAGAAATAAATGGAGAAGAAAACAGGAACCAAGGGAGAGAAAGGAGGTTGGAGAAACAAAAGGCAGCTATAGGCATCATAAGCATTGCTGAAACAAACAGGTTGTGTGTATCCTATGTCTAGATCAAAACCTCCATTAAACTTCTCCACAAATTCATTTTTAAGCAAGAACATATTTCTTGGTTTCAATACAGCACTAAAATAAAATAACAGGAAATTAATGGTACATCATTGACTCTATAGAGTTTAAATTCATTTGTCTGCCCTGCTTTTCTGCAATTTTCATCCATCTTGGAAAAAGACAAAATTAATGGATTTATATTTTTTCCTGCAATTAAATGGCTATTGCAAAACAATTATGTTCATTTATACCATGTAAAATATATTGCAAGATACCTGGAGATAAACAATATGCATAGCAAGAGAGTTTCTGGGAAGGGCACAGCTGAGCCAGCAGAAAACTCTGTCCCCATTCTGTTTAATATCTGGAACACTGGGCACCCTGGTCATGTTGGTGGCAACTCTTCCTTAGTGCAAGAGAAACCAAGCTGTCCCAGGAGAAGGATCAGAGCAGGAAAGCCTGCTGAAGATGGAATCCAAGCTCTGAGATAAATGTCTCAGCAGCAACTGTGGAGAGGCATTTATTTCTCTCATACATCTGCTACAACATGAACAGCTCTGCCTGGGCATTACTTGGTAGGAATGTTCTGTGGGGATTTTTTTAAAACTTACTCTGGACAATTTCATGTAACATTTATTCAATAGTTATTAATTAATTTATTATTTATTAATTAATTTATTCATTAAAATCCCTTCATTATCTTCAGTGACAATACCATTTCAGAGCACAGTTGTGCTTCAGCAATCTGAAAGCTCTGATTTTTTCACAGAAGCCTATTCACCTTTCAATCATTTGCATTATATCACTCAAGTAATTACTAAATTTTATTTCAGGGAAATACATAAATCTCTTCTGTAAAAATCTACACTTGAAGTAACACTCCCTTTAAAGCCCTCAGAAAGATACCGACACACTTAGTCTACAGCTCACCCAACCTGCTTCCTATGGTAACTCTGGAGATTTGATAAATCATGCCTCACACTCTGTAGAGACAATCAGACCTCCAGTGACTACAGGAGCCCACCTCAACATCACAACTTGGTTTGATGATCCCCCTCCTTGTGGATCCTCTTTGCCCTGCTCCTCACCATGACAAGAGGAGCAAGAAGAGATACTTGAGACCAACTTCAGATTTCATTTAGGTAAACAAGAAAGGCAAAGAAGCATGTGCCAGCTGGTGTAAAATAAACACTCATACTCTGCTAAAAATGTTCCAGGCTGAATTGAACATCCACAAGGAGCTAAGGAAAACAGCAACACAGAATTCCTGACAAAGATTCCTTGGAACTGGGAGATCCTGTTGCTACTCTCAAACACTGCTTAGACTCACAGTATTTTAAGAGAGGACAAAATGTCCCAAACAAGTAATTTACTTGATCCAGGGTTTCCATCTTGATATAGTATACTGCCACTGAAAACTCCCATGATCAACTAATATTTCATGTCTATGCCCAACAGATACTGAAACGTAATAAGGGCCTGACTTTATCAAATCCACAGCCTACCACAAAACCTAGCAATACAATCACAGCAGGACAAAGTCAAAGTATTTTGTAAACAGGAGATGAGTACTGATATAATCAATGCAACATCAATGGTGTCATTAAATAATTTGGGATGAAGGATCATGCAGAACAAGCCAGTAGAGAAGGAGGTGTGATGCCTGTTTATGGTGAAAATCCCCCAAAACTCCGCTATGAAAGTTCCCAAATTCCAGAACCTCTCTGAAGAGATGTCAAAGTGTGCATTGAAGATACCATGGTTTGAATCAGCTGGGCATGAAGAACTGTGTTTCAGCCTGCACAGGCTCAGCCCCTTTGGTGCTCTGGGTACCATTTCTGCTCTCCTAGCTGTCAACAACATGTCCATTGACACACATCCTCCCTCCTCAGAAGCACAGTCTCAGTAGCACCAGAGCCACCCTGGGCTCTGGATACACTTCCAGTGACCCTCTGCTGGTCAGAATGAGCTCTCCTGCTGGTCTGGGATCCCTCTGCTGGTCAGAATGAGCTCTCCTGCAAGCACTCACACTGGTCTGGGATCCCCATGGGTTCCAGGATCTCTCCCTTTGAAGCAGACACACAGACACCAGGACAGGGAAGCCTACACCACTGCCCCATCTTCTACAGGCTCCTTCCAGCATCAGTGCAATGGGGACAAATGCTGCCAGGGATTTCCCCTCCAACCCATGCCTTAAAATAACACTGGGATGTGGGAGGAAAGCATCTAGGTTAACACTGCCTCATGCAGCACTATTTTAAACAGGAAAACCCTGAGGATTGGTAGGGTTTTGATTCTTTCTTCCAAATGTTGCCACTCTAGGCACTTCCATCAGACTCTGCCTCCTCCTCCAGCTTTAATCACCTGATAGCATTAGAGTAACAAAAATAAGGGTAACTACTATACATGGAAAGGAATGAGAAATGAAAAATTATTTTTATGCCAAGATCAAAACAATAGCAACCAAATATTTTTCATTGTGCCAGAAGAGACTTCTGCTATTTCTCAGACTACAGCATCAGTCTGAGTTGACAACTTAGAAAAAATAAATTAAAAATTATATTTTGAACATTTACACCAGCTATCCATCCACTCTTGCAGAAGCTGAAAACCCATACCTGGCGTACAAAGCTGTTGGAGGTAGTGTCAGAAGATGTACTCCCATCTGATCCTTTGAATCGGTTTTTTCTTCTTGCCCCTTTACCATAAGACTGTTTAAAAAAAAAAAAACAAAAACAAAAAAAAAAACCACAGATTAGGGAAACAGCATTACAGCATTAGTTTGCGTTGCACAGAAAGCTTCCAGTGTCTCCTAGGCTAGCAGGGATCCAGATTATCAGCTTTGTGTCAATCAATAAGCACATATTCAGTAAGTAACTGATGGGATGCATGTGCAACTGCTCCCCAGGCTTGGTCAACTGAGTCCTAAATGTTTTGATGTTGTTGGGTTTTTTTCACATTTGGTTTCATAAACATATTTATAGACTCACATAGATGTAGCATTATTTACCTAAGTCACAGTGATTAAAAAGTACAGTTTGTTGTGCAGCTAGTTTAAATAAACAAGGCAGGAAAGGAGGTACTGGAGCAGTCTCCAGTACATCACAGCTATGAGCCAAGTCAGCTGAGGGAACATTAAACAGCAAGAAGTGAAAAACAACTTCTTGATACAATCTTACAGCTGATGGGAGATTTTACAATAATAATCTTTTTACAATAAGTTCAAGAAAGTAAAAGCAGTATAACAATAAAAAAGGACTGTGTGTGCAACTGGGAAAGGGGTAATATACTAGTAAAAAGCAAGGCATCTTTTATCTACTTTTATCTACTAGGAATTTAAAGAGACATGAGGAGAAAGCTATAGTTGGCTGAAACAAAACTTTAAAACTATGGTTTAGAAACAGAAAATCATGGTTTAGAAACAAAGCAATTGCATCCATGTGTTCACAGAAATTATTTGTTTTGTTCATTAAACATGGGTCATCAATAAATATTTTTACATTAAATTACAAGGGGAAAAAAAGAAATAGTTCAAAACTATGTTATTTGCAAGCACTTATTTCTCTGTGAGTGCAAACCGTGTAGACTTTAAACTCTGCCATGACACCACCTCTGGGCTGTGCAACCTTCAGGGCTTTGGGCCTGAGCTTACTGGTTCTCATGGCAGGGAAGAGAGGGCTCCAGTGCAGGCTGAACACTTAAAATCTCATCCTGGCAGATTTTTAATATTGTGCCTTTAAAACGCGAGTGCTGTTCTTAGCAGTAACACGTTTGGTAAGTGTAATTAAATAATTTGCAGTCGAAGACTCTGAGGAGGACTACAGATAGGCACTACTAACTTCAGATCATCTGACAAATCCAGGTAACGTGCCTCCACCAGATGCAAGAGAACAATCTCAAACTGTAACTGTGTTGATTCTGGCTGAGTTTGGAGCACTAGATGAAATCTAATGCACCAATCTTTCCAAAAGGAGGACTCAAGGAACAGTGGTTCTGTCAGCCAGACACTCTCGCAAAAACAGTATCTGTTATCTCACTAACCTAACAGGGACCTCCAAAAAAAGCAATGTTGTATCCCCCAAAAAACAGATTCATGGGAAAGAATCACAGTTTGCACTCACACAGAAATTATTTTGCCAAGCTCACATGATTTTTTTTCAAAACTGCAAAACAGCCATGTAAGAAATTTCTGAAAGGCACCCAAATTGATTCTACACATGCTGGTTAGGGCAGAACTATACAAAAATCAGCATATTGAAGATTATGGGGGTGAAAATAGGACTTTCTGATGAGTCTAGGACTGTAACTCAGCAGTCAAAACCCCCTCAAAATATAAAATTAAATTTCAATCAGGAATAGTTTTACATGGTTGTATTTATAAAAGGAGTCTTTTATAACTGAAGAACTTGCTGGTAATGAAGAGGTATTCCTACATCAATAAGAGCAATAAGTAGATTGGAACCACTGTTACAAACAAATTATTAAAAATATTTCCAGTTATAATAGACAATTCTACCAGAACCATCTTTTTCCACCTAGTATAATACAATTAAAATAATATTCCACCTAATATAATATCAAAGTACCTAAAAATACATAAAAAAGTATCTCTGACAGCAGTATTCTTCAACTATACCAACATCTTTAAATCGAAATTTACCTGTTCTGAATGGTTCCCATTGAGTTAATTGCCTAGGCTTACACACAAATAGTCTGAATTCCTTTCCTACAATTTTTGTGGAAGAATATAGAAATACACTTACGAAAAAATATATAATTTCTAACACTCACAAAGGAGATCAAAAATATAAAGCATCTACATGAATACCACACTATCTAGGCAATTTCATTAATAGTGCACAGTACAATATTGTGCAATTCCCAAGGAGATAATTAAAAACTTGTACACATATTCTCTCTCACAGTCACACATTTTGTATTTGTCTCCAGTTTCTACAATATTTATTTAAAGTATCATAGTGCTCAGTTTGCTAACACAAAAAAATTATGAGAGGCAAAAGAGGAACTGAGTCTAGAGTGATGAAGATAAAACAAATAAGAGCAGAAAAGCAGTATGTTACAAGCACAGATAGAGAAGCCTGCCTTATATCTGTGCAGCAATGACTAAAAGCATTTATTTCTGGCAACATCACAGCAAATGCAGCTCAGGCTAAAACTCACCTTGATTTTTCAATTTGAGGAGGTTTTTTGGTGCACAGCAACATGCATATTTTTGTTCTACTGTTCTGTAAGTGAAAACTCTTCAGAAGCATGAGCTACATACTAACTTTAAACACAAAAACCTGTTGACATGATGGCAGGCTGTGGTTGCAGATTGTAGTCAGAGTCAGTTTTACACCTTCTTCTTTGCACAGAGCAGCTTTCAGTCAGAAGAATGGGGGACAACTTTTGTATGTGGGAAAACTGGGATTTGATGACTCTTCATTATTTTAAAGGATGCTTACTGGGGACTACATTTGTTTTCCACACTGTTCAAGCTTATTCCAACAGTAAGAAATGCCTGAAACTTTCTTCTGAAGATGAGATTAGCCTTCCATAATGAAAACAGTCTTATATATTATTAAAAATTAATAATTATCTCTGCCATGTGGAGAAGCTTGAATGCTCATCCTGTCATGATTATTATGTTTTGCTTCCTCATGTGTATTTTTTCCCAAAAGCTCTTAATGTGAAAACGAGGCCTTTTAAAATAAATAAATTTTAAAAATACATAATGATCTCAGTTACTTTCAATTCTCAGGGAAAAAAAAGATAATATTTTTGCCCAATACATTACTGTGATTTTCATGTTAAAATACATTCCCTTATCTGTGTTCTGTGCAGCATTTGGCTGCAATTAGGCAGCTAAAAATAAAGGGCTGAATCACGACATGAGAACATTGGCCACTAAAAGCAGCAACACGGGGCAGTCATTCCTAACCTGCGTGGCTGCCGTACCTAACAGAACAACCACTGGAGACCAAACACCCCAGCAGCCCAGTATGCACTGCCCAGTGGTGGCAGCCTCCAAACCCAGCAGGGCAGGGCTGGCACACCATCATCTGTCCCATCTGATCAGCTCACAGCTGGCTCCAGCCCTGGGAGCAAGCCGGTTCATAAAAAAACTTTGCTGACAGTAACATTGTTACTGGGTTTTAGCAGAGCATCTTACTCAAACATGAAGTTGTGTATACATGTGTTTACAAGTTCAAAAGTGTAGCTTCATTTATTAGTCAGAAGTGTGAAATTCCTTTAAAATTGGCAGTTTTCAAAGAAGAGAAATAAAACACACCCATTTATGTTCTAAAGCTTCTTAAAATACCCAAAAAACAAGGTGAAACCTTACCAAAAAAACCAAAACCAAACCAAAGCAGTTTTGCAAAAACCATTTCATCAACCAAGACTTAACAAAGCAAAGAAAGACTCTGCTTTCCAACTCTGATTAGAAACTCTGATTGTGCAACTATTATTCAACCCATGTCACCCAGTGAAATATGGGAATCATATGAAGTATTAAAGAAACACTGCAGTTTCCTGATGATTAACAGTTTTATGTACAATTACTTGTTATTGTAAACAGATGAGACCAATGCTGCTCAGTGAAACCCTTTAATTTTAATGAGGTTCTGTCTCAACACATAAAATACATAAAATACATAACATTTAATCCTGTAACACACATGACAAGCAGAAGGCATCGTTTATGTCTATAGGCAAAATACTATCATCTGGAAGAGGAAATATAAAACATTTTAAATTACCAACTCTCTACAACCAGGGAACTGGTCTTCAGTGGGAGTCTTAAAATGCCCTTCACCAGTACCCACTCTAATGGCATTCCATAGCAAAGCAGTGGTGAGGACTATACAAAGGATGAGTCTGAACCTTAACTATTTATCATAGGTAAAACAGCACCAGCCATTGAGACTGATGGCAGGTGGCAGAGGTAAACCCTTAAAAACTGGTCTCATGAAGGAAGAGTGCAGATTATTTAGGCAGTAGAGTCACTGACACCAAGTCAGGTCCTTAAACAAAGATGGAAGAAATAAATTGGAGAAAACAAAAGCAGAAAACAAATTTTGAGAGCTACACTGAATCTTACATCATCTCAGATGAACAAGGGACCAACTACAAAAGTCAAAAGAACACGTAAAAAGGTAAAAAGTGACCCTCCTGAAGGATTAGGGAATTGTTAGAAGGTCAGAAATGCAAATATGCACCAAGTATTTTTCCTTCCCATGCAAAAGCTTAAAAAAATATTTAAAGATGCACATGTTCCATACACAGCATGTCAGGACAGTGTAGAATATATGCATCCAGCTCCACCCTTTCCACTGCCTCTTTAAGCAATTCCTTACAACAAGGAAACAAATGCTCCTGTAGGTCAGAACCCCTGGGCCCTTTCTGGTCTCTAGCCAGGCTTACCACCACTCAGAAATGAAACCTTCCAGCATCAGCTGCGTAGCTGCAACCCCCACACTGTCACTCAACAGAAAAAGACATTAATATTTCTGATTTTGTCACCACAAATCATACTAATCTCATAAAGGAGTAGAGGGTCAGCAAAGGGCTGGAAGATGTACATAGACCTTGGTGATGAGTTCCCCACAAATCCACAGCTCCCTTCTGTGACAGGAATGAGGGCAAGAGGGCAAGGTAGGGTACAGCAATATATCCTGGCCTGCCTCCCCCTCAGGAGCAGGGGTTTGAGTCACCCTCTGTGGTCAACAGCAGCACAGCCCCGTGACAGGCACCCTGCTCTGTGACATGCCCTCAGCCTGAGGAGCACAGACTCACGTCCCCATAGCGGAAAAGAATCCCCAGCTTAGGTCTCAAAACCTGGATTTCTCCAAACAAACAACTTTTGCAAAGGGACAAAACTCAGGAAAGACAGGACTTCCCCTCAGGAATCCTATCAAAGTGAGGATCTCCAATACAGTCATCAAGCTCATGCAAGCTACAGAGATAGTCTGCAAAGTCCATTTCACAGTCATTTTATAAAATCCTACACCTACACCAAAACAAAAACCCATACAAACAAACAAACAAAAACCCCCAAACCTCACAAATAATTCACTTCTCAAAATTTGCAAATATAATACATAAATAAGTATTTGACAGATGCTTCTTTTACACCATTAAAAGAAAACTAATTTCTGCTGAGCAATCTGTAATGGTTAAATCTTAGATGCTCTTTTCTGCTGGCCTGTGATAAAGCCTTGCCAACACTGCATCTAGAAACATCCTTATTCTTGCCAGTTCCTACACCTGTGAGCCATCTCCCCGTGCTCTCACCCTGGCCTCAGACCAGGTCATCTGGCAGTCTCCACCTGCCAGACAAGAAGCTGGGAACTTGGCTGGCTCTCCTCCTCCCCAGGGGCCTGGAAGCCCATCTCAGTGCAAACCTGCTGCACATCTACTTGTAATACAGCGATGAAGATGTCAGCTCCCACCTCAGCAAAACAGGAGCAGAAGGTGCTCATGCCCAAACCCCACTGGGCCTCCTGCAGCCTTTTAAAACTGGCAACTACAGCTGTAGGCCACGTGCCTGTACCTCCCTTCCTGCTCTCCATGGGTTTCTGTATCTCACTCGCACAAGCAAACAGAAAGAGATCTGACTCTGTGACAGAAGGATGCCTGCAGGGACCAACAGCCAACTATGAGACAGTTTCCCTCTGCTAAGGGTTTGCTACCTTGAGGACAGAGACCAAGGCAACCCCTTGGAGGGTGGGGAAGGCAATTTTGGTTCCTTGATTTTTAAACTCTTCTATCATAGCACAGTAAAGACCTGAGTAAAAATAGCAGAAGAAAAGTAACTGAGACTCCAGAGAAGCCAGCCTTGTAATAGCACAGGAACTTTTCATCCGTAGAGGCAAAACAAGACAAAACCAGAGATTGCCTCTGGAAGATAAATAAGTTAGAACTGAAACTGCTGAACTGTTTTGGAGTGAATTTACACTCTAGGATAATGTAAAGAACAACTATTACATCCCATTTATGCAGATAATGTGTAATACCCAAATGGAAAATATCTCTGGAAGATACAAGCATGCAAAATCACCTTTTATCGCTTGAGTAGAGGATAATGCAAAAAAAAACCCCAAAGAGCAGAGAATTATCAGAAAAGTAATAGCTGAAACCTGAAGGGCTTTCTGCAGTGAAGGACCATTAAAATTTATTTTGGTCAGTAAGGAATACAACACTGAAAGGAGATTGCCACTTCAGGACAGAAAACATTACCTCTTGCTGAGGGCCATGAGGAAGTCCAAGGAATGGAATTGGATTTTATCTCTTCTTCCTTTGTTTGTATATCCTCCACTGAATTGCTGCCACATTGGATCTGGCTTCTAGGGATGCTGCCAGAAGAGAGTAAAACCTTCCATACCACTATAACGAATGGGTATTGTTATTATTTAAGTAAGCAAAGGGATATAAATTTTGTTTGTTTATGGCTCACAAAGTATTCTTGCAAGTCAGTACTGGGAAATACACGGCTGCAAAATGTTTGTTTGAAGAACAGGTAAACACGTTATGAACTGGGATAAATCAACTCAGCTGAAAGCAGCAGAGGGCAGTGTGATTAATCTGCTGAGAATAAATCTCTGGATATTGTTCCATTCCTCATTACCACAAGACAGGCAGTGAAAGGACGGTGCTATACAACTGAGAAGGTAGCTGGAGATTCAGGAAGGACAACAGCCAGTGTAAGGGCTGTAACTAAACTGATTTTCTGGAGTCACCATATGCACATCACTCTAAAATTCACCTTAACATCAATCATAGTTGATACAGAAGGAAAACTGAACAGGCCTGTCCCCTGGACTCATGCATTCAGTTTACCTTCTGCAATGCAACCTGAAAAACAAGCCAAGCACTCCAGGGATGATGAAACCTTTAGACTTGGAAGGCAGAAGCATTTATCAGTACCATGTAGTGGAGGAAATCTAAATGCAGGTGAAATAGCTGAAGAAAACAATCGAGAAGAGAATTGTTTTCACATAAAATGCGTCAGGTTGTTAGGACGTGCACTGACAGATGATGCATAAGCAGGCAAAAAAAGAACAGGAGGAAAATAATAATGAGGAATAGGGAAGAATTCATCCAGTGTAAGATTCATCCCTCCACAAGGTAGTCTGTAGTTGCTTCATAGAAGGTTTCATTATGTTTTCTTTGAAATGCCTTTGCGTAATTTACTCATCTGATTTGCTATGACTCCCTAATGCACAGCACAGGAAGCTTTGTGATAAGAAAACAACAGAAATTGAATCTAATGATTTTTGAGGACTGAGAGACTTTGAAGAAGGATCATAAGAAAATTACATGGGAGCAAGGGGAAAAAAGAAGAGAGGCTAAGAGTTGACCATGAAAGGCATTAATGTGCTATGTTATATTATAAACAAATCATAATAGTACCTCGGTTAATTAAAATTATTAAAATGAATATTCTACTAATTCAGATTCCTAAAAAAAAAGGGGGGGGGGGTTCTTTATATAAAGAAGTAAAGAGAAGACTGGGGTTGATTAAAAAAAAAAATACACCAAAAAACTGATCACCTAAGACTGATACATTTAAACAGTTTGCTTCTTTTCTTTCAGAAAACCTAATGCTGATTTCATTACAAAAGGGCCACACCTAAAACCACCACTTTGCACTGACATATACCTGGACATTGTGAATAGGTCCACAGTGTAACTGTCAGCATGGAGATTTGTCTGGATAAAACTGGACATCCGAAACTCTACTGCAACTTAATCTAAGACCAAGATCCATCTGAGACTAAGATCACAGTGAACTAGAACTAGAACTATATTTTTACAGTCATATGGACCTAAAAGCCACATAATTTTAGGTAATACAGAAAAAAAACCCACCCAAATATCTTGTCCCAGTTGCAAAGAACTTCCCTGGAAAAATAAAGTATAAGTGTCATGATCAACACTCAAAGAGATATTTTTTTGTTTGCAGATCTTGTTAGGAAAATGCATTATGAAAATAAGAAATAGATTTTACACAGATGTTATCTAGGAGTATTTCACATATTCAACTGCCTTTTAAGTGAACTATTTCTAGAGTGTTAACTACATTTCCCTCCTCTGCCCCATGGTGACAAGTTTAGCCAAAATGGATGGGCAGGCACAATCCAAAATATTGACCATGATGTTAAGATAAGTTAAAAGAAATCTCAGCTTTGCAAAAGTAAAATTCTTGGATAAGAGAATTGTTGTGACTTGGTATGACTCTACAAAGGCTCTTCAGTAATATTTCCTTAAATGATAATTCCCAGAAGAAGCACTTCAGAGCCAACACTTTCAGGAGTGACATCATGCCATAAACTCACATGTTGGTTTGTTTGGTTTTTTTTTTCCTGATGGATTATTTGGCAGAAATGTTTCTAGGATTGATATTCAACTACCTTAGAGAAAAAGACAGTGGTGCAAATAACTGAAGTACCTGTAGGCAATCTACTTGATGATTCCCATGTCCTCATTAAGCCTCTCCTTCTCACTGTGTGTTCTAAAGCAGCAAGGTTTTACAATATTGGGGGTTTTTAAATGTTCATGGAACAAAAATTCAAATCAAAATAATTGTCTCTAAATGCAGCGCTTGCTAAGGAATTAACCTGCAGTATTATTCAGACAAAGGGCTTTTTTTCCATAACCTTATTTCCTCTCTACAAAGGTTTATGTATGACTAAAACAAGTACATATTGAGAAGATGATTCCTGTTTTGCCTAATGACTTTGATTCAAAAACTGAAAAAACATCCCATAATGAACCAAAAAGGTGAATTATCACTGTCTTAAAAAGGGAATCTTTTTGGCTGTGAATGTTCAGAAACATGTTTTATAAAACAGAATATAAATGCATTACCTGAAACATAAATAACGTGGGTGTTAGCAAACTATTCTTCCTCTCTAAACAGAGGTTCTTTAACCCTAGTAAAAAGGAGGGTTGAGAAATCAATTTTATGATCAGTATTTGACATTTGTCCACAGCAGAGAGGTACCATATGTTTTGACAGTTGCTGAATCTGTGCTTAAGGCTGAAAAGATGTAAAAAGGGGGGGGATTTGTCGGTCAGAAATTAGCTCCATTGCCACAGTTTCTGGAGAAGCTGGCAAAGCATATGGCCCTAATGAAATGTCTGTTCTGTGCTTGGAGGCTACTGACATCCAAAGAGACACTTTCTCTTTTTTAGTTTAACCTAGTCTCTGCTTCAGTGCCTGGATTTTGCTCTGTTGTCACCAGGCCTGAGTAAGTAAAGATCAATCACCAAGACTGTTGACAGAATGACAGCATTTTTCTCTGTCAATGAAGCACTTCTGGGATGGAGCTGGTCCACCTTCTCAAACAAAGCATCAGAGATGGCTTTGGCAGCAGCAGTAAAAACTGCACCCCAAAAGGAAAAAACCTCTGTGCTAACAAGATCATGTATGTTTGTAATCTGAAATGCACACAATCAGATTTTACCACCCTTTTACTGGGTTCAAAAACAGCACTCTGAAGTCTTTGCAGCCAACTATTGCAAACTTGAAGATATTAAGCAATATTCATACATTAAACAGAAACAACCTTTCAAAATATGAAGTCTTTTCTAAGTATGCCTTACCCAGCCTCTTTCTCATCACCCATCCACCCCAACACTGCACATGAACTGAGTTCTTAAAATTTCTGAGACGACTGTACAACCACCTTCTGCATGAAAATCGAGCAGCTTAAATCTGCAGCATGTTCAGCACCTTCAGCCTCCCCAAAATTCCTGCCGAACAACTGGTGTGAATTGCCTTCCCTCACCTACAGACTGTCACCAGCCCGTGGAACACACGAGGGAGGTTTCAGCCGTCCGTGGGAAGCATCAGGTAAGATACAACAGGTTACTGGAGCAGGGAAAAATAGCTGTACCCTTCGAGTAATACATGTGTGGAAGATCAGCTTAATAGCAACGTATTCTTACATATTCATCCTCCAAATAATCGCAAGGTTCTTTTGACTTACGGTGCTTCTATGGCACAGAGCATCCCATGTATGTTAATTAACGGCATTTGAGGGTGGGGGCGAAGACAGGGGTTTCGGGCGTCTTAGGGGAGCTGTCAAACTTTTCTGACGGCGGTGACCAAAGTTGAAGGACGGGCAGCTCCGGCGGCCCCGCCGCCCTGCCCCGCGCCGCCGCCCCGCCGCAGCCCCAGCCCCAGCCCCGGCCGAGCCCGCGGTACCTGCGCTGCCGCCGCCGCGGGCAGGGGGTTGTCCAGCAGCTCCATCTGCACCTCCTGCGCCGGGCTGGGAGGCGATTTGGACATGTCGCTCTGGACCATTGGCGAGGAGAGCGGGTGGCTGGGCGCCGAGCCTCTCGGCGGGACAGAACCGAGCCGAGCCGAGCCGAGCCGAGCCGGGGCGGCGGGCGCCGCTCAGCGCCCGGCCATGCCGAGGAGCGGGCGGGGGACCCTGCCCTACCCAGCCCGGCTCTGCTCCGCTCTGCTCAGCTCCGCTCCGCCCTGCCCTGCCTGCTGCCGGCGGGGAGCGCTCGGCGCCGGGGACGGGGCAGCGCCGGCGGCGAGCGCGGGGGAGGGCAGGGGGCGGTGCGTGGGGAAGAGGGAAAGTGACAGCGAGCGTCTCCCTCGGCAGCGCCGGGCGGGGGCGGCACCGGTACCGGCATCGGCGCCGGCATCGGCATCGGCACCGGCATCGGCATCGGCACCGGCACCGGCACCGGCACCGGGATCCGCGCCCAGCGCCATCCGGCCCAGCCCGAACGCGGCCGAGCGGCGAGCAGCAAAGTTGGGGCTGTGGACCGGGGTGCAGGGGTGCGGTCAGGCCCTGCTCTTCCCTCCAGCCCTGCCGAGGTCTCGCCCCGGGCCGCACGGCATCGCCTGCCTCAGCGCGCAGCGGCTAAGACCTGCTGATTTAGCGAGCAAACCGGCACTTCGACAGAAAAAGTTCCATAGGTCTCTCGTGTTGATAGGGTTTTTGCCTGTACTTGGAGGTTCCTGTGCACATATCAACAAGGGATGAGTAAGATGAAGCCCACTGTAGAATTTCATTTAACCTATGTCTGCACAATCTCAGTCGTGCTATCAGGTCCCCACAGGAGGCGTTTGAAACACCTGTTTGAAACCTGATCCGGCAAAATCACCCTCCACCCCTGAGATGATCTTTCATTTCTTGTGAATGACAGATCATTTTGGTCCTGACAGAGACCAAACTCTCTGACCCTGAGAAGCCCACAATGGCTGATAAATTTCTTTCATTGGGTGGGACCCAGCTGTGCCCCATGCAGCATGAGGGAAAATTATGTTTTAAGAATGACTTTGTGGTGGTTTGTGAAATCTCTTATCAGCTGATTATAAACCGTGAAAACGAAGTCTAGAAACTGACTGGCCTAATGTCACACGCTTAAAATCACAACCATTACTAAAAGTAATGAAAGTCACTTTCAGGAAAAGAAGCCAGCAAACCAAAGCCAGCACAAAAGCCAGATCAATTTCAAGAAGTACTTTCAAGCTTTGTCCAGATTGCATGATTGATTTATTTCATTTTTCATAATAGCTAATAAGGTTCCTTTCTGAATTAGCTTACCCCTATGGATTTTCTTATATGAATAGTGAAACTCTTATAGGAACTGCCTTTTTTTTTTTTTTTTTTGTGAAGGAATTAGCTTTCTCTGCAAGAGGAAAAGCTCTGAGGTTTGAAGAACTTTCACTTCAAAAAAAAATCATATTTATTTTTGAAGACAGCATTTCAAAATTATTTTCTAGAATTTTAAGGTGTTATCCATGACAAAACACAACCTTAATTTAAAGTGAAAAGTGTGGGGTTTATTGCTTAACTTTCTTTCAAGTAACTCAATAAACATGTTCAACAATCTTGAAACCACAAAGATGCTGGAGCCTGGACTGCTTCCAGATGTTCTTCAGGTAGTTATAACCAAAAAGATATTTTCTTTTTAGATATTTGGTGTGAAAAATGCATACTTCACCATCTAGTAGAGGCTTTGAAGTAGTTATTTCTTTGAGACTTAGAAATTAGATTGTTTAAATGGAATTACTTTTTGTGACCATCGTCATTATTAAGGAATTTACTAAAAAACCTAAACACAGTATTCATGTTAATGATTGCTGAGTGGCATATTATCATTGAAAGATGTTGTCTTTGAATTTCTTACACCTTTATGGCTTTGGAGCAATTTATCCTGTTTTGAGGCATGCTCTTGGACAGGCGCTTGATGATCCCCCATGATTCAGTGCATCTACTTGGTAGATTTTCAGGCATCTGTCAGGGATTGCCTGTTCTCTCTCACACAGAGAAGGGAGTGGAAGTCACTTCATCATGTAACAGTGGCCCTTCATATTGTTTTCTGGATTTTCACTTTGTAAGGAGTGTATAAATAGGAGCATTTTTTCAAGTATACCATCCTTCTGTAAGAGTAGTAGTGATAGTTTTTGAAACATTACAGTTTCTAAAACCATAAATTGTGAATCTAGATTGAAAGACTATTTCTACTCTCTTATAAATTAGAGCTTGTATATGTCAATTGAAGTCCATTTTTTGTGTGCTCAATCATGTCTTTCATGATTAGTTTGTCTTTTTTTTTTTTTCTTTCCAGTATAAAAATATAATGGTAATTATTTTGCCTGTTTATGTACACCCATATAGGGTCTATAGAAAGCAAAAACTCAGGAGTGACATTTCCCCCCCATCCCCCACACACACAAATAACATCTGAATTTTTAGTAAGTTTATTTGGTTTTTCTTTCTGACGAAAAATATTCTACATAACTGTTCTTTAGCAGCAATTATCATTCACTGCCTTGATGTAATGACTGGCTAGAAGATTAGCATAGAAAAATAATTGTATTTTATTGTTTCACCCCTTTTGTTCAACAGTTAATCCAAGTTCTCTAACCTTGAAATGTGCAGTGAAAATCCTTCAGCTGAACACATATGCATGCAGTCGTCCCTCTGCATGCTGTTTTTGGCCACCTCTGCTCCAGGAGAAGGGTCAATCTGTAAAAACAATGTGCAGAGATTCTAAATTGCTTGCTCTTTCTCAAGGGGAAAAGCAACCTGGTATGCCTTACCCCTTCTCAGCAGAAAACCACACTGCTGCATTTATTTACACTTTTATTTGCAACGAAGAGGTGTTGTGCAGGCTTATTTGTTTTTTTTGTAAATATGTAAGTGTTAGAAAACCAGAAGAAAACACAAGCTGTTTTGTTCGTAGGGCTTTTTTTTTTCTTTAAAAAAACAATCCCAAAAGCTTAGGCTGACAAACAAGATAACCTGATTTGGATGCCAAAAATAGCTGGGGTTTTTGCACGAGAGTTTAGATGTTCTTTTAAAGCAAGGAGAGCTGTATTACTTTGCATATTTAATTGTTCTTTACCACCAGTATAAGAATGTGGTGTCAGCACCATGTCCTGACCTTTGTACCCATGTATGGCAAGTACATGTTTGGTTTAGCCTATAACTATCACCTAAATGGGCAAAAAATAGGCCAAGGAGGGTTGGCTGATATTTGTGCAATTGCAGGTAAAATCTAATAACTTAGACCCAAGGGACTTCATTAAAAACTTGTACAAATACAGACCAGTGAGCTTACAATTATTCTTATGAAACTATATAAAATGCTTCTAACTGTTTAAAGCCCTGATATAGAGCATTTCTTTAGGACTTTCAGTTAAAAAGAAATGCTGGCCATCTATTAGTCTGTGCCACCTCCTGCCTAAAATGAATTGTAGCCAGAAATTCAATATTGTGGAAAAAAAACCAAATTCACTTGATTACCTGGTTTTAATATCTCAAAACAGACATAGTTCATCTTTTTTCAGTGATAAAGTGGAAGCTGCCTGTCACAAGTGCAAATTAAAGGGGTTCCTCTTATTTTAGTACTTATCTTTCACACAAGTCTGAACAAAACCACTCCAGACAGGCTCACTTTTGAATCCATTATCAGTCTGTATCAGCACAACACCACCTGGCTGGATTTAATGTACTGATCCATTCTCCCAGGTCCTGTTTATTATGCTTTATTCTTGGATATAGGTGCCATGCACCTAAGAAAGCCTTGATTGATACTGTTACAAAGTATTCTGGAGAAGACAGGATTGGAAGGAGGAAGGCTTCCACATGATGGAAGGCAGGAGCAATATATAAACACTGGCAAAAATGCTTTTAATGCACAGAAAGGCTCACAATACTTGAAAAAGCCACAACACCTACTTAGCACATATTTTCAGCCCTTTGCAAAACGTGACCAAAAAAGGCACATTCCTGCTCGCAAGCTGTTCACTTTGCAATAGCAAATTTGCTGTCAATGGGTTGTATACAAAGTTCATGTTTGATTAAGCACTTCTGCAGAAGTTGCTGGTTTCAGTTGATATTTTCTTTGCTTTTTCTTTGCTCTCCTGTCATAACGGAGACTGCATATCTCCTTTTGTATCCCCAGTCCTTACCAACTATGGTGTTCCTATTTATAGTATCATTTTTCTCTTATTAAATACTTGAATCACAAGAGCACAAAAAGGCTGTATAGCATTCTCACCCACAAATATGCTCAGCCCATGTGAGTTACTGACATGAGAGACAGATTTTAATAGATCGTGTATGGCCTGTGTCCAAGGACAGCATCCAAACTCTCCACAGCTCCTTAAGGATGGCCTTTCCTCCATCCTTCCTTGAGCCTTGTGCTCAGTTTGGGCTTTGCTTTTGGGTAGTTTGTTGGTGGTTTTTTTTTTCAACCCAACAATTCTTTATTTGTGGCACTGAGGCAAAACTTCATTCAGAATAAATTGTGTAAGACAAGACAGTGACAACCTCTAGTAAGTGCACGGATTGCAAAACCACCAACATGGTTGACAGTTAACTCATCGTTACCAAGGCTGCTGGCAGAGTTTATATGTCTGAGAGTATTGAAATTCTTTGCCAATTTATACATGTACAGATTTGAAGTGCAAATCAATGATGGCACCACTCCATGTTGCCATCTAGTCAGTTTTAAAAGTGAGCGTTTGCCAGATGTCATTTCCCTCCCTCCTTGCCTTGCCTGCGCTAATCTGATCCAACGTGGCACACCGCTTGGCTCTTGGAGCGAGGGACTCCACTCAAGAACTAAAGGTAAAATGTAGCAGAAAATTAATTACATTTCCATGGGGTAAATCTGCTGTTTTATCTCTCTGAACCATCCTACCATGAAGACTGAGTAGTGCAACTGCCAGGGTGAAAGGGGAAGGAGAGACAGCAGGAATACACAACTTGGAGCAGGGCTGAAAAATTCCTTCCTGGCAGCACACCAACCCTTAAGGCAGCCTGGCTATAAACATCAAAGTGCAAAGGCTGAGTTTTGAGAACATTACTGCAGAATAACGCTGATTTGATTTTAGAAAAGTAATTTTTGGTAAGTACTTTGAGTTTATGCAACAAAAAGAGGCAAGGAAAGACAAGTCTTCAAGCTTTTGTTCGTTCCTCCTTTTTCTCGCATATTGCTAAGCCTCTTTTACTCAAATTTCACCCAATCTTTACCAGAATTGAAGTTCTCATTTTGTGATGTAAGTGCTATAATTGCCACAGTCAATTAATTGCCATCAAAACCAACTTATCTATTTCCAGAGAAAATTATTAAGGGAAACCTCTGTGCCCCTAAAAGATGAAATGGTGCATAAGGCTCCACCATCTTCTCTGACTCCGTGCTGCCCTGAATTTTATTGAGATAACCATCCTTGAAGCATCCTTCAAAAACCTAAAACCAAGTTAGTACCTACATAATGATTTTCTGTTGTAACAATTCCATCCCATCTGACTTCTCTAGAAAAAAATGCCAAAAGCCTAAAGCAGCTTTCTGATCCCAGTCATGTGCAACGAAGAAAACAGTGGCAAGTATCAATCAAATGTACTATACATTTTGAAAGTAAACAAGAACTTTTATATTATTTTGAAACCATGTATTTTAAAATAAACCCTCAAATACTTCCTGCAACATGTTTCTCAAATCTGTATGGTTTCCTTGTATCATTGCACGCTAAGAAAATAAATTCCCCTTCAAATTTGCTTTGGTCTATTTTGTAGGAGAAATAGCTTGAAATAGACATATCTTTTTTGATTTTAATTTTTTTTTCACTATGGAATTACACTTATAAAAATAATAGGAAAGGATCAACTTCTAAAATCACAAATCTATTAAAGCATAAGCTAATGTATTGGTGTCCAAGCCTGTGCCACCCAGGACTTTAATAATCAAACCCCTCTGCAGTGCTCTAGTGGGGAGTGCAGGAGCTGCTGCTGAAAGCCATGGTGAAAACCACAGTGAAACACATCCCTGTCCACTCTTGGGTTAGTTGCTTGGATGCCTATTTCTGAAAAAGACAGCAAAGGAAGAAAGGGAGGAAGCATTGCTCTTTCAAGGAGGGCATTTCAGGCCATCAGTGACCTCACAAGGCATCCAGAAAAACCCAAAATCTTTAGTATTACTTAAGCCAATCCCTCAATAGGAAATCTGGTCAGAACTGCATTTCCTTATGGCACCTGTGAAACTCTGTGGTCACTGAAGACTGAAGACACATGTTAGTGGCAGACTGCGTCAGCTCTGGTGTGCCATCTCAAGTCTGCCCAGGTGCATTCAATAGGCAGAGGCAGCTCCATGGCAACAAATACTAAAGAAACATCCTGTTAGCCAGAGACCTCATTCTGCAAAGATATTTGGAGCATATTCTAGCACAACAAGAAGAAAAATGCATTTCAAAGAGTGATAATGAGAAAAGCCTTAAAAAATTTCCTCTTCAAGAAAAGCAGATCATGGTCTTTGGTAATTAACCATAAAGGATTTTTCCTGAGAACAAAATAATTTCCAGATGAGATTTTATAGCCTTTGTTTGGACAATATTCAAATAAATTTCACACTGTTGCTTTGTTTCCTTTTTTATTCCCCTGGTATAATCAGTGTGCATCTATTTATTCACTCTAAACTCAGGAATTCCTGCCAGTTTTCACATCCACCTGAAGACAGAAGCGTCAAAAAAGAAAACCCTTCCTCTTCAGCTATTACTTAAGCCCTAGTTTTCCAAGATTTATGAATGATCTGTACATCAGGGTACCAAAAGGAGTCCCAAAAATCATTCATGAACATAGCTTCATTAGTTTCATAGGGCCCTTCATGAGTTACAAAGTGCTCTACACTACTTTTTGACTGGATGCCAGAATCCCAAAAATTATTTCTCCTGCACTGGACATATTTCAGTATGGCTTATAAACACTAACACAATTCTTACTTCATGCAAGCTTTTTTCTGGCACTTTATAAACAGTAATTCAACATTTACTGTAGCTAATATGCTTATATCTTCTGAATGCTCATCTATTCTTCAACACATAGCAAAATGATTTCATTTCTACAGGCTGACACAAAGCATTTAGAATAGATCAAACATTTGAAAAAAAGAAAACACTGTGTATTAAGATACGTCTCTGAACAACAGAATAACGTATAGGTGAATAGCTGCTTGCATAAGTAGTAGGGCAAATGTCATAAAAATTTCTTACCAGTGTGAGTCTCTGGGCTCTTCAAGTTGGGTCACTGCGAGGTTGTTTCTTGGAGAAAAATCTTGGTTGCATGCCTTTACAGAATGCAAACTTTTATTTAGTTTTGCTCTATATGTCACCCAGCATAAAGAAAACAATGACAGTAAACATAGTGAGATAGCCAGAACCAAAACATTAGCTGTTTGTAGACAAACTATTATTTAGGAATCAACTCCTGAATTCCTGCTGTTTCAAATCCAATATACCAGTTTAAAACAGACTAATTTTTGATTCTCACTTTTATCTTCAGTGTAATAATTCTCTAAACAGTAGCCATTGCTGAAGCAGCAATGTTCTAAAGCAGCAAAGGGCCAGCTAAATGTGGTCACCCACTCAGCAATTCCAACTTCATTTGCCATGTAGTTCCTTCTGGAAGAAACATCAGTTTGTTTTCAGTGTTTGTTCAGCCATTAGCATTAAACTAAACGGGCTTTTACTAGGAATTTTTGCCAGAGAAAGTGTTTTGGGTTTTTTGGGTTTTTTTTTTTGTTTGTTTTTTTGTTTTTTTGGTTTTTTGGGGGGGGGGGTTTCCTCTAAATAAACAAGGTTGAAGTTATAATAAGGGCTTTTACATGTCCTTTATTAATTAGCAATGAAACAGAGTAGACACCAAAGTATCTACATGAAGATCATGTAGAAGAAAGAAACTTGTTATATCCTCCTTGCTCTGAGAGCTCACAAACAGATTAGGTGCTGCTCATAAGTGCTCCTTCACACTGCAGCTGAGATCACTATGTAGCTGGGTGTCTGCTCTGCTTTTCTGGGATTGCACATATGCTGTTGTGAAACAAGCCTGTAAACTCTTTTTAGTTATCATTCATGTTGCTGTTTGCCACTGCAATGAAAGTGCATTTACCACAATCTACTATAGTGTCTATATATAATCTCCATGTGCATAGCTACATTCTGCATGTTGTAAGAAAATTCATCACTATTTTCCATTTGCTACCATGCTTCAATTAGAAAGGGAAAAAACTCTAAGATAGGTGTGTTTCTTGCACAAATATGTGTTCCAGTACATTTAATAGTTTCATTATTCTGAATGTCTTGCAGAATTAGTAATTTTGCCAAATGGCTTGCGCTATATAATTTGAATGCTATTTTTTTAACATTTTAAAATATAATGTTGATTAGAAATAATAGTATAATTAGCCAGTGAAATTATAACTTGCAAGTTAGGAAAAAGAAGTACAGAACACTTCAGTGTTTCCAAAGTGAGATTGTACTGGCTTTTTAACCAAAACAGGCATTGGATAAATTAAGACATTCTTTAAGAATAGGAATAAAATCTCATGATATTTCAAACTTCTTCGAATATTCAACCATCTGACTAAAAATTAATATTTCTTCCTTGTCCTATGAAAATGTGTGCTCAGAATAGAGACCATTTGTGATCATAGAATCACAGAATTACTGACCAGTTTGAGTTGGAAGGGACATTTAAAGCTCATCTGGTCCACTCCCCTGCACTGAGCAGCGATATCCTCAACTACATCAGGCTGCTCAGAGCCCTGTCCAATCTGACTTTGAATGTTTTCAGGGATGGTGCATCCTCTGGCTGGGATGGTTACAGGAACTTCCTGACAGATATATATTAGATATAAGCAATATATCTCCTTTTAGGAGTTTCTAAGGGAAAAAGTTACCCATTCTTTGGTCCCAGGTGCAACTTGAAAGAGAAACACAAATCCATCCAGTTTAGTGGCTTTAAGATCACTTGGCACCCCGGGAGGGTTTTTCAGGTTTGCTCTTTACTACTTCTGAACCTCAATTCAGATCCCATTTTGTGAGGTAATCCTATTTTTTAAATCAGCCCTTACATTTAGAAGTAGCTAAAATTTCGGAGATACTACATAACATCTTTTAGAGAAAATCCAAACTTATTGAATAAAACAAAACAAAGTCAATTCCAAACAGAAAACATGACCAAAAGTATTGAAACACAACTGGTACACCTGATCTGAGGCATCTTAAAGATGATCTTTTTTTGGCTTTTGGATAATTAAAGAGATATCAAATTACAGACCAAAATATCCTTAAAAACAGGAGCAAACATTCTTTCAATGTAGTTACTGTTTGCTCAGTAGGTCTGTGCATACATCTTTTTTTAAATGATAAGCAACATAAATATTAAAAAGGTAGAGCGGTTGTAAATGTAACATACAAGCAAAAAAACCTATAAATGCAAGGTGTTTTAAAAATAATTTCTTTAACAGAAAAAAATCTGTAAAAAAAAAATGTCCAGGAAGTAAAATATTATATTTCAATCTACCAGTGAAATGGAACATTCAGCATTCACTAACACTTCCACATCTTCCTTGCTAAACATATACTTCAGTAGGGAAAGCACTGAAGAATAAACTTAAGTGTAATGTAAAAATATAGTTTGATTATATTTTCAGAGTTCAGAGAGTTAGAAGTAGCATTGTATTACACTCAAAGGTAATGATCAGACTGGGAACCATTTGCAATAAGTGTATAGCATCAGTTTAGTACAAAACCAAACATCCTCCCACTCCACATCAAAATGAAGGCTTTCAAGGCTTAATATCTTATAATTGTTTGTTGCTACCACTTTCATCTGCCAGACAAGTTGAATCAGACTTGTTTGGAATAATTCAGTGCAGTTACTTTATAAGTGTGTTTAGCATCTGTACAAAAAAGAAGGACTAGATTTGACTGGCCGACTTCATTGGCAAAGGTATATAGTAAACCCCACTTGTAACTCATAGCACAGGTTCCTCTGTCTGGGATCCAAGGCCAAGTTTGGGGGAAAAAAAAAAGGAAAGGAAAGAAAGACAAAAGAAAGAAAAATGCTAATTAAAATTCCTGGTAAAATAAAAATATTAAAAACCTGAAAATTTTGAAAAGTGAAAATATGGAGAGAAAGGTATTTGAAAAACAGTTGTTTTCTACAGAATATAAAATAGTTTTCAAGCAGTTTTGATCTTTACTTAGCCATTCAGACTAGCAAAAGGAAAACCATGTTGTTAATATAGACATGCTGTGGACTCTGCCATAAATTGTCTCATTTCTCTGGTATCAGAGCAGTACTGTAAGGTCTCAGGTGTGAAGCCCTCAGGCTGTACAGAACAGAAAAAAATCTACCTGCTTCTGAAGTAAAATCAGCACTGTTTGTTAGATGACAAAGGCCGTGTGATCCTTGAATATTATGTTTGTCAGTAGGAAATTACAGTTCTCCTCAGGATCTTAAATTAACAAGAACCTGCCTTGTCGAGAGACATTTTTATAATCTCTATTTCAACTTCCCTGGCTCTCTTGAAAAATACCTCAAGATGTTAATGCTATGAACAAAGACATCTGCAGATAGATTACATCTTTGCATTTCTAACACAAAACGTATGTATTGTTAAATATTTGCCAGTCGTGGCTTTGCTGAAAGCAAATCACTGCAGATTGGAAATCCAGATTATTTCATCACCCTCTCCCCTGCTTCAAATTTTTTTTTGAAAAACTACTGCTGGTCACAGAGATTTCTGAAGCCAAGGATAGATGAAAGGTTGGTGTGGAACAACAGTGACTCTGTGACTCCATGGTTTAGCAAAGAGTGTAAAGCTGTGTCCCAGCACATCCCTGGCAGTCAGAAGTCTGTACTGAGAAAGGCTGAAGGCAGCTGGCATGGCAAACAGGAGTGTTGGGATCCAGCCAGGGCTGCACATTCCACCTGAACAAGCTGGTAGTGCTCAGGTGGCTGGCACTCACTGCACCCTGTGCTGCTGGAAGTGTGCTGTCTTTGTGCTGGCCAGCTGTTGTAAAAGTGCCTTTGATTTATGGCTTCAGCCTGTGTGATCCTTGGCTACAGTGGGATATGTGCTGAACCTCACAGGCCAGCTAAATGTGGGGCTGCCAGATTCTCTAACCCTTCTGCTGGTCATTTTCCTTATTGTCTTAGAGGGAAGGTAATTCAACTGAAGATTTCTCCATGTGGATATGACTTCACACATGGAAACCGTGAGACCAAAATGCCCTAAGACAAACACAGCAGAATGTCATGAATGGGAGGTGATGCTTGGCTGTTCTCTGGACACTGTGACTGAGTCACACACAGAACTTCTGTTAACACTATTCCCATGCATTTGGAGCATAGACAGGTTAGACTCCTGGGCTGGCACTTCTCAGATTGCACAGTAATCAAGAGAAACCAGCCTGAAAATGTGTGCAGTAAAGCCAATTCACACAAAAGGCCATATAACTGCAGCATTTTAAGCCCTACAGGAAATAATATACAGTGTCAGAAAGGCAAAAACCACATATACCACAAAGCAAGGACACCGGGACTGATTGCACTAATGATAAAGTTTTTAGAACATCTGGTAATTAGTCTTAGTTTGGAAGGACTGGAAAATGTTGGCTTATATAACCCATTCCATTTCACTCTAGTAAGTATGTATATGCCACCAGACCTTTGTTTCTATGGCTCCTCAGTTGCTTTTAATGAAGTTTAAGAGAAAAACCTATGTAGTGCTGTACATCCCACTTAGAAAAAAGTCAAAATGTTAAAAAGCTACATTATGCTGAAAGATACCAGAGAAAAAGTTTTAGCTTTAAGCAGGGCAGAATCAACAAATAAGTTCATTGATAGAGATGAACTATGATTCTGCATTTCAGAGTTTGGAATTTATTTGATGACTGCTTATACATTCCTACCAGGCTGGCATATTAAGTGCCAATCAACCAAATATCTATGGTATTGAAATACTGTTTGCTTCAACAGCTATTGAAGCCACCATATAGAATGGAAATAATTGGTTGCCTGATAAATCTAATCACTTTCTTGGGGCTAAAAGTGAAAAATCTGCTCCCTGGTGTCTCTTTCCCTTTTTGTGACTGTAACAGTACCTCTATTGCTCAAGGTTGAGCATTCCAAATACTTTGGAATTTTTTCTGATTGTAATGTGAGTTATCAGTGCATTTCTACCTGGCGACTTTATTATTAGAATTTTACAGCAGCTCTTGTATCAGGGTAATTTTAAGAATATATTGGTTGTAGCACTCATTGAAGCTTCTCAGATTAACAATACTGGTATGAACACACAGCCTCATGCACAAGAATGCTGCTAGTAAAAGCAATACATATGATAACACTTCCAAAAATAGTGTTTCACCAGTGTTACTTCTGAGCAACGCTGCTCCCCCGAGAGACTTGTAAACATCATACCCACATTAGTAGTTGTGTCATATACAATCACATCACTATGTGCCAGGTCTAGGCAAAACTTTTGAAAAAGTCAGTATTTTATTTCAGCTTCATAAATATAAATCCAGTCCAGTCAAGGATATCTTAGCAAGCAGGCCAGTATAAAAGTAATAATAATTTTTTTAAATCCCTTTCTGTGACACCAGCTGTTCTAAAATGAATAAGATGAGTAACAGCCAGTTGGGATAACTTAGTTGTTATTTTGATTCATGAACTCCTATAACAGAGCTCTGAACTGAGGCAGAGACCAGGCAAGCTCTAGTTATTTTAATAATAATTTAAAACAATTATGCCCAACAAAACTCTTCTTATGTATTTTATAAGCATGAACTATTTTGGAATTAATATCATAATTCTTTCAGAGAGAAGGAAAATATTAATGCTATAAATATGCACTCTTATTTATAAACAGTCATCTCATTTACTCATTTACTCATTTATAAGGAGTATTTCAAGCTATTATAGAAACATGCTTTAAATCACAGTTGTCTTTAAAATGATGAGTCATTTGAGTTTCAGCTAAGGCAGCTCAGTTTGTACAGCTGCCAGCTGGGGTATATGAGGTGGGATACACACACAAGCCGCCCTTTCCCCATGAGAATTTTTCAGGAATAGTTTCTAAGTGCTCTCATCACATTTCACATTAGACAGGTGCGAGAAGAGTAGCTCAAATTAGGTCAGGTTATCTGAGAATTGCCAGATAAGTCACTCTAGGGAGGAGATCAGATTTTTCTGGTTTGAGTCTTTCGGGTGCTCTGGGCTTCTATCAAGTATTAGCACTGCCATAAAATGAAGTTGGTTTATTGCAGTTCACTAAATTTGCTGAGATTATTGTTCATCAGAGGATTTACAGCACTGACAGCTATTGCATAGCCCTTTTTGCATGGTTACCTGAAAACCAGGTTGGAATACTGAGTGTACATCTCTTCCCTATATGGATACAACTCCACTGTACTGCTGTAGCTGGTGGAAATTTGAAATCTGTGGATATGAAGTAGCAGTGCCCTGAGCTGGGCACTCCAGGCAAAACCTCTGCTCTTGTCCTGAGACACTTGCTCTTCAAGATTTTGCACCAGTCACTGTTTTAAATAATCAAACCTTTAAAATGAGATCTGTTGAGGTAGCCAATATTATTTCTTTACAAAATATAAGAGACCTGAAACACCCTAAGCTTCTAAACCTCTACAAGATCTTGGGTAGAAAACAAGTTCACAGGTTAGTAACCCTAGTAACCCGTTTTCCACAGCAGCTTTCAAATTTTCTCTTCCATTATGTTAAAATCTGATCTTGCTAGAAATTCCCAAATGAGAACTAAAAATGCATTTAAAAGACAGTAATGCTATAAAATGAGAAGAGGTAGATATTACTTCAACAGTTTTGGAAGGTTTCAAGCCTTTTGGTCCTGGCACAGTGCAAAAAACTGCAACCAAATATAAATATTTACTGCAAATCCTGTTTTTTTTTATATCCAAAAATTTTAAGGATTACAGCCAAATGTCTTGTCAATCCACCATGAGAGCCCAAAAAGGAACAGCCCTTCTTTGTTGTAATATCCAGTGCATAAAAATGGAGTAAATTTTCCTGCCAGAAAAATACCTATTAATTTTCATTTCTGCTATCTTGGATCTGGCCCACACCATAAATAAGGGATTAGTATGAGGTATACGTTCAATCAAATGCATTTACTATCACTTTCATTCCCACTAGATTTTGTTCAGACCATAAATGTATTCTCAGGGCAAACATGCAATATACTGGTAGTAACACCACCAAAAGTGTTGGTATTTTCAAATGATTTATGATATGAAATGTTATTTTCTGTGACTTTAGGAGCAATATATATCTGAAAAAATTATAACATTTAGAAAATAGATACTTGTTTCCCTAGAGCAGCCATATCATCAACTTCTGTTTTATTGTTTACAACTAAAAGATGTCAAGAAACAATATCTAAAACATTCCATGGTTTGCAAACCAATGAGCTTATTTTATTTTAAACCCACTAACTTGTGTCATGAGAAAGATAGAAATTACACTTCTTACGGAAATGCATTTTAAGGACTTCACATTAAACATTTACATGGGATTAAAAGCTATTGAAACATAGCATTTCTTGGGTGAATAGAAGTAATTCACAATTCCAAAGCTGTTTACAGCACAAAAGATTGCCTTTCATTGTACCACAGCAAAGTATGAGTCTTAAGGCAAATAAAAGCATTCCCTGGAGGAACCAAATTTTGAACATTTTGGAAAAAAGTCAATAGGAACAAACGCTGCTGCAATAAACCTGCTGAATACCCTCCGTTCCATCTTGTAGCACCTTTGTGAATGCCAGATAGTTGTAACTGCCTGTAAAAAACTTTTGAGAAAGTGTGTGATCAAAGTAGCAAAAGTAACAGAAGAATGTAGTTGTGAACTTCCAAAGATTTCATTTTCATTTTCTACAGAGGAAGTATTGTGTAAGTTTCTACATTTGCAACTATAAATCCTGATAACTTTTTGATAGCAAAAAATAAGCAAATGAGATTCAGGGTGAACTCCTTCCTACAGTGATTCTTTAAGGGGCTCTGAAAACTGTTTTAATTAAAGGATTTGTGATTTATATTTTTTTAAATTGAAATAAATTCACTGAGATCACCTTTGAAATGTATTCAGTTTTTTATTGTAGTTCACCCACATTTACCTTTAATTTCTTCCTGGTTTCTTCTAAGGAAATCTCTAAAGTGTAAGGGGCTATTGCTTCAACTGAGGACACATTCACTCAGATAAAGAGACATCTTACAAACTTGGAATTTTGAAGCCTGTGCTCCAGACTTATGAACAGCTTTGTAAAGAAGTTCTATCCAAATGGAAAACTTTATCTGATGGGCACATTTTGGCATTAAAAAAAGCATGGAAAGTACAGTCAGATCTGTGCGGTGCGGGAAGATGAAGGAATTTATTGATAGCAAGTAAACTGTTAACATATGAATATAAAACATCATGCTTTGAACTTCAGATTTTCAAACAAGCTTATTAATGAGACAGAGTTAGGGTACTTCACATACTGACATAGCTTTGGCAGAAATAAAGATGGTAGTAAGTAGAGTTTGAACTTTTTATTTTTATTTTTCAAAAATGTTTAATTGTTTAAACTTTTAACATATAAATCTGTAGCTCTAGTGGGTTTTGTACAGCATAAGTTGTACTAATTTGCAGGGATGTGGACTGGCTGGCAGTGTTAGAATAAAATGAAATAACTGTGCAATATTTGTCTCATCTCATTCTTTTCCCATCTCTAGCAGTAGCAGTAGTTTGACCGAGAATATTTTGCACTATTGGAACTCTCTAAGGCTGGATGGAAAGGACAAAGTCAGGGTTAAGTTGCTATGTATGAATAATTTTAGAGTTACATAAACTTGTTAAATAACTCCATTTGGTTCATAAACTCCCCAAATTCAGCTTCTGTTACAGTCTGAGCAATTCAGAATGTTATGTCTCAAGGATGCAAGACCTAGAAATTTAGAATTGTCTAGGGGCCAGCCAAGACATCCTTCAAAATTGCCTAATTTGTGAACTATCCTCTGACCAAAAGTAGGATCACTGCCTTTCCAGAGATGGTTGAGGGAAAAACACAGGTCCCTATTCTTAGGCAAGATATGTAATGTGTGAAGAACGTTGCTGGGGATATTGCCATGTTGCTTTTATCAGGAGGAGCTTGAGATCCCTGTTTCCTACTCCCCAAAGGACTGTGCTTACATCACACTTGCTGGCAGCTCTGAGGCATGACACTCATCTATTCTCTTTAGAACTCCATCGGAATTAATTTAAGGTGGTAGGTTGGAGAAGAAGAAAAGAAGGAATGTGATCTACTGGTGGTAAAGAACTGGGGGTTGTGCTGCCCTTGAGAGGGATCTTAATGGGCTGGGGAAATTGGCAAACAGGAATCTCATCAAGTTCAAAAAGTCAAAATGCCAAGTCCTGTCCCTGGGGAGGAATAACCCCCCATGCACCAGTTCAGGCTGGGATCAAGCTGGAAATCAGCTTTGAAAAGGAGACTCTTGCCCTTTTGTGCTGTAAGGACACATTGCTGGCTCATGTCCAGCTTGTCCATCAGCATTGCCAGCATTGCCTCTCTGCTCAGCCCTGATGAGACATATCTGGAGTGCTGGGCCCAGTGCTGAACTTCCCAGGACTGGAAACACGTGGAAATACAAGGCCAACAAAGTTTTACAAAGATGCTTAAGGGTTTGTAGCATTTGCTGCATGAGGAGAAGCTGGGAGGGCTGGGACTGTTCACCCTCAGGAAGAGAAGGCCTGGGGGCATCCTATCCATGGGCATGGATACTTGAAGTTAAGCTGTTGCTGTGCAGAAGATGAAGGCAGACTCTTCTCAGTGGTATTTAGTGACAGGACAAGAGGTGAAGTGAAACAGGGTGGCTGAGTGCTGGCACAGGTTCCCCAGAGAGGTTGTGCAGTCTCCATCCTTGGAGATTCTCAACACTTAGCTGGACATGACTGTGGGAAGCCTTGCCTAGCTGAACCTGCTCTGAGCTAGGGTGGTTGGACTAGAGAATCTCCAGAGGTGTTTGCCCACCTCAGCTCTTCTTTGGCTGTTACTCTTCAGCCTGGTGACCAATTTATCACTTGGGGATTCTAGTCTTTGCCCCAAGGAACACTAGGCCCTGGAGAAAATGCACTAGCAGTCTATGGAAATGGGACTAACTAGTATTGGATTAGTTTTTGAGTATTCTGATCTGCAATGACATTTTATACAGCCTGGCGGAATAGCCTCCTTCAACCAATCTCTAACAGAGGAGTGATCAGATGCAGATCTTTAATAGAAAAAAATAGTGTGCACTTTCTGGAGAGGATTACATCCAATTCTTTATATCCAGACTGGATTATCCCTGCAACCTCAAAGGTCTCTAAACTCTAGAGAAAAAGGTAGGAGAAATATATTTTGCTACCTTTTGAATTAGCCACACCTAGAAACAGGTGCTTTCAGTGCAGATATCTGGGGCTTTTCACTGACAATTCTTTTCTGTCCTACTGCTCTTGTGCTACCTTACAAAGCCTTGTGCAAAGGAAGCAGAGCTAAGGAAG
This sequence comes from Euphonia xanthogaster, assembly GCA_034509185.1. Classification (NCBI taxonomy): domain Eukaryota; kingdom Metazoa; phylum Chordata; class Aves; order Passeriformes; family Fringillidae; genus Euphonia; species Euphonia xanthogaster. The sequence goes on from JAYDZK010000113.1 coordinate 20,280,628, forward strand.
TTTCTTTTGCTGTATCTAACTAAAAATCGACAAACTTACCAAGCCCTAGGGGTTACTTGAAGCACCCAAAGATGCTGCTTAAAACTGTCTGGAAATCTCCATGTTTTGAGCTTTCTGTTGAAATTCTTTCAATTTCCTGGCCATTCTGCAGAATTCAGCTGATGAGATAGTGTGAGAGATAAGACGTGGAAAAAACCTCATTTGTGAAGGAACTCTCTTCTTCATTTGATTTTTTCTGAGAGAGTTTGATTGATTATTCTCTCATTTAAGTAGGCAATATGGAACACTGTATAAATAGAATGAAAATAGTAGATGTAGCCAACAGGGAGAGTTAAAGACAAGCAGACTAGTGCCAAAACTGTTACATTACTATTGGTGATTATTACCTGGCATCACAGACATATCAAACACTGCTTCTTCCCTGTAACTTCATGGGAAATTGTTTTGTCTTATTTGTCTTACATTCATAGACCTCAAAATCCCAAGGACCCATTCACACTGTAAGGTGCAATACCAAGTAATCTAGAAGTTTACTTTCAACCTTTTTTTTTCCCCTTGGAGCAGATTAATTATGGTAGAAGTATTTGTAGCAGCCTATCTGTCACCAGAAAATAATAACACAAGGCAGCTAGAACTGTGGTGGTAGACTTACTGGAAGGGTATTACATGATCTGGTTGAACTTAACAAATTGAATTTGCTCTTATTTTGTTAAAAATTGATTTCACAATGGATTAGCTAATGAAGTGTCCTTGTGGTGACTGAAGGATGTAAACCAGATATAGAGTTTTTGAGCTGGTCTGTAGTAGAGATGTTTATATCTCACATTTTAAATAGACATCGAGGATAAATGAACATGCAATGTGTTTTTCATCAAACATACTGCCTAGGAACTTTCAGTACTTGAGAAACAGTGCTGGCTGCCAGCTGTATTTCAGATGGTCTCCTTATCATGTAGATCTCAGTAACAGAGGCACTGTGCAGACTTAGGAGTTTTGTTATAAAGAATCCAAAAGCCCGTGTTGTCTTTTGTTTAAAAGAGAATGAAGCAGAAATTACTGCATTTAGTAAAATTTTGACAATATAAATCAAAAAACCTGAGAATTCAGAAGTGGTTTATTCTTTACAGGCTGCAAAGTCTCACTGATTTTAAGAGCATTAGAGAGCAAAGTCTTGAGTCTGACATCTGATGCTGTTTTGCAATGATGAATATACTGAATATAAATGTCTCTTCTGCCAAAACTTTGTGTGTCTTACCATGTGAACCACCAATTTCTCTGGGGAACAAGGTTGGCAATTCTTTGTAAAAGGTGGCTATTTCTGAAATAAGTAGCAAAGGACAAAAGTGCAGAAGACAGGAAAAGGCCTTTTTGCTATACATATTAGCCATTCCGAACTCACAAAAATGTAATTCATGAGAAAGCCAGGGACCTGACGGTTTATTCTTAATGTCTGACATACCCTTTGTGTTGTGAATTCTGAAGGGAAATGTGTGGAATATTTCTTGCTTGAAATCAATACGAGATACTCAAAAGCAACTCTTGTTATTGCTGTAGTTTACGTTCATACCAGAATTATTAACTGCAAGAGTGTATTGAAAGTACATATCTACTTCAAGTCACCAGAAATTTTTAGGTTTTTATTGCCTAAATCCAATATTTTTCCATTATTAGAAACTGTTTTTCTGTGTCTTCATCTGTAATACTAGTAGGCTGTAGAAATGAAAGTGGTTCACAATTGTTTTACTTAGAATTTTCAAAACATTAGGCACATGCCCAGGGTCAGCTAATATGTCTCAGCTGGGAAGCAATAGCTTTAAAAGAGTAATTGCAGATGTGCAGAAGACCTGATCACTTGCAGTCTAATGTAAACTGGTGAATACCAGTGTTGGTATTTATACCTTGACATTTAATTTTTTTGTTGGGGTTTCAATTTTTGTTTGTTTTTTTTCTTTTAAAGCTGAAGCATACTTTCTAATAACAAAATATAACAAACAAGGTTAAAAACCTCAAACAACAAGCCAAACAACAACAACCAAAAAAACCCACCAAAACAGTAGGAACCTCTTTCTCTATTTATGCTTCAGAATTCAGACCATCCTTTCTGAAGTCTCTCTTGCCCATGATCCAACACACACTAAAGTAATGAAATATCTCTTAAAAAATCAGATTTTCTCCACCAAAACTGAAACTTAACACATAGCAGGAATTATATTAGTGGGAGAAAATAAGTAAGAGAAAGGGAAGGAAACAGAAAAAGCCACTTCACTCAAGTGAAATACATTTTAATTACTTCTAGAAAACACAGTTCCATGAGCAGGAATCTCAGTCAAGAATGAGAATTAATTGTGTGCACTCCAACCTAAGAATTTTGATGGTGTATTAAAATATTACATGCTAGAAAGGAATTTACAAATAGTCATGTGCTTTCTTAGTCTAATAATGCCAGAAACATCAGATATTCAGCTACTCTGTTGTCTAGACAAATGGCATATTCTTGCTAATTGCAAGTACAAAATGCCTATTTGAAAACTAGGTTTTATGGTAGTAGGAAATGATAGAAAATGGACTATGTTCTTGTAAGCTTTTTTCCCTCTCATTACTTGCGATGGAATTTACATCCTGTGCACAAAATTACACTGATTTGATCAATTATGAATATGTATTTTCCAACCTACATGCCTATGAACATGTAGATCATATTTTCAATGCCTGTCTCAAGTTTAAGAGTTATTGAAAGTCATCTATTTTGTAATATGTGAACTATTTCCAGTGCTAAAACTTGACTTCTTGGCCACAATATTTTCCAGCAACATTTGAGAGAATTGTATGGGACTTGTGTTTGTTAATGAGAAGGCACTGGAATGAGAAGAGAGTAATTTTTAATGTGTTTGTTGTTTGTTTTGCCATTTACACCTGTACACCCTACACATCTATAAGAACTTTCTTCTGGAGAGTTCCTTGTTCTGGCTTTCCTGTTCTGTATCAGTTTTGCCCTGTTTGTCTCAAAGTAAAAAGGGAGATGCTTTGCATGTGTGCAGCATGAGGAATCACTGTGCTATTTACAGCGCATTGCCACTTGTGTTCAGCTTTTTTCCATATTACAGAAGAGACCTTATTGTCCATTTTATCATTTTCTCTGGAACCTTGTGCAAAAATATCATCAGTGATGTTCTGGAGTGTAACAGAATGAGATTTTAACATGCATGGGACTTCTCATTTGGATAGTATCTGGGAAAAGAATTGCATTCATGGCTATAGCACAGTGTGCATGTTTTCTGAATGCTGCTGTGTTGTCCTGGGCATACTGAACCACCAGATGTATATTGCCCATTTGCAACTTTCTGCATTTGCTGATAATTGTAGCTACCTGCTCCTGAGTCACTGTCCCATGCATATAGCTGGCATTAGGTTGTATACTTAAATTCAATACCCATCCCCTTCTGGATTGGGATGACAGTCAAAAACTAGGTGTACTTGCTCCAGAGCTCATGCTATGCCTTTGCACAGGAATATGTAGATGGCCTTTGAAGTCCTGAAACTAGGGCACTCTACCAGTTGTTGGTGATAAAACCACCCAAGAGCACCAAGATAACACCAACACACTTCAGTGTGGAATCAAAAGATGACTTACTTGTGTTTGTGCAGTATCTCTCCAAAAATGAGATGCATTACTGGTACCACTGCATACAAGCACCTCCTTCAGTGTGATCCTCAGTTAATTCTCCAACATTCTGTTTCCCTTTCTGAAGAAATAAACTGTGGCAACACAAAAACCTGTCCAAAACTATCCACATGGCTGGTGGACAAGAACAGATAATAATAACCTATATCATATGGGTTATGGTATTTTCATAGCAGGTGGAAAGACAAACAGTAGAAAGCCCTTGCCAGAAAAGCTAAAAAGAGTGTTCCTCAGGTGGTGTGCTGGCGGATACACCAGTAATACAGGGACACCTGGGATACTCTGAAACACTTGCCAGGCCTGAGCTACGGCTGCTGTTCACCTTCCCTGTACCTGAGGAGGACAGCCTGGGCAGCTACCCAACAGAGCAGTGCAGGCATTGCCTGCTACCCTCCCTGCAGCATGAGAGTGCATGGAGGACAATTTGGTGCGATCTAAAATCAAGACTGGAATATGTCATAATAATTGATCAGTCTATTTCCAGATGCAAATCTCATTTCACCTCTCTTGGATGGGTCAAATTCAGTCCTTCTGGCCCCTGTGAAGAGAAGAGGGTTCCCCAGCCAGCTGCAGTGGAACAAAACGATGGCCCATGTAGACACATCCATAGCACTGGGTTAGAGCTGGTCGGCACTATCTTGGGCCGATACATAAACGGTTGCTAAGCAGATTTATGTTGCCAGGTAATCCTGTGCTGGATGCTCTCTGGCAATGACAGAGCTGAGACCCTGGAAGAGAGAGGCTGCCACGCCGCGCTCCGTTTGGGTGCCCTGCAGCTGTAGGGTGGAGATGGATCTCCCTGGGAGCCCCTGGGATCACGCTGGCTGCGGGCTCCTGCCGATCACTGCCCTGCGGGAGCCGCGCTCACGGCGCATCGGCCCGACCGCTTTCGCAATAATTTTCACTTCCAAAGCAGACAACGTGAACCAACGTGCCCTGCAGCGAGACAGCCGTAAACCCCTGGATCCTCCCGCTGCAAGCGCCCAAGTGCCACCCTGCGGCTGCCCCTCGGCAGTCCCCGCCTGCTCCGTGCCCCGTCCCGCGCCGGGGAGCGGCACCAGCCCTGCCCCGGGATGCGGCTCCGCGCTGCCGCCGACCGGAGCCCGGCAGGGACTTCGATGCGTCCGGGCGTCTGTGCAGGGGCTCCCGTTGTGCTCGGTCCTGTTATCAGGGACATAAAAGGAAAGAGGCACTTCTTACATTCCCCTACGTGACCCAGAGCAACAGCTCCATGTGTGGATTTTTTTGTTCTTTTGGGGAGAAGGGAATGTAGGTGGGTCTAGTAAAATAAATTGCAGGACTTTTTGTTTTGATTAAAGCCATTGTGCAACTACTGCTTGTATTTTCTGTAGTCGCATTCCTACAGCTACACTCACAATAGAAGGCAGCTTATTTTTAAAATGAGAGGAAGGCTTGACAAAAGGTTACAGTAAAGAAAGAAAAGCTAAGAACATTTATAAGGTGTCATCCCTAATCCATACAGGAGACAGATACAAACCTGTTTAAAACTGTTGCAATGATAATTTGCTTTCTCAAGTGCAATGGCAGGGTGATAGAAAAACGATTCAAGGGTAAATGCCAAAACTAACAATGTTTTCTTATAAGAAAAAGGTATTTTTCTGTCTCTGCAGAAAATGCCACATTCATGTTTAAAGCATAAAATACAGTAAAGGAATAGAAGGCAGCATTTAAAACATGCAGATGAGCTCCAGAAACTTGAGGGCATTACTATAGCTGACTGCAAAGGAGGAACTATTTATCTTAGGAGTCACTGGATAATGTGTAACATATACAGAAAAGAGAGGTACAAGGTCAGCTCTCAGGAGTGCTGGTAGTTTGGAATTGGAAGTATTCTTTATGAGGCCCTCTCCCAACTAACTTCCAAGAAAAAATACCATAGCAAACAAATTCTTTCAATCCTTCCTTTTCTCTCTAGTTTTCTGTGAAGGAAAGCAAGACCATTTCATCTTAAGAGTGCCTGAAAACTAAGAATACATGAAAGGGAGGAACACTAAACAGCTTCTTCCAGAAAAAATTCCTTTATCTATAGATTCATGTATTTAAAGTTTCAAAGGAACGTTATGATTATCTAGTTAGAACTGCCTGACTGGCTGTAAAACCTCACCGAGTAATCTCTCCATCAAGCACATAACATCTGTTTGAGTAGTTGCACACCTCTTACAGAGAAAACTAGTCCTGATTTAAGGGCTGCAAGTGATGAAGTTCTGCAGTCCTTATTCAGGATTTGACTCAATGAAAACATTGGCATATTATGCTCTCTGTCTGTTAGATTTGAAGCAATAGAAAGATGTACCTGGCTTTAAAAACAGATCTGTTTCAAATCTCTATGAATAAACTCTACAGATTTAAAACAAACTAAAAGAGAATGCATCATAAGAACACTTGTGTTGAGTCTTCTCTTTTGTAAGGACACAAAAACATATTATGTTATATTTCTTGGAATTTTTAGAGAACATTGAACAAAACTATTAAGTCGACAGGTGAATCTCTTTGGAGAAGAGATAATAATAAACACTTATTTAATTTTCTGTTTTAATGATCCATAGGAGCAGTTTTCCAGCCTTCTGTCCGGCTAGAGGTCTTGATTTACATATGGTAATACTCCACCTTCAGTATATTTTTAAAGACACTAATGTAAAGAGATTTACAGCAGAAGCATTAACCTTAAGTAGTGAGATAAATTCTCTCTAATTCCCACAGGAATTCAAACTTTCATGTGCTGATGAGACTTTGGGCGTTCAGGTTTGACACCAGGGTAAAATGGTCATAAAACTACTCACTTATTGACAAACACCACAAAAGCCAAAGAGCTCTGTTAGAGAAATGAAGATTAACTGGCTTTCTGAACAATGTATCTGTGCCTGTGGTGGAAGCTGTATAAATACATTTGGTGGTTAAATGTGATCAAGATGCCTGAGAAGCATATATAGCCAAAAGATGGTGTTTTCTTAATAGATGTAGATACAATATGTTCACAGAGCATATCTGGAGGGGAACCTATGCTCATATGCAACTTTAAAGTACACACTACCAGAAATTACTCGTCCTCTTTCAGGCACATTAATAAATAGTAGACAAATATTTCAGAATATAATAACATTACTAAAATATGATCATATTGGTAATCTTGCTTTCCATGGAAGCAAACTTTAGGCATACATAAGCATTCACACTATGGTAACTCTTCTTTTTGAAATATGAATGTTTCCAATATTCATTTGCACCATTTGACGCAGAATAGATTTTGCTTACGTCCAGTGATGCCCTGCTATTGCTTGAATTGACTGTCACAGCTGAAGGTCATGAAGTGACTTGGTGCCAATACAAACAGATGAAATACTGAGAAACCACTTTTTAAAAATATTACCTTAATAAAATCAAGTACAAGCTCCAGGGAAAAATAAACTTTTAAAACAGAAGCATTAGACATGGCTTCTCAACTCACCTTTCAAAGTTACATCAACATAAAAAGCAATAGTAATATTTGCACATCTAAATAAAAGGAGCCAGGATTGTACTTCAGACCTTAAAAAGAGCTCAGTTCACTCCCTTGTCAGATAGAGACTTCCTGTGTTACCTTGGATAAATTGTTTGGGACAAGCTTTCTGAAGGCATGTAGATGTCTAAATTTGTCTAGATTTGCATTGAGGTATCTGCTACAGTTTCTTGTAACTAACACGCACTGAAAATGAATGCATATCTACTTTTAAAATTATCTCTAAGTTTGGTTTTCTCTCCTTGAGGGTTAGTCAGTGGTTACTAAGGGTTCACAAGCCCATGAGTGTGGGTTATCATAAACAGCACCATTCAGTATTTTTTTTCACTTTGTATTTTGATAAGTTAGTATGGTGCCCTTGAAGCTTTTGAGAACTAACAGGTCTGACAGTCTGCTGTAGGACAGTAGACTCTGTTCCCCTCTGTAATATGAGAATAGTTGTGCCTTCACTAGGAGCTATCAAATAAATACAGGACATATTGTGAGACAGTCATGTTGTGTCATAATGTAGAGATATTTCAGGACAGAGTTTAGACAAAGAAAAATCTTCTAGTTGCTTCATAAATAGTATAGGTCTGTTCAGCAACTTCCTCTCCCTATTTCCACACCTTATCAGAGGAGAAAGAAAAAACATAATTTAGTTCTCATACAAAAGTATAAATAAGGTAGGGGAGAAGTTCTTGCACCAGAAATTGAGATCATGTAAAGAGCAGAAATCACACCGATGAGTGTTGCTCAATACCTCCTGGAAGCTGCTCAGCATGTCAGAATCAGGGCAGAATTTCTGTATTTCTTTCAGACCTGGTTCTGCAAAACTAAATTAAATTATTCGTCTCAACTTCTGCAGAATTAACTTGAAATCAAGAGGACTAATTACACAAAAATCACTCAGAATGGGAGGAGTTGCAGTGAAACTACATGCTCTCTAGACAATTGAAAAAGCTCTTTCCACAATGCACATCACCTAACTATGATTAAGCTAATTGCTGACAGGAAGGCAAGTGTTTATTGAATGTGATGTCTCAGAAGCAACAAGTAATCCCTTCATTTGAGGAGCCTGGAAGGAATATCAGGGTAAAGCAATTTAAACATATTTTTTATAATTCTCCATAAGCAGTTGCTATAAGTAACCACCAGAGGTGAGACGATGCAAAAGATGGTTAGTCCAGTGCTTGACTGTCACAGGTTCCGTCACACATATGAGAAATTTTATTATCGTCCAAAAAGAGTATTCCAAAATTTCTGTATCATAAACTTCAACATTTACACTTGTCATTTTTTCCTGCCACAGTGGTCCAGTAAGATGTAACTGATGAGAATCTTTATGTTGACAAAGTAGAAAGTGCAGAGTTTATGAGATTGCTTTATGCCATTTAGCAGTTTAGCTTTGCTATGCTTTTTAGATTTAAAGAAATAATTCTTTGCACTAAAAGGCAAAAAAAAATAATTCCATATTCAAATTATTCAACTATGGTTAGTCCACTTTAATTATTGCATATAAAACTGTTTTATTCTTTTCCTCAATCAGACTGGCAGAGATCACTTAGAGCATTCAACTAGAACAGTCTCAATAAAAACTAATCAAAAGCTCCTGTGAGTTTCAACATGGGATCTGGTAAACTCAGTAACAAATATAACCAAATTCTAAACATTCATGTTTACAAAAAAATAATTACAAAAATCTGAACAATAAGTTAATAAAGTAAAATAGTTATCTACTGTTCAGATATAAAATCCCAGCAACTTAATTTACACATTACTATGGCAGACATAACAAAATTATGAATAATGCTATCCACTGTCATAAGTGGTACTTCGAGATTTCCAACAGAAAACTTATATTTTAATTTTCTGTTCAAATACAGCCAAAAGTAAGAGGCAAAGCCAGCCTAATAGTAATCCAAGGTTCTGTAGGAGAAACATCAACCAGGGTCGCCGTGTCTGAATATGAGTCATTTCAGGAAGCTAAAAAAAGAATGAGACAGCAGAATGAGAGCCAGATACATTCATCTGTGGGAAAAAAAAAAAGTTATGGGAAAACAAGGCAAACTTCATTTTAAAAAAAAGCAAGTTTCAAAATGCTGAGCTTCTGACTATAGTTATAAATGTGTAGCATTTTCTGTACATTTTGACAAAGCTGATCTTGAAAGTGAAATATTTAAATTAATCAAATTCTACCCACCTTGATTCTTTTACTAGCACTGACAAGAATTATAAAAAAGATTCTGAAATTTGTTAATGTCTCAATATTTTGTAGTAATTTTATACAGCTGTCTGCAAGGAAATGCTTATTTAGTAAAATTAGTGATTTCCTTTTGTGGGAATAAACTAGTTGGAGTATCTTTTGCTTCAGTACTATATATAGGGTCAATCATGCTTTTTCTAAAATAACTGGCAACACTCCTATTTACTTGGGCTTTAGGAAATGTACAAGTAAAAAACGGGAGTTTTAAAATATGCTTAAAAAAACATGTTTAGTATTTTTTTCCATGAGTTTTAAATCATGTGATGGAGCAACACTTGTTTATAATCATAATAAAAGCTACTTGCATTGACCTTTCACTCTACACAGTGTATTTTACCAAAGGTTTAAACTAAATATGTGTCTAAACAGAGCTTGCAGAAATGATGCCTCAGGCTCAAATTTTCTTAATATTTCTGCTTTATTCAGGGAAAACACTGGTGACTGCTAATACTGTCACATAACTCTGGAAATAAAGGCAGAGCAATAGTCTGGTGCTGACCTCTGGTTTTGGTTGCGTGTTTTTTTTCTGTGCTTGAATAAAACTACTGAGTTCCTATGCACTTTGGAGGCTCTTCACAGTAGCTGTAACAGCAGCAGCCACAGGGAGACAGTGGAGTGGTGCTGACCAAGGAGGTTAACAGGAGTGTTTGCTATGCTTGTCCTTCCCTCTGTCAGAGGGGGGTCTCTGGGGCTGCTGCCTCTGCATTCTTTTTTCTCTCAAAGTTGGCCTGGGCCCAAAACAAACTGTGCTTAAAAATCTGCCTCCACTTTCAAGTTTTGCCTGAAAAAAACAGTGAAACCCAAATGCTCTGGATTCTCATTACAAAAAAGCAGTGGTTTAAATTACAGTAGAGAAACTTATGTAGTCATATTTGATCAGTGTTTAAAAATAATAAACTTTTAATCTAAAGCAAGTGTAAACACCTCAAAGTTCTAATGTAAATCAAACTCTGAACTGACAGTTTTAAGTGATCAGAGCACGCAGAGTTTTTTGTGTATATAAGTAAAAACTGTTAATTAAGACCTAGCCTGAATCCAGGGTTCCACTCTAAATGTTTAGTCTTTCCTATTTATCCTTATAATCAGTCTATTTTTTCCTCTTCCCCAGTGCCTGAGTGAAAAGTTCACCAAACAGGAAAATTTTCTCCTCCCACTGCAAAATTTAATTTTCATTGTTGTCAGTGACAATTTATTTATTTATTGCTGTCAGTGACAATTTAGAAGCTGCACGCATGCACAGTAGGTTCCTAAGAGAGTTTTCAAAAAGAATTCTTAGCAAGTAGTACCCTTTCCAGGTCCCATGCTGATGTCTACTCCCTCCATCTAACCTACGTGCATACAATCAACACACCAACCACTTCTATAGCCATACCTAGTGTGACATCCCTGCTTATCTGTTAAAATAAAATGGCTGCTGTCACAACATCAGCGATGGTTACCCAGTTGTCTCTGAACAAAAAAAAAAAGTGTGTGGTACAGCAGAGAGAATGTTCTTTGTTTAGAAGCATAAACCTATTTAACTGGCAGATGCAAATCATTTCATGACTTAAGGGAACATAGCACCACATCCAAGCTGTTGGAAGCTATCACACTTGCTAATGCTTCAAGTCTGTCAGAGGCAAAAGAGGTACTGCTAATCAAGGGACTGCTCTCTTCTACTCCAGCTCATGTTATCATGAGTGCACAAAAGATAAGAAGAAATAGGAAGCAGCACGCTGGAAGAAGGCATGAGAGGCTCTCAGGCATGTACTGGCTAAAAAAGAGCTCTTACCAAGCTGGGCACATGTGGCATGGCTGCTGCACTGCAACAGTCCAGCAAACCATTTTAAAAACTACCCTCTTATCTTCAAAACTGAAAACATTTTTAAAATTAATCAGAGTAAACTCCAGTTTTGCATGATTTCTTGGTGAAAAATGATGGTTATATGTGATTTTATCTTTAGTTCCTTATTCATTTTCTAAGATTATTAGTCTACCCAGCTTGCTAATGGAGTTACAATGCCATTTGTAGAAACAAAAAACCTTTAATTAACCACAGAAGTAGATTTGTGCTACTTTGTCTGTGGTGGCAGTCTCACAGTGCTGTTCTGTCAACAAACCTCCACTCACACGCCTCATTGTTTCTCAGTGCAGAAACCAGTGAGGCTGTTCAGTTTTATTTAACTGCTATTCTGACAGGCACATGAATATGTGAAAGCCCATAAAACAAGTACTGAAAATTACAGTCAAACTTTGTGTGCTTGTACACCACTGGCAGGAGCACTGATGACTGTTGTTTGTAGATGAGAGTGCAGCACAGTATAGAACCTATTTCTGCACAGAAAATAGAAAAATACAAAAAGAATGGTTCATTTTCTCTTGAGATGTACTATACAAACACAAAACTTTTCAGACCTATAGATGCCTGCAGTGCAGATGCCTAAATATATTTAAAATAAAATAATCCTTGTGATATTTGACACTGACAAACAGGTGAGCCACCCCATGGCAGTTCTTTTCACAAAATGCAGAGAAAGGCTGATAAGAGTTGTTTTAATAAAAGGAATTGAGAGAAATAAGGTCCTCCCCTCTCTCTCCCTTCTTTCTTCCCTTCACATCAAGACTAAGATTATGATGACAAGCTGAGAACAAGGCAAAACATGTCCCTGTCTCTGCCTGGAACTATATTTTCTCTTGGGATTTACAGCTGCCACATTGCTTTGAAGACTCAGGGAAAAACATGGTATTGTTCTAGGGGCCTGTGGATCCTTGATAGATGCCGATTCTACACTGAAGGAAAAATACGTGTGCATCATTCTTAGCCCCATTAGTAAAACCATGCCTAGACACTTGGTAGGCAGCCTCACTTCCAAATTTCTCTGTCAGAACAAGCTGCAACTTGGTACACAGTGTTCTTGTCTGTTATTTACTACCTCAGTCAGGACTGTTGACACATCCACAATCCTTTGGCCGTTCCTTCTTAAGCTCTTAGATGAACTTTATGTTCATTTTACTTTAGTTACAATAGCAAAAACAGACTAAAATACTACCAAGGTCTAAAATCAATTACTGTAGGTAGAATTTTAAATAGGTCATAATACTGGAATGGCATATCAGGTTTAAAGTATGATGCCTGAACCTAGTAAAGAGCATCTCAGGCATGAACTGGTAATGAACGCAAGGGAGATACAGACAGTCTCGGGGAAAAACAAAGTAATAATTTATGAAGACACTTGTTTTTTTCTCCCTCTTGATCTACTCACTCAAAACATTCCATCTTTGTGGAGGAGCTTGCAAGGAACTTTACATGAACACATGATGGTTAAAGACCCATGTGACAAAGGTGGGCAGGCATTTAAGTTCTGCATTGCTACAAGTGTAACTGTTATCCATCTCTTCAATAAATTATGTGGCCTGAGGCATCTACTATGAGCTATGATTGCTCCACATTTTTGCTCAGACCTTCCTCCTACTTTGTATCTTCACACTTTATTTTTCTATAGATAATCATTGATATTGAACTGGATGTATGAAAAATATTGGGCAACTATAAAAAGTTGAGGTAATCTGAAGGATTTTTAATAACTTAAGATCTAATTGAAACCTCCCTAGGACTAAAAGGAAGTGTTCAGGATAAGCATCTTACATTTTAGTTCTGAAACTGCAAGTTTGCATTGAAACAAAGGGTGAAAAATATATAAAGAGCAGAAAAAGAAAAAAATAATCTGTTTCTTTCAAGATCTTAAAACCCCTGAACGTTCAAATAAATGTTTTACTAAATAACTAAATATACATTTTTAAAAGTCTTTATATGATTTTTTTAAAGACTCCACAATTCCATTATGTCTTTCTCTTATTTTAGTCTCTTCATGGTCTTTTATTTCCCCTGTTCATTATAATGGCACCTAGCATGAGAGTAACACAAAAGAATAGCAGATTACTTTTTTAAGCACGGTACGCACACATGCTCTTCCCAACAAGCTCTTTTTGTCTCCAAGTTCATCCCCCTGCATTTGTCTGACACTCATCTATGATGTGGCTGTGCTATAAAGAAAATATAAAAATAGACAGAAGTTCTCACCATTTCTGCTAAAGATAAATACAAGAACATTCCAGCTGTAATAGTAAAGATCCAGTTTTGAATGGATGGGTCAGTTGATAGAGAAAGGCCAATATAAAGTCCTAAGAATGCTGTTAGTGCACTTATAAAATTCATCAAAATTGCAATCTTCGTTGGGAGCCCTGTACTTAGCAGCACAGCAAAATCTCCTGCATAGAGAAGAAGAACATTTATTATTTAGCTGATAAATGTAATTTTAAGACTCTTGGTAATAAAATATGAAGGAAAATAATTAAGATATGCAAAAGGTAGTGAATGATGGATACCTGCCTTTAGAATTCTGTAGAACTAGTTATAAACTTGTCCTGTATGAAATAAAAACCTCAAAACAACAAAGTCATATTGACTTGTACTTGTTAAGCTCTTCCTAAAGATAGCATACAGTATTGAGGAGTGGCTTTCTGTTAGTTCTCTATGTTCCGTGACATTTCCAGCTTGAATACGTGCAAAAGTGAAGTCACATGGTTTCCCAGAGTTTCTAAATCTTTCTCCACTGAGAACTTTCCAGTTCATATCATGTGCGTATATTTGCAGCACGGTCCTTGAGTGTTTTACAGGTGCTGCAAGTCAAAGTAATCTATGCCAGTCTGATCCCAGTTTAATCCCACTGATTTCAGTCCTAATCACTTGGAGTAAGTTGTACATCAGAACCCCATCACACGTTTTTCTTCTAAAATGAAAGATTTCATAACAGGACAAAACTAGAAGATTTGAAAAATTTTGCTCCATGACTGTAAAAATGTCACTTTGACACTGGGGCACTACTGCCCTGGAACTAAGAAGGTGTCTTTGGAGGTAACTGTCAAGTATTTAAATTTGCTTTGCTATGCAAACAAGAGTTACCGGTTTTACAGCAATCCTCCATCCCACCTTTTTTGTTTGGAGGAGTTTTCTACATAGTACATGAAATCTTCAGTCCTTTAATGATAAAAATGAGAACCCGCAGTTCTCAAATCAAACTTCCCAATTCATAAACATTCATCACCACAATGTAAGGAGCAGCTTCAGCCATGCTGGAAGTTTTACCAGAAAAAAAGTCAATCAAGGGCAGTATACAACAGAACAATCGTCCTGTCCTGTTCAATAGTAAAGTTAGCAGCAGGAATGAGGGTAGCAAGAGGAATACTTTATTAAACAGCTCTGCTACATATTGAAATTCTTGGATAGCCTGTTGTGTCAGGCGTGGCCGTTACACACCTGGGTCCTGCTTACAGGTTTTAATTTTTTGTGTCTGTACACATAAGAATAACAGGTCACTCCTGACCTGAGGTCATTTGCATCTGGAGAAGGTCAAATGGGAAGGCATCCAGTAATGAGTGAAGAAGCCTCCTCTGGTTTTTGTGAAGGGCAAAGAAAGTATCAGTCTCACATTGTAAAACTGTAATTCATGATGCTGTAAGCAAAAATTCCCACAAATGTCATACAGGAAAGAAATTTTTGGGAAACCTGGAAATACAAAGTCAATCAGGAAAAATACATACATATATTTCTTACCCATTTCATGAGGAATTTCATGGCATAAAATAGCAACAGTCGTTGTCACACCTGTTTCTGTTGAGGATGAGAATGCTGCTCCTATTACCAAGCCATCAGCAAAATTGTGAAGACTGTCACCCACCAGAACCATTATGGCTAACAAGCTGATTTTTTTACCTCAAAACAGAAAAACAAACAAACAAAAAGATAAAAAGCCCAGTGTTAGCCCAAAGAGATATTGTCAGTTTTGTTATGTTACAAAAGATTTGGAGTTTTTGGTGACTTTGCATATAAAATTACAAAAAGTCATAATAATCAGAGGGAAATAGTGTTTATCTGATTTGTCCTTGTTATTGCACTTCCTTCAATACATTTGAAACAAAAAAAAAAAAGAGGAGGTTCCAGAACATATCAAACTGTGATGCAAATACCAAGAAACAACTTCCTTTTTCTTCCTAGATCAACTATTAGACAAAAAATTAGGCTTGTGTCCCATCTAATGAAGCATCCTAAGGCTCTTTATTAATCTTTCTTTATTTGGTGAAATTCACACAAGTTTTGTAGTTGTTATTTGGAGTTCTTCCTCCATTGTTCACAGAATTGCAGAGCCATAGTGAAGATGAATATTTGGTCTCACGCAGATGATTGTTTTAATCTTGTACAGCTTGCTACTACTGAGTAGTATTTGCAGGGTCTGTTTTTTATGCAGTTATATTACAGTGAAAGATAGAAATGAAAGACAACAAGCTGCAGAGTATCACTTATAGTACAGGGTTACAGCATGCTTATATCCAACATTTGTTCCAATCAATTAATGGCTGTTATGCTCATAGTACTCCTATCTGGAGCACTAGTCATGGGTCTAGATGGCCGTTTGTCTTTCTCATGCTGCTCTGTGACCTTGTTTTAGTGTGGAACAGTATACTGGGTGTTCCTAGCATCATGTCACCAGACATGAGTGGAAAGGTGCTGCTAGTGATGCAAGTACTGAAATTAAGCTAGGGAATTAGGGACAGTCTCTCTGCCCAGCCTGTAACAGAGACAGCTGGGGGGAATGCTGAACAGATTCCCAGGGAGGCAGTTTATCTCTTCAAGAAGCAGCAAGGCTCCATATAGGTTCAATGTCTAAACTTAGCAACACACAATTGGCTACCCCATCCTGTATTTTTTTTCATTCATTTAATCTACAGTCTTACAGTCAGGGCTGCCTAACGTCTGTCAAGAAACTCATCCAGCTTCCCTCTACCCAGAACAGACAGAACACTTTAAAAAGGGTTTAACTCATGCCTGAAGGAGCAGGGTCATGATTTTGGCCCTAAATATGTATTTTTCTGGCTTTTGGTGACCCCCCCCATAGACATAATATGACAGACTAAGGAGCAAACGTCAAGCTGCACCGATCTGTCTGAATATAGTTATTACCAGGTCTCACTCCAGTAATGCTTCTCTGAAATGACCATTTTATAGTGATGGGGGAGATATTTTTCTCACAGAAACTGGCTGGAACTGAAGTCTTCAGACCATTATAAAAAACACACAGAGCACATAAAAGCCTAACAACTGTATTCAGAAAATCCTCCCTGGTTGTCTGGGAGCTCTGTGGGTTCAGAAAAATTGGCAGGCTTGTTAGATTTTGCTGCCAGCTTACAGAGCAGGACGCGGATGTCCCCAGTTTGCACAGTACTTTCCAAACACTATGGGCAGTTTATAATCAATAGTGCAGAGCATAAATTACATAGAAATAATAGATTGCTGCCTTATATTAAGGCTGTGATTTGTAATAAGCACTGGCCAGGATGCATTCATGGCCTGCCCTGAGGTCTTATTAGTCTGTTTTGTTCAAGTATCTGATTGCTGGAGGAGATACACCATGATTACTAGAACTCATTCCAGGATGTTTTAGTGTAACATAGGGATCAGGTTGACATTGTGGAGCAATTACAGATATAAGCTTTGTGAACTTACTTGACAGAAAGTTAAGATGCATGTATAAACAAATCTGAACGTTTATCTTACTTTACTTTCAGCCTATTTCAAAGCAACTTTGTTACTGGCAATTATCTCACTGCATTATATTCCAACACAAACTATTAACTATTAACTTAGTACCTTAACTTTTTCACAAAGCCTCTTCTTCTCCAACAATCTTACTTTTTTTTATTTGCTTAAATAGGGGATTGAAACTCATAGCAAATTCTATCCTATAATTTTCATAAAACTAATGGGTACAGGACCTCAACCATATACTACACTTTTAAAGTTTAGAATAAGAGTTTAAAGCAAACGTTCATCCATAAATAGATATTTTCCAATGTTTCCATGACTAACACAGAAAAAACATTTCTAGTCAATGTAAAGTGTCACTAAGTACAACAAATATAAAATGCTACTGTTTGGTCTTCTCTGATATTGGTAGAACAAGTATGGATAAATGCAGAGAGGGCCAGTCAGACCTCTTTTAATTTAGAATGCTTCTTCTTTCTAAGTTACTCCCTGACTATATATGTTATTGACTCTTTTTGCAGTCCTACTTGACAGGCATTTGCAGTGAAGCTTTGCAGTTCTGGCTTCTCTCTTAGACCTGCAGATTCCATTCAGTTTTGGGAAAGAAGCACCTCACTCAGTATCAAGGTATCCAGGTATGTTTATGCTCTTAGCTATTTGAAAGAACTGTAATGAAACAAACTTTTGTAATTATGTATTCCCCCCTCCCCAAAAAAAAAAACCCAAAAAAAACCCCAAATTACCTCCCACCCTTCCCTACTAAGGTTTCACTTATGGAAGACTGAGGTATGAGGAAAAATTAAACTAAACAAAGATTACTGAGAAGCTATCCCAAATTTAGTAACTGGGAACAAA
The DNA here is from genome assembly GCA_034509185.1 of Euphonia xanthogaster. NCBI lineage: Eukaryota > Metazoa > Chordata > Aves > Passeriformes > Fringillidae > Euphonia > Euphonia xanthogaster. Next base: position 20,298,506 of record JAYDZK010000113.1, read on the forward strand.
TAACATTCAGGTCACTAGAAATTTGTTGGTGCTTAGCAGGTAATGATGACAGAACCAAACCAAAACATCTAGAGATAAACCATGTAGTCATATTTAAACTGGCACTGGACTGTGTACACTGGAGAGGTGAAAGAGAAGAAATGAAAATCCAGATTTCTAATGCTTTAGAAATTAAGTCCACAAAAACTGAAGAGAACATTAAGAACCTAGAAGAAGATAATGACACAAATAAATCAAACTGATGACCTGAGATCACAAAATAAAGGGGAGTTAATTATAGTAAATAAACTGATTTCAATTAAAATATTATTCTGTCACTTGAATGACTGCAACTCTACTGAATTCACCAAGGTCACAAAGTACAGTTAAAGGCAAAATTTGCCTTTATTATTTATGAAATATTTTCGTATTTTTACTAAGCAACAAAAAACCACAGAAAGCAGGAATTATCAAAGTTCTCAGAAGCTAACAGATTACTCTAAAACTGAGAGCCATCATGAGGCTGTAATTCCATACCTGTGATAGATCATTACTGCTTTAAAGAGTCTATTGCTTTACTGTGTAAGAGAACAAGGATGCAGAATTGTATTAGCACAGCAAGCCTACAAAAAATGTTTCACCACTTTCAGAAATAAAAGCCTGAGGTAAGTTAAAAAAAACAAAACGTATTAATTTTTGACTATTGCCCTTTAAGCAAAGACTTTAGGAAAATGGGTTGCAACAGTGAGACAGCAAATAGTAAAGCAAGGACAGTGTGAGATTAATGAACTTCACAATTACAGGGTTGGCAGCTGAGAAGGTCTCTAAGCAGAGATTAAATTATGTAGCCAGGTGCCATCAGATGTGATGATGTGTCACACAGCAAACACAGAGCTAAGCCAGCTGCACACTTTCAATTCCATCTCAGGTCTGAAGGATTTTCCTGTCTTGTCTAGTCTTTTTTTTTTTTGATACTAACTTTTTTTGCTGATCACCTTGCTGTCTGGAGGAACTTCAGCAGGTTCAGAATCTTCCGGGCTTCTCTAGTTAAAAGCAAAGATAATGGGTCAGTGTTAAGAGTGTCTTCCAGCTGCTGCCATAAATACAGGAAAATATCAACAAAGTTCAAGCTATTTGAATTGAAGATAGTCAATGGTTATTTGCACAGGTGTCATTAGAATAATTTACTGGCCACTGGCAGTGTGATTGGAACTGCAGAAACACATAAAAAAGAAATCTACCTCTCCCAGAGAGGGTTAAGTCTAATTCAGGTAGGAAGAAATACATGCATAGGCATTGTTGTAACCCAAGCAAGCCACGCTTCTGCTTGGATACACAAAAATCTGAGCCAAAGACTAGAAGGGACATTATAATTAAAATTGAATGTTTTGATTTTGTCATCACTGGATAACTGTATTTTCCTGGAGAATGTGTCCATAGGATTTCCAGGGAAAAAGAGGTAGAATCTTTTAAGTACTCATGTTCTTCACAGTTTCTCCGTGAAAACACAAGACTAAAAAATATGATCATCAGTAGGTTTCACCCCCTTTCGAAATACAGGGGTTTCTCTTCAGGGTGGTATTATGGCAGCCAGTGGAGTCAACAACAGCACAAGAGCTCTGTGTTAGGGACAGCAGCCACCACTTCAAAAACTGTACCAGAGATGTGGACTGACTACAAAATAGGATATGTTTATTGGTTGGTCTTAGCTTGGTTGTGATGAAGGATATGTTCTGTAGAAGCATGAGGAGAGAAGGAAAAAGAATTGTTTCTCACATTCTACATTTTAAAGGAAACATAAATGCCTCTAGTTCCCATGATTGCAGCCAGTCTTATGAATTCCAGTAATTGTTCCACTTCTCCTATATTTATTCACATGCCACTTCTTTGAACTGTGAGTCAAATCTGCAAAACTAAATACTGATCTGAAGGATTTATGAGTTTTTCTTAGTCAACCAGTGTTTGTCTTAGTTTTACTCACATGATTCAGAAAAATTGACTGCTCTTGTGCAAACCAGCTCAGCCAGGCTAATTCTATATAGGTATTGTGATCTATATGGAACTATGGGGACATCTTGCATCTGAGGGCAGCAACATGTTCATTCATTATCATAAACAGGAAGCTTTGACATGTCTCACAAAACAGTAAACATGCTTCACTCTGTTTGATCTGGTTTTTATTGAGAGTTTTCCAACTGTGTTTTAGGGCTTAGCGGTGACTCATGAGGCTCTTGCCCATCACAACTGCATTAGTAAAATGGAGAACCTGTGGAGTTCACCGGTATCGAGATACTGGATATAAACTGAAGACATTTGTTGAAAGAAAGAGAAAACGGTAAAACTTATTTAATTTATGGTAAAACAACTTAATTTGCAAAGATTTATCTGTCTGGGTACTATCCACAGACAAGTCTAAAAGTATGTAACTTCTTATAGGTAAGCACCATTCCCAGATATCTAAAGTGTTTGCATTAGTCTTTAAATCTGTGGAAAAATGCCCAAGAACAGTCCAGAATTAATTTTGTTCACTAATTATGCACTTAACTCTCCTTGCAGGAAGTTCCAAAGTTTTTCCTAAGGGAGAGTCTGCCTTTACACATGATCAATGTATAAGAAGAAGGGAGAAGGAAAATCTTCAAGAATTTTATCAACAAAATGTATAACAATACAGGAAGCGTATTGTTATATCAACACACTTAGGAAAAGTTATTGTAAAATATCTGTTCTTGATATATCTGTGAAAGCTCATTATAACTTTCAAAATCTAGAGATTCTTGACAATCATGGCAAGTAATAAAGAAAAAATCAATAAAGACTGAAAAATAATACTGATTTATTATATTAATTTTGTTCATTTCTTTAGAGGAACAGATAAAGAAGAATTTTAATTCAGCGAATTATGTCATATTGGTAACCTACCAACTGTATGGTTGAAGTAGATTTGCCTCTGCCTGAATGTTCATTTAATTCAGACTCCACTGGAAGATCATGGGAATGTCCCCAGTGCCCATTAACTAAAGAAAGGCCCTGCTGAATGAAGATGCTGGGCAATTAGTTCTGAAACCCAATGAACACAGGTGCAGCAATTCTCAGTGTTTTGTGAAAATTTATCATTTTTAATGATTTTTTTTCCAAACAAAATCTGCTGAAAAAGATCACTGGCTGGCATCAACATTTCCTTAAAAGTTAAAAAAAAAAACCTGAAAAAAATCCTGAAAAGTGAATCAGATATATCAGTGACAATCACAAAGGTTTGATAAAACTTAACTTATTTTAAAAATCAAATTCAAATTTTAAGCTGAGATAACTATAAAAATTAACTCCAAGGATTCATCTAGTTCTCAGTAGAAGAAGTTTAAAAATTGGTGAGATGATGATAAAACCCTTCTCTCAAACAAGGAACAAAAAGGACTCCTTTTTACCAAGCAAATAAAATATCACCATCATCAAAATACCCTCATTCTACTAATCCCACATTATATTCTTGTGGGTGACTCAAAGGTAGTGGGGATAGGGAGTCATTTAGGCCTAAATCAGGCCAGTCTTCACACGCTCTGTAAACATGGCAAGCAAAGGTTTAGCCTTCTTTAGTGACATTAGGATTGTCTCTCATGCTGTGAAACTTAATGAGCCATCACATTTTGTGCTACATTCTATCCCTGTGCATAATCATATTCTCAGGCTCCGGCCATACTGAAATAAAGCAATACAATTACTCTAAACATGGCTGTAGCAAGGAGATCTTATTAATAAAAATTGGGTCCTACTGACTGCAACACACATATTAGATTTTCACATCACTGGGATAGGGATCAAAAGCAATTTGGAAATTTTAAGGTATCATTCTTGAAAATATCTTATGCTTGCATCTATCTTTATATTGCATCTTTCTCTTCTTCAAACAGAGCCTAGAGCAAACAACAGTCACTGCTATTTCATATGGATACACACTTTTCACCTGCTCCAGTGTGACTCATGAATGCAGGCTTATGGAACGTGTTTGATGAACTCTTCCCTTTCTGGAATTATAAATACATGCAACACACTCATGAAGCAAGCACAATCCACAGAGCAAAGCAAAATAGAAACTGAAGGTCAATCTGGTAGAAGCACTTTGGAAAGCAATTATCAATGCTTCATTTAACCCACAGAAATTATAATTAATTTCCACAATCATTTTAACATTCTTTGCACTGCAAAATCTCAAAATACAAGAGATTTTTTTTAAGGGTGAATTGTTCAAGGCTTTACCTGGTCACGAGGTGTTACCCAAAGAAAGAAACACTTTTCTATCAGAAAAAATCCATGAATTCCTCCAATTATTCCCAAAAGTTTCCAAATATATTCTTTTCCCTCATAGAAATGTTCTATGTCTTGTGCTTCATGCTTATGCAAACCAAGAGTCTAAAATAAAAGAGATAAAGTTAAAAAAAATTTAAACTGCAATGTTTTAATTTTTGCTGCAGCAAGTCATAATAGATTAATTCATTTTATTCTCAGAATTTTATTTTCCCAGTTCTGTCAAAGTTAAATTGTGTTTTGAAATAATCAGCTGAATAATAGAGGATGAAATTAATCATGAGGAGCACAGCTACACTTCATCTTTCAGTGGTGAAAATAAGATTATTTTTAGGGACAGTTTTATGAAATCACCCTTTATATATATGAGATATATTTTGTTTGCAATATATTGAAGAGAAAATTCTATAAAAATTACTTGCTTTATCTTAATATGCAAACTTCATATCAAAAATAGATAAGGAACTACTGGAGAGGGTCCAGCAGAAGCCACAAAGATGTTTAGGGGACTGGAGTATCTCTCTTATGAGGAGAGGCTGCTGGAACTGGGCCTGTTCAGTCTAGAAAGGAGAGGTCTGAGAGGGGATTTCATTAATGCATACAAATATCTCAAAGGTGCGTGCCAAAAGGATGGTGCCAGACTCTTTTCAGTCGTTCCCAGCAACAGGGTGAGGAGCAATGGCCATAAACTAAAACACAAAAAGTTCCAACTCCAACATGAAGTAGAACTTTACACTGAGGGTGGCAGAGCACTGGCATGGGCTGCGCAGGGTGGTTGTGGATTCTCCCTCTCTGGAGACATTTAAAAGCACCTTGATGTATTCCTTTGTAACCTGCTCTAGGTTATCCTGCCTTGGCAGGGGGTTGGACTAGATGATCTGCAGGCATCCCTTCCAACTCTAACTATTCTGTAGTTCTGTAACTCTGCGGTTCTGTGAAAATATTCCATAAATTAATTAATGCATAATTAATGCAAACATGCATTTCTGTTGGTTTCTGTTCTTTTCCCTAGTGTCACAGCACAGCAGCCCTCATTTGCTCTGAAAGTGAGGGCTCTAAAGGCTACTGGGTACATCACTTAAAACTGGCGAAGAATACTTTCACACTTGAAAGGTGTTGCTGGAAGAAATGCATTTGTCTCACACTCAGTGAGAATTGCCTTCCTTAAATCACTCTCCTAGTTTTGCTTCCAGAGATGATGCATTGAGCATAAAGAAAATTTTAACCAGAATCTGAAGTGAAGCTGCAAAATTCTCTTTCTGTGACCACTGAAAGTGTACTCATAACATCTGTGTCATATCAGAGACTGTTAAAAATAAATGAATACACAATGGGAAATTTGGTTCTGTTTTGCATTTTATCCTGTTCTTAAAATTTAGATTATGAATTTAGGAAAAGATCATGCTACCCATTTTATTACAGTTTTAGGCATCAGGATTAATTAGGCTGATAGTGCCTGGTTCTCTGGAACAATCTGTGGAGGGGACTGTGAATAGCTCATACAACCTTAGAACAATTTTTGTTAAAATGTGTTACAGAATCTGTCTCATGAAATAAATTAATACCCATCTAGAATGTGCCTTGCACAGGACTTGTGGAGTTTCTGAATTTTTTTTGAAAAATATGTACCTTTCTTTCTTTGAATTCATCAATCATGCATTTCTACTTATAATTATTTTTAATCTCTCTCTGAGCCAGAGAGTGCAAATGTAATTGAGGTGTTGGGGGAATTTAATGGAAAGCTTTATTTATAACCTGATGAGCATTATCCAGGTTTAAATGAAATCTTTCTCTTTATATATGTCGACATTTTAAAAAGCACAGAAGAGTCTATTACTTACCTGAGGAATAAGATGTAGCAATGCATCTCCAGAAAGGGTTCCAACAGCCAAACCGACAAACAGCTGTAAAATGAGTGTATAGATTTCTTGACAGGAGTTAAATAAAATGAGAGTTGTACCAAACATAGATCCAATAGTAATAAGTAAAACAGCAACAGTGCTGTAACCATATTCTGTAGGGGAAAACAAATGAAACAAAACAAGGGCACCTTTAATCATCCAATATTTTTATTTGTATTTGAGTATTTTTTTGTATTCATAATTGTTGTTGAGGATATGTTTTCAAACCTCTATATACAAGCACTCAGGAGAAGTGATTCATTGTGACACTATTTGATTTCAGCTGGGATTGAGGTAATTTTCCTAGTACCTGGTACAGTGCACTGTTTTGGATGCAGGATGAGAATAATCTTGACAACACACTGATGTTTTGGTTGTTGCTAAGCTGTGCTTGCCCTGAGTCAAGGACTTTTCAGTGTCTCATGCTCTGAAAGTGAGGAGCTGCACAAGAATCTGGGGAGGTGGGGGAGGAACACCTCTGGGACAGCTGATCAAACTGGCCAAAGGGATATTCCACACCACAGAACATCCATGCCCAGTGTAGAAGCTGTGAGGAATTGGCCAGGAGGGGCTGATTGCTGCCCAGGGGTGAGCTGGGCATCAGTCAGCAGGTGGTAAGCAATTGTGCTGCGTATCACTTGTTTCTCTTGGGGTTTATTTCCCTCTCTCTTTTTATTTTTTTCTTTTGTAATCTTCCTTTCCATTACTAATTGCAGTAGTAGGAGGAGTAGCATGAATTGAATATTTTACTTTATATCAATTATTAAACTGATAGCTCAACTGATGGGTTTTACCTTTGTCCAGTTCTCCTCCCCAATTCCTGTGGAAGGAGGCAGTGAGGGGTGGGTGAGGGGCTGCTTCATATTTAGCTTCTGTCTGGGGTTAAGCCACAACAGCCACATAGATTTTTCTAGTCAAGTGTGAACAGATGACAGAATTAGAAGCCCAGAAAACACTGATTTTTTTCAGGCTTTACATGTAATAGTCTGGTACTTTCAAATTTCAGACCACAAGAGCTAAACAGACTGTGGCTATGCAAATCAGAGGCACTCAGAGCAGCACAGAGAACACTGCTCTGCATTTGCTTCATCTATTCAAAGATTTATGCTTGAGATTCTCTGTTCTCACATGCCACGCCTCAGTGTTTTTACAGTCAACACCACATTTTTAACCAAATCATTTTCTGTAAACAAACAAAGGCCTAAAAACTCAAATAAATGTAGTGATCTAATTTAGGTTCTAAAAAGAAACATTTTGGTCCAAATTATATTTAAAAATCTGGTGTGGAACTACATCCCTTCAGTTAATACACCAGGACCACCAGCCTAACTTTTCCAGATTACTGGGATGTTTTTGAATGTTAGTCTTATAATGCCTCAGAGTTACATGCTGCTCACATTTCCAACCTTTTGAATCAACACAACATGAATCCTGATTAATTTCTATGGAAGTCTTATAATGGGAGGTAAAACACTGATGAGAAACCCACATAAAGGAATTAATGCCAAAATATTTAAAACTCTCACTTAACGTTTCAAACTTCAATAGCACTGCAAGTGCTTAGCACCTCAGAAAATCAGACAGCTAATTTCACAGACTGCACATCCAAATATAAGAGTATAGTAGATATATATGGAATGTCAGGCCTTGGTGACTTACCCAAAACAGCACAGCCCATCAGTAAAACAGAGTTCAGAATAAGACTAATGAGCCTATGCTCAGGTCACTAGGTCACACATAGGTCAAACATGGAGCCCTTTATCTGTATCAAGACCACAGAAGTGTCCCTGTGGTCATGGAAACCTTCCTTTGTCAAAAAGCACAGGGAAAGGGCTGCAGAAAGGGCTCTTATTAATTCCATTCTGCACTTGAATAGTTCAATTTTTCTCATCTCTCACCTTTATGAGATCAGTAAAATGTCATTGATTGGGCTGATGGCTGTAGACTTGGAAGAATCCCACTTAACAGTGAATTTTTATGAGCCTTGTATGTGACCTGGGTACGTTCCTTTCTTTTCTTTCTTTGTCCCTTGATTCCCGATCTAAAAAATGGTCATATCTCTGTAGCACAGAAAAGATCAAAGCAGTAAAGACTTCAAGGTGTTCAGGTAATGAGCAGAGATATAAGAAAGGACTGAGGCCTATTGAAGACCCATAATGATTCTTCCTACTCTGTATGTCTCTTTCTCTACTATAACAATTCTTGGGATATTCATGAGTATTCTCCCGTGCTTTTTACTTCTGGGATATTCACATGTGTCCTTTCATGCTTTTTAATTCATGTGCTGCTCAATAAGGAGCACTGGGCAGCAGGATGTGGGGAAAACATACTAGTTCAAAAAAGATCTAGCCATCTAAAGCTGACCATGTAGATACTAGGATAAAGGCATTGAAGACATTGATCTGTAGCCTAAAAAGTGCTCCTGTAGATGCAGGCAATTACTGTTAGTTGTCTATTCCTTTTTGGTCATTCCCAACTCCCAAATTCCCCACCAAAATCAAAGTCTCTCTTATTACACCAGCACACCTCTATTTGTAACCCAGATATCATTGGCTTAAAGTAACAAAAAAACCCCAGAAAACACATTGGGAAGCCCTATTTCTGATTCAGCTTAGCCTGAATCTGAGTCAGCTCAGATTCAGATTTTCCTTTTATAAAGTGGATTAAGGATTGATTATAGGAGAAGTGGAATCCACGGAACAGATGGGGCAGAAAACACTGGAAGCAGAGGCATGTGAGGACTACAACTTCAAGTGGAAACAACCTAATTATACCCTCAGTCAGTTCTTGTTCCAGCTCTATCACACAGGTCTTGCTGCCCTGTTGCTGTTTTTCTGGATGTTTTTCTTACCCCAATAGTATTCTCAAAGGTTCTCTGCTATAAAATATCACAAGCTGAATAAGTGATGCAGTAGCATTCCTGCACACCTCTATACCAAGCATTTGCCACATCATGGTATAAAATGCCAGCTAATATAACTTTGAAACTTTATGCAAAAGCAATGCAATGATTACAACAGAAACCTGGTGCGAGTTTCACAATATAAGCCCTTACTGCCCAGCAATCCGTAGATGAGGACCTGTTATTGCCTACCTGCTGGCAATATCAAGCAGTCCTCTAACAAATGAAGAAAATAAAGCTTAAAACCTTACATGTGGAAATAGAACTCCAAATGCTATAAAATTTAGACCATTGAATCCCCTCACTTCTTAATATAATACTATTATCAGACATGTATGCTATGAAATGATAGAATGCATAAATTACAAATGGCATAAATCCCATGTTTTGGATTATTAATGAATAAAAAGTTTCCAGAAGTCCTTGCACCTGTATCTGAATTTACATAAAAATTTATTAATAAGAACATAACTTACTTTCCACAGTTGTTGGTGGAAGCTTTGTCTGTTTGAAGTCAGGAAGCTGACATGAACAACTTAAAAGTTGTTGAATGATAGCTGGACTGATTTGCTTGAAGTGATCCTTAGAAATGGAGGAAGAATTGTTTTTCAAAAATATCTTCACAAGTTCATTGGCAGAGAAACAAACCTTTGTAGAAAAGTATGTACAGTTACTAAACATGTTGCCTATACCGGCATTTACTTTTGAGGTTAAATACAGAATCTTAGAAGAACACAGGGCACTCCAGCCCTAGAAGAAACCCACTATATATCTATACTCTTTCTTGCCTAAATTAGTTTAATTACTTCAATTGCTTCACTTTTTTTCTGAGTAAAATCGATACTACGATATATTTCAGAAAGATCAGGATCTTTGGGATAAACCAGCTCAATTTTTATTGAAGCCACTCAATGTCATTAAGATCTTACAAAATAATATCTCTCAATATTTTATTGTTACATGTGCTAAGAAAAATGTTTTAATGCTAATACAAACCATATTCTTAGCTATTCTGATGAAACTACATTATTTGCAGTAATAGTGCTATTCATATAAGATACTGCCTAAATCAAAGCAATACTGAGATTCATCCTTGTACTGGTTCTTCAGTAAGATATGGAAATAAGTTAGCTTTTAAAATACATTAAATGAGTGCATGTCAGCAAACTAGATGCTACATAGTCTAACACTGGTCTAAAGATTGCTTAATAATTGTATTATTATAGGTACTTTAGAATTCCAACTACTTTTTTGTTCTTTCTTGGAGCATCTCATTGTGAAAAGAGGCAATTTTTCATGGAAGCATTTCTGTTTCAAAAATTGTCATGAAGAATTGTGTTTTCCTCTTCAGGATGAAATTTTTAGTGAAAACATGAGCAGTTAACACAAGAAAAACTCTAGTGGAAATTTCTGTAAACACTTCTTAACAGAAGAGCTCCAGATCAAATATGTTATCTTACTTAACAAATATGTTATCTTATTAATAATCTTCATTTCTTCATCTCATCTGATGAGTTGTGATTCAATATTTAAAACAAAAAAAAATTCTTTCATTTAAATTGGTCTGCATCTGAGACTCAAAGGATTCCTAAATATTCTTTCTTTCATTACTGAAGCCTAAGCTTCTTTTGAAGTTAAGTATAATTACCTTTAAATAATCCAGTTAAAACCCAACACATTCCTGCTGTTGCTCATCCATTAGTGAAGTAAAACATGCCTTATGGTTCACTAAGAAACTGAATTAATTGAGCACTGATACATTTTTTTCTGAAAACCAAATTCAAGCCTTCGGGATAACAGGTGATCTTGTCACCTGGACCGAGTGTGTTCTGCCTTCAAGCCAAAGGAGAGCATGAAGACAATTAAGGAGCTACCATATTGTAAGAGACCTTAATTTTGCCTGTTCTGGGCAGTGATATTGACTCTAGAACTAGGAACCACTGACATCTGGTATCAAGTTGGAAGACTAGGATTTTGGCTGGTTATGAGCAGCACTGCTGACCAGTCAGAGCAGGGATTATATTATTTAACACCTTCACCAACAACCTGAGTGATGGAACAGAATGCACCAGATGGCATTCACAGATGAAACTCAACTGGGACCACTAGTCAGTATGCTGATGGGTGTGGCTGCTGTTTAGAGGGACCTGGACATGACAAACAAATGGGCTGACCTTAATGACCTTAATGAAGATCAGCCAAGACAAACTTATTGTGCTTCACACAGAGTAGCTCTATGCGTCAATGAAGGCTAAGGAAAACTGGCCAGAAGGAAGGCAGGTTTCAGGAAAAAGCCCTTGGGGTGGCTCCTCACAGGAAACTTGAACATGAGCCCCCAGTGTGCCCTTGTGGCAATGACCACTAACTGCACACTGGCTGCATTAGCAAGAGCAGAGCCAGCAGGTACTGGAGAAAGAACATTGCCCACTGCTCAGGACATGGGAGTTCACATCTGGACTATGTCCAGCTTAATAACCAGCAGTGCAAGACACTGGCAAACAGGGAAGTCCAGTGGAGGGCCACCAAGATGGCTAGGGAACTGCAGCACATGATGCGCCAGGAGAGGCTGAGGGACCTGGGTTTGCTCAGTTTGGGAACACAAGGGTTGGTGGGTATCTTAAGTCTTCAACTGTCTAAGGTGGTTTAGAGGGAAGAGATAATGAGAATCTTTTCAGAGGCATACGGCAAAAGAATGAGAGGTGAAAGGTATTAGGTGCAGTAATAAAAAACTCCAATTTGCTATTATAAATAAGGCCATCAAGATGACAGCAATAAAGCACTGGTAGAGGTTTCCCAAAGACTGTATAAATTCTTTTTGGAGATATTCAGAATTCAACTGGACATAACTCTGATCCGACTTTGAAGTTGGCTCTTTTTTGAAAAGTACAATAGACAAGATGAGGTACAGGATTACTGTGAACCTAAATTTTAATGTGAATTTATTATCAAGAATTCTCGATGAGAATTTATTACCACAAATTTTCAATGAAAAGCAAAATATCAATTGTAAAAATAAATTGTCCACCCCTACATAAAAATAGCATTAAGGTCTGTTTAGTAAAATGTTCTTGTAAGATGTAGGGCATGAGGACCTGCATCTTTTGGAAAAAAAAAACAACCTTAGAAACTAGAGATTAATACAGAAGAGAAATGATCTTCTGTCCAGATGTTTCTTTGTGATTTTTTAATGTATACAGAATATTTGGCTCTCAGTTGACTCCTAAGATTCAGATAATGCCCCTGCACACTTATCCATTGAGTTACAATCAGTCTTAGAAGTTCAAAAAATAAAAAAACTGAGCTTTAAAAATACTTCAATTGCTGGAGAATTTTTACTTCTTTTACAGATAGAACCACTACTGATTTCATAATTTAAAATCCATGAGAAACACATTTAAAATGACCTTAATTTAAGATTATTTTGAGACCCCATTAAAACCCTCATCATGCTGATCAGCATGATCCTTTTTTGTGGTCAGCTGCAAAGAAATAAATGTATTGATAGAGTATGCATTTCAAATGCAATATAATTACAGAGATCAATATCTATCAGAATAGCATTTAACCAGATGAAATTTGTCTCAGCTCCCCATCATAAAATGACCACACAGAAAAAGTCAATTGCACATCACTCAGTTCTCCTAAATCAAGAAAAAACATTGCCACTGAGTTAATATAAATTATAAAGGGTTGAATACAATAGAAAAGTGTTCTTTGAAGAATATCTTTCAAATGTATTCATCAAAATGTATACCAATTATAGCTTTGAAGTCTCCTTTTTGGTCTGCAGAATGATACCCAGTCTATGGGATGGAAGTCAGTCACCATCTTGATCATTGCCATAAACAAAATTTATTGATTTTCAAATTCTTAGGATAAAGATAAAATCACCTGCAATAAACCAGTGTCCTTCAAAGTTCTCAGAGGGGATACTTTGGAGTACCTAAAGCTCTGTTTTACATCCTTTATAGTTTCTAAAGAAGACTTCTGGGTTTCATAAATGGCTATGAAAAGAGTTTGGAAATGTCCAATCTTCAATTTACAGAAGCCTTTTAAAAGCAACTTACAGAGAAAATTTAATTGACTTTGTTTTCCTTAGTGCAAAACGATCCCTCTTTCTACCAGTTCAGTTAAGGCATCCTAGAAACTCTGTGACATAAAACCACAAGAAATCTCTAATTACTGTAAGAAAACATCAAAGCCATGTTAATCCCCTCCACCGAGTCTTGAAGAAATGCCTGATTCCAGGTAATATAACCATTGTTAGCCCCTCCCAGTGACTTTAATTGCACATTCAACATCCACAAGGTTTTTTTCCCAATTAATATTTAAACAAATATAGCTATATAAATATACATTTTCATCTGATTCTACATGCCTTTTTGAAACTAACACATTTTACCTCAGACATATTGCATGGTTTGCAAATCAATTTAAACTTCTGCCAGTGAAATTCTGTCACCAACATTATAATAACATGAAAATAAATTAACCTGGTCCCAATCTGTGTTCCTTTCACGATCTTCAAAATAGCCTTTCAGATAGTCTCCTGTTGTATGGTTTCCTTTGACTGGAGCGTTTCTTCTTCCGATATCTCTGATTGCCAAACTGTAACGTTTTCTTTTGTGACTGTGAAATTGTCCATTTACAGTGCAGGTCTTTTTGGCTCTAAGCACATTGAGTAGTTGTTCTAGTTCTAGCAATTAATTAGAGAACAGATATGTTACCACAGGAAAATGCACACTTAAAATACAAAATATTTAAAAGACAATATATTTTTTCTTTTTGTTTGTTACAACATTGATTCAATTCCTCATTTTAATACTCTTTTCTCAGTTTGGTACTGGAGGCAATTTCTGCTTAACAACTCTGAAAGTTCCAGACACCCAGATCCTCAGCCTTTCCCTCTTTCCATATTGCTCTCAGATGCGACTAGAAGGCAATTCATCTTTCATTTAATCAGCATCTCTGACAAAGGTATTTAGTAATTGCTAAATAATTTCACTTTTCTTAAAATTTTCCTGTGTAAATGGAACTCCACACTAAGCTGCCACAGCCAAGTATTTGGATCAGGAAACACATCCTCTATAGGGTGTCCTGAAATCAATTTTCAGGATGCTGTGCTGTACTTGCACTTCAGAAGGACAGCACAGGACAGCGATTTTTTTTTCTCTCCTTTGGTTAACTGGCAAGCATGCCTGCTCCCAGTACTGAAACAGGAAGGAGAGAGCCAGGATCCCTAATCCAAATCTGGGATCATGCACAGATGCACCTCATGACACAACTGGGGTGCAATGGGTGCTTCTGCTGATGGAATGCCCAGTTATCTGAGGTGCAGGCCCTATCCTATCTTCCTTATCACCTTCCTTCAACCCTGCACTTTCAAATAAAGCCATAGTGATAATTCCTGTAAACCTTAATTTGTCCATTGAAAAGTGGTCCACAAATTAATTTAAAAGAAATTTAGATTAATGGGAAGGTTTCCGTATGATAATCCTTCATTTTTTATATCTTGTTACTCAGAAAATGTAAATGGTGTAATCTTAATGGCAAATCTCACAAAAACATTTCTGGTAAGATGGCTACTTAAACAAACAGATCTGAATGGAGCTATATTTGCAGGTATATTTGTTTTTTTAAATGTAGTAAAATCTAATTTTCTTTTTCTATGCTTCCAGATTCTTACCCTTTCCTGAAGTTACTACTAAGAACTTAAATAAATTTAAAGGGACAGTATAATGAGCTTAGACATAAAATAGACTTACTCTGTAACAAACTGGTTAAGAATATTTTTTGATTTTCTGAATGACAACCTAACTCCACCAAGCATACAGGCCTGCTGTTATCTTCACTGGGGCCCAGATTTCACCATATATAGATATTTAGTAGCACTGTGCTGAGATGGCTCCATCCATTCTTGTGAGAATTATTTTACAAGATCTGGCTGGACAATCTAAAAGGAAGGGCTTTGCTGCCAAAACAGTGTATGTAAGTACAATCTATAAGCCCCAGTTTAGGGCTAAGGATTACTATTTTTCGTTATTTATTTCCTTGATCCAATGTACCTCTGTGTAACCTTTGACTGTAAAAAATATTTTTATTTATGCTCAATTCAACTTTTTAATCTGTTTTAACCCATACTTAATGTAACTTTTAAAAAGTGCCCTGAAAAGCTTGTAAGCTGTTGCTGTTAGCAGTTGCCACAAAAAGGAAAAGTTGGTGTCTCATAACAACCTTTTAAATCCATACCAGGCCTTTGAATTGATGGTGTAGCATTTTAAACTGCCAAGCAGGCACAACCTTTTACGGAAGTTAATAGCTGCTGCTGCTGAGAGCTTGGCATTTGTTTTGTTTTGTTTCAGGTTTTTTGTTTTGTTATTTTTGGACCAGTTAAAGCACTCCTACACTTCTATTTATTTATGTTTAAGTAGCATTTCTGATAAGTCCAGTAATAAATTTTCCTGAAGAAAATTAACTTTGCATACTCCAGCTTACCTGTCACTTGGAGCTCAGTGGTACTGTTTAGAGAACTGAAAATATATTTTATAAAGAATTCTGGGGAAGGCAAACTTGCTTTCCCCATACAGACTCCTTGGAGAGCCAGAGTAAGGATTAAAGCAGCCAGGCGTGGAAGAGTGTTTTCATCAGCGCCATCTCTGTCCATTATATCAGCATTTTTCTCCAGAGTGCTCACATCAACACACTGAAATCAGGAGAAAACAGCATGAAGACAGTCCTGCTAACCTCCATTTAAATAATCAAAGTGACAGGAGGAGAAACTGTGGAGAACAATTTCACAGACAGCCAGAGTAGAGAAAATGCTAAGATGTAAGCTGTAATTGCCAGCAGGACAGCTAATCAAAGGACATTTTAAGGAGAACAGGCATAGAATTAAAAATCTTGAACATTTACTCAGTGTCTAATGGGGAAAAAGTACAGTCCCTCATTCAGGTTATTTTTGCTTAGTGTTATTTTCCTGCTGTTTCTATTGTTCCAAGTGTCCTCCTCAATTACATCTACATCTACTTCTAGAAAGTGGAAGAAAGGAGATGAATTTTAGTTAAGGCATGAGAAATTGGCTCAAATAATACAGACTGTAACTATTAATCTCAGACTTCAGAAAGAATTCTTTAAATGTTTTTAGTTCCTCGCCTATTCAATGGAATCAATAGTTTTTTATGGATTAGTTATCTGGGGACAGTATGGAAAGATATAATTTTGCTGATAAAAGTGACTTTCCTGCTGGGTGACCAAATAAAAACAATAGTCAGTTGTATACAATCGTGTGTAGAGGTCTGCAAACTCTCTTGGTTGCCTGGAAATTTATCCCCTCTTTTCATATTTTCTTCCCTTTTTTCATTTCTTGTTTATTTTCACTGCAAATAGTTTGGTTTGAATGAAACAACAACAAAGATAAAAAAATAATTAATTTAATTTTTTTCTAACTCATATTAGCAAAATTAAAAAGTTAGATGAGCCCGTGCAGTAGTCATTTATTTCATACCTACTCATCTCTCCTTATGTAGACCATAAACACTTCAGAGAGGAGGCTGCCATTTCTTTTCCTGCTCATTCACTATATGTTAAAATTTTCACAACCCAAAACTTAATCTCTCATTTCAAACAAGACATTAGGTGCTATGGCTAACGAAGAGAATATTTTCTGTGAAACCAAAACACATAAAGAGCCACTAAAAAGGCTTTTCTTCTATGACTACCCTGCACCATTGGCTCTTTTCCACAACTCAAGGGTTGTGATTCCAAGTATTATGCTATTATGTTTTGTGTACCTTTCATAAAAGAAACCTCTTTTCCCTCAAGTCAGTGAATGAAGTCTCAGTTACTGGACAGGCTTGACAAGTGATTATACTGCCAGCATAAACAAACAGAACCCTCAGTAAAGCATTTTATGGGCTGTTATTCTATCTTGACATTCCAAATAACCACCAATGCCTCTTTACAGTTGCTCAGATACCATTGGAGTCCTTGGAAATCGGCACGTTCACCAAGACTCAGAACCAAAAGTACTGGTCAATGAATAATTTATGGTGGGAAATGACCACACAAAGAAGACAGAGAGAGGAACTGAAGGCCCTCAACATTCTGGACACAGCCAGGTCTCCTACCCATCTTCTGTTTGAGCAGAAAACCCTACAACACCATGCTGTAAGTTAAATCTAATTAAATGAAAAATTTGAGCTTTGTATAAACCAAATTTAACTCAATACATTGAGCAGATCTAAGGAGCTACAAACAGGAGGTCAACCTGTACTTTAGGAGTTATCTAATCTGGCTAAAACCGGTTTTATTGCCCATTCCAAGGAAAAGTTTCTTTTTCGACTTTGAACTCCAGAATATTATTCTATTATTTTATCGATCCTATTTGAAATAAGGAATTCTAAACAGCAGTGAAAAAACTCACAGCACTTTCCTGACTTAGAAATTATGATCTTAGCTGAAAATCCTCATTATGCTTTTTTTCCAACTTAAAGCTTATCTTTAACAATCTTTCTACAAGGCATATCTATGCTGGTAGATAATTAGTCACAAATGGGTTCCTACTGAAGGAAGCCATCATGTCTTTGGACAGATTCCTCATTCCATCCAGCTTTGGATAGACATGGAAGTGTAGAACCTGGCAGGGATTTCATCACAGCAAAAGAATTCATTATTTCTCCTATACCAGCCGGTAATGGATCTGCTCTGCTTTATAGCACTGAAATACTTCAACTTTGAACTCTATAATATTATTCTATTTTTTTATAGATCCTATTTGAGATAAGGATCTCAAATAGATCCTTATAGATAGATCTATCTCAAATAGATCTCACAGATCACTGGTAGTATATCTATGCTAAAAATATCAGAAATGAGAAAGTATTTTCTGTCCTTGGAGCCAAGCGCGAGATATGGCATCTACACAGCTGTGCTCTTTTCCATCTGCCCTAAGCAGAGCAACTGCATCTAAATTACCCATTAGGAATGGTCCCTAAAGTGCAGTATTTTACCAACCACTTCTCAGTAGACCCTGTGGAAGCGGCACATGCCAGAAACAACCCAAAGAAAAACATTAAGCAGCACATACAACACAATCCCAGTGTTCAGCCTGTGCTCGGACACTTTCACCTTCCAGTCTTCTCGAGGACTGTGGTACTGACATGGTCTCTGTACTTGCATAAAGGTATTATACCTGTAATAAAGATGAAGTTATTTTCACATATGTTTTCTTTACCTGGTTTTCAGAAGTTTTAAAATGTTGCCTTACTGCAGCTAAAATATCTTCAGTTTCATTCCGTGAAAAATAATAACAGTCTTCATCATGTCTTAAACTAAGCATACTCTGTAGGTAAAATTTATAATCCTTATCATTCAAGCTGAATTCTGCAGAACACATATCTCTACGATGAAGAATGTAGTAGAGAAGAATAAGAGAAATTCTCTCAAATACTTCTTCACTGAGATGGTCTTCTAAATCTCCTCCAGCTATCAGTAACAAAGAATCTGGTTCAAGGCACTGCGAAGAAATAAAAATAAGTGGTAATTCAACTCAAGTGACACCCTGCCAGGCATCTGCAAATACAGATAGAACACACAACGGGAGAATAAAAGTTCTATATTTAAGGGATCAAACCCAAAACTTCGCAAATGCAGGCTGATGGAATGGCACGAGGAGAGTGTAGGTAATTCTTCAGAGTTCTATGGCTGCAAGATCACACCATGCTGTTTTTTCCAAAGCCCCTTTTATTTTTAAGGAAAGTCAAGTGTCCTAGATATGGTACTTCGAGCAACCTGGTCTACTGGGAGGTGCCGCTGCTCGTGGTAGGGGGAATGGAACTATGTGATCTTTAAGGTCCCTTCAAAGTCAAACCATTCTATGATTCTATCCTGTAATTCTATGACTAAGTGGTTTGAGATTCCCTACAATTAGGAATAAATCTGATCAATCATTATAAAGAGCGAAAACCTTCCCCTGGCTTCAGCAGATTATACTTCTGCTTACAAATATATTAGATAAGGGCTAGGCTTATTCATATTTTCATATGTGCATTCTATATGTGTTTACATTATAAGATAAAAACAGTTGTTGAACTGCAGTTAATTGAGGCTATGTAAACAGAAATTATACCATATTCAATGCACTGCTGAGAGACATAATTGAGCCTGTAATCACACAGCTATTTTTAAGTTTCTCAGTGAATTCTGTTAACTGCAACAATGAGATCCAGTGCAGAGAGCCAGCACAAGGTCTCAACCCCATTTAGTCCTTCAAATGCATTTCAAGAGGGACTGAAATTGCATATTCACCCTGTGCAGGCTTTATATCTGAGCACAGATTTTTAATATGTGTAAAACTGTAGGTGTTAATAGCCAAATTAACTATTTATATACATAAATAAACTAGATTACAGGTTCACTGTGTCCTCTCCTGCCTTCATTGCTTATTAAGGTCTTTAACTTTTCCCAATGCAGTCTCTGAGAATTACTCTTTCGACTAGGAGAAGTCTATTCTCTTTTCTGTCCCAAAGACCTCAAGTCAGCCAACCAGCCTTTATGAACACTCAGTAGTAATACAATAAACATATGGCATGAAGCGGAAGACTTTCAAAGATTTCTGTAAGATTTTAAAATCCACTGAGGATAAATTGCAATCAGTGAGTCCATTGTTTGCTCTTGCAGGGAAGATGACTGAAAATTGCTAATCAGAAGGAAGCAGATGCTTTATAAAAGGTGCAGTTATTCCACAGTATATGGGTAGCCCATGGCGAATGACCCTTCAAGCGATATTAAGAGAATATAAAGTGGTTAGTCATTAGGTTGGGGGTTTTTTGTTTGTTTTTTTAGCTTGAGGGTTTTTTTGCTGCTACTAATATTTTTACAGGAATAACCATCTGTCCTTGATTTAGAAAAGCTAAGCAAAAAAGAAACCCAGAACTTCGGCATTGAAATCTGAGTTTCTTTTCTTTAAGTGGCCAGAAGTTCCAAAAAAAAAAAAAAATTGCTTACCAATGCAAGAAATAAATGACTTCTGTTTGCTTAGGAGATAAAGAAATGTCAGATGCCATTCAACAGCTGCCAGCCCCTGCCCAAAGAGTCTTAGGGCCACTATATAACAACAGACCAGAAGAGGGTCTAAAGAAAGTGTTAAACTTCTCTGCTTTTAAATGCCCATTAGAGATATCATAAAAACAAAAATAAAAAAAACACTGAAAACAAAGTCATGTGGTATATAAATCAATCCTGAATTTAGAAGGGAAATTGAATCTGAAATGAATTAGCGATTCTGAACAAGTATGAAGAAGAAAATGCTAATATAAGGTGGGGCATTCTGTTTCAAATTTTTATGAACTTGAAGGATAGCGCTTCTTGCACAGTTTTTGGTTTACCAAATCTTGTTAAATCATCATGGAAGATTTCAGCACAGTACCACGTGGGCACCATGTGACTGAAAATGCCACGTCTCTCTCAAGGATTTCCTACAGAGCACCACGTGCCTGTGGTGCTGGCACAGAAACACTGTGCAGGATGCGTGCAGTGTTTCTGACTCAGATGACACTGAGGAATACTGAAAATGGTGAAAGTCCTCAAAGTCTTCCTATAAAAAATTTCCAAGATGGAGCCTGAACAGAACAGCCATATTGACCAAAGTAAGTCCCAGCTAAGTTTCCCTTAGATTTTGTCCATCCAAGGACACCAGCAAGCTCTCCAAAAATACGTCACAAATACAAGATAAAGCCATAGAGAAGAAAAATAAAAAAGGCAAACAAAAACTTAGTCCCCTGTTTTGTGTAGTTTGGGAGGACTATATAGCCATGTTTAATACATTGTTAATTTTCAATCTGGGCCTGTATCTGATGCATATTCATTGCCCATGTGTGAATAATCTCCTTCATAAAAAATAATCCATTTAGGTAATGACAGACACCTACAATATTTTTGAATGAAATTTCACATTTGGGTTCGTATGAAAAATGGGAACCTTTTTAGAAAGAGTCAATAAAGTGAGCAGCTGTCTACTGCACAGGATAAAAAGATTCCCACTTCATTGGCTTGGCAGATTGCTGAAAGCAGCACCTTGTAAAAACGTTCACCTTTCAGACCATCTTCATAAGTGTGGTATAAAGTGACACTGCTGTATGTAGGTCACTGAACAGTGCCAGAGCCAGAGTAATGAAAGCCAAGGCTGACCAAGCCCTTTGTCGTCCCTTTTAGCCAAGTTGCCCAGTAACACTGTCCCTGTCCTTTCTTCATTGAATCAGGACTGAGTTCTGAAAATATTCTCAAATAGTCAATCAATCCCTCTGCGCAACTGCACCCTGGACTACTTCCAGTTTCAATTTGGATTTGTAGATTCATTGTTCTGCCTTTCATTTTCCTTGACCTGAACTGCTTACAAAACCCTCCCCTTAATCTTGAATATTTCAGTGAAGTGGCACATAAATCTGAGACAATCCTGTCTGGGTTTTATTTTTATGAAGTAAAATCCAGAACAACAAAAAAAAAAGTGGCAGAACTGGTCCCCACTGTTTACGTATGTCTTTCCACGGTGGAAATCCTGTGCCCAAAATTCAAGCTCATGCTTTTATTGTTACACCAGGTATCAGCAGAAAAACTTTTGCTGGAAAGAAAACACTTGGGAACTTTAAAAGGAATGTCTGTCATGTTTGGAGTATCTCTTCATGAGCTGAAACAATAAATAATAATCAAAATGAAACAAAGCAGGGACAAATTTTTTTGCTGCAACAAGAAGTTTTTTACATGTTTAGGTCTTGTATTCAGGACAGTATCACTCAAACAAATGTTAGAACTCACTGATGATCCTGTAAAGATATCCCTCATTAATTGAAGCACTAACCAGATTACAATCCTCTTGCATGCCATAAGTCCGCTGTGGGCATTCAGCTCTCTCCAGTAACATTTTGACCAGGTCTCGTGAGTGGTTCATGTGGAGCTCAGTGTTTTCAGCTGAGAGAATGCGTAAAACTTCCACCAGAGAGCCTCTGCTGGGAGGATTGCTGCCATCCTGCCCATGCTCTTCCCCAGGCTGTCCTTCAGCAATGAGCGCGCTGAATATGAAAGCAGAACATACCACCCCAAGAGCTGGATGCTTGCTCAGAAAACACATCTCCTCTTCCTGCAGTGCGTGATCTGCACTGAATGTTGGATTGTTGTTTGCGCTGCACAGCTTAAACTGGAAACCTGAAGAATCTGAATGGTAAAGGGGAAAAAACACAACCCTTAATTAGCGCCAATGCAATATGTTTGAAAGGATTTATTAATTGGTCAGCTAAGCTGATTTGCAGTGACAAGCTGTTTTTGAACAACAGGGAGCCTGTAAGGACTTTACAGCACAGAACAGCAGGAAACTAAGACAACTATGGCCTCAAAACTTCTTTAGAATTACCAATAAGCGGTTGTCTCAAAATGCCCTTCCCTCTTCTTAAAAATAAAGTCTATGGCTTTCATTTCAGTTTTGTGTTATTGCATTCTCTAATAATTCTTTTCAGTAAGAATAGGAAAATACCATGGCTTTCCCGTTTATTTCATCATGAAAACATGTTTTTAGTAATAAAAATAGCTGTAAATAAATATTGCTAGTCTAATACTATTTTGAATATGCAGTAATTACGTTACATAGCAATAATATGAAGCATGTTACATTGTCAAAATACTTTACCAACATCACTAAACTCCAGCTATACTACACAAAGAAAGAAGGAACAGGATGTACTTAAACATTTGTGATTGCTACTCAGACGGAAGAATTACAAAGCTGAGGTTATAATTTCACTCAAAGAACTCAGGGAATAAACAAGACAAACAAACTTAACTTGTTAACTCTGAGTGCAAAAGACATTTTGTACTATAAATCTCTCTTCTTCACAATCCTTCCTAATAAACCACTCCTTCTGCTTTTACAGTAATCTATCTCAATATCAAAGCACAAGAAATATAAAATAGTTTTACTTCTGTTTTCCACAGAAGTTTTGATTTTATTGATGGGCAGATGCTGGCAGTGACATAAATATTCAGAAAGTAAAGCATATGTTAAACAGTGACATATATGTTCATTTTGAACTGCAATACGATACACATCTTATTTTAAAGGAAACTGTTCTAACAAAGTATTTAAAATTGAAAAAGAACTGCTGAATTCAAATGGGCATTTAGTATGAAAAAATTAGTATATTTTTAGATATTAGGAAATCTTTTGGTGTTTAGATATTATTTAGTGTATCACTGTTATGAGGATATTATGAGCATTTATTTCTAAATGTTATTTTCTTACCTTCTGAAGAGAAAAAGTATGCTCGAGTATCAAGCTTTGTGGCCTTCTGAATCCTCAGAAGTATTTAGCTGCTGGAAGTCCAATGTTTTTAAAATTCCTTGATGGTGCTCTGGAAGCTGGAGAGGATTAGTTTATTGCTGCCTTGAAAAGTTTTCAGTTGCTATGGAGAGAGCTGCCCTTAAGGTAACAATGGAGGTGGATTGTACTTGCAAGTTCTAAGCATTGTATTATTGAATTTATTTCACATTTTCTAGTAGTTATCTTTTTGTGCAAACAGTCTATTTTAAAAGTACAAGATGTATAAAATCTACTAAAGAATGTAATTTTTTATGATGGATATGCAAGCACTCATAACTGCTGCCTGTGTTACTAAATTATTTGATCAATGCTACAACAAACCTAAAATTTGTTTTTTTCATTAAAATATTACTACTTTTAAAAAATATGAGAACACAATAGAAATAGAAATCTCTTCAAGCACATCCATAGAAATTCTATATTTTCTATTTGCAAAACACTGCCCATAGAAAAGAGCCTCTTTCATCCTCACTTATCTGTGTCACATTTGCACCAACTGAAAAAGCTGGGATAACTCAGCCTGTGGTGAAAAAAACTGTTGTCCACCCACTCAGATTTTCCAGAGGGACATTGTTACAAAGTTGACATTTACATCACTGCACTATTACAATATTACTGGACTGGAAGTTAGTGAAAATTGTCACAAGTGACAGATTTCTGCAGTGACCAGCACACCAGTCATATCATTCTCCCACCTTCCAAACCTTCCGTGCTGCTATGGAGGACCACCATCTCACCTGGCTCAACAAATCCTATGAAGCAGTAAGCCTGTAGTAATAGAAACATCATAATTCTCTTTAAAGATAGATTAACAAAAAATCCAGGACTCTAAAATGTCTGTAATGTCTCCTACAAGGTGGTAAGCTCAAAGGGAACAGCCTTGTTTTAGCAAGACTGAGAACTGACAACTGATGCTGACTATAAAAGAATTCAACTGACAACGCAAGCTTGAAGGAAATACAAAATGTAAACAAGTGTTCTCAAAACACAAAGTACAATTACAAGTACAGATTCTTGTGTGATGAAGGCTGAGTATTTTAAAAATCAGTCCTACTTTTAAATATTCTTTTATTTCATAAATTACCCAAGATATTTATCAAATAACATTTCTAAATATATCACTTTATAAAAACAAGAATTACAGAAATTTTTCATATAAATATTTTTTATAAGAATGACTGAAAAGCAGAAACACATGATAATATGCATTTCCTCTGGCTTTCATATAATTTGTTCTGTCAAACAAAGCTAACCATGTCCAGATTTTGTTCCACTAATAAAAATAATTCCTCAGATAATGGGGGAATATCTTCCAGCATTTAATTCTGGGGATTGCTTAATCTCCAAACAAATGTAGAATAGGTTTATCTGTATATAATTTGTTGTTTTGTGTATAATTACAAATTGAAACTAAGAATTCATTCCATCCAATTAAAGTGTACAAACAGAGGGTCAGTTGTTTCAGTTTACTGAGAAAAGCTAACATTTAAAAACACATTTGATGATTCATAACTATTGTTAGCTTCTTAGAGATTTGCATAATAATACCGGCTACAACTTACTTTAATATTTATATTACGGAATGATGGCAAAAAAAAGAAAATATTCAGTACATTAAAAAACAACAGATAGTAATTGGTACAGGCTGCAATGTCTGATCTCAAAGGGGAATTCACTTCCCTTTTTATGACTAAGTGTTGCAAACCTCTCCTGGCTTGGAAATGAGCTTCTCAGTGGTGGCAAAATCACTGACAGTGACTCAAGGCTCAACCTCTGCTTTTACCCTTGACACTGTGTTTTCATAGTCATGCCACTGTCCTTAAAGAACTATTATGTCTACACAGCACTTGGATTACTTCTTCTGAAGTAATTGCTGGCATCAGTTGCTAAGTCTTTTGTTCAAACCCTTGTGCAGCAGCATTATTCCCCCACCACTCATCCATCCCAAAGCTGTGCCAACTGATCAAATGGGACCACGACAATCGCAGAGCTGTGTAGTTAGATGCCCATTAGAAATTTACTGATACACTGAACAAAAAATCCATTTATACAGTTTAATATCTTAAAACTTCGCAAAGCTCCTACCACTAATACTGTAACTAGTGTTATGAGACTAACATTTTGACTCAGATTTCACTGCATGCCTTTTGGTCAATTTTGATAAAGTGGAAAAAAACTCCATGAACAATACTCATAAGCCAGAGACTCTCCATTTACTGATAATATGCATGGAAGAAAACCTTGAGAAGAACTGGAGAACTTGGGTAACTCAGATTGAAGTACATTACTATTCTAACATGACAACAGATATTCTAACAGGCTCCTTATAGCAAAACCAAAGGTAGGATGAATTTTCTGATTAAATAAACAATTAAAAAAATACTATTCTATTTTACACTTATTTACATACCTTGGCATGCTAAAGCAAGGATCTGAGATCAAGAATTTTCAGAAAAAAAAGCAGTATTTTAAAACTAGTTTGAACAATTACCATGCTGGGGTACTTGCAAGACAGCAACTTATTGCTGACAGGCATAGGTGTATGACCCAGGAAAAAAAAAGTAAAAGAAGAAATAAGATAAAAAGAAGAGTGACAAAAATGTGAACTTCTCCAAACTCTATTTCATTACCAGATTCATGATCCCAGACAAGTGCATATAAATTTTTTTCCACTCACAGATACAATCTTTTATGATTTAGAAAGCTCATACTGCAGCAACTTATGGTCTTAGTGAAAAGGAATGAAGAAAATTTAGAAATGGCATAACTAGACATAGAACACGCAGCAAGGCATCTCTAGTTTTAGGGGTTTAGTTAGTTAGTTTTAATTTTAAGTGAACCAGTAAGACTAACTGCAGCTTATCTGGTTTCTCCCACCTTCACACCTGCTGTGGGAACAAAAGCAAGTTGCCCATTCACAAATGCCATGGATAACTGCACTCTGCAATTTACTGGGTTTCAAATGATTGGCGAATAAATTGTGTAGGAATAGGAAAACTCTATTGAGGACTCACTCTGAGATGACAAGGGTATTTCCACAAGCCCTGCCAACATGACAAGTGGCTTTATTTTATTTTTACAGTAGAATGGGAGAGGATGTAGGCATAATTTTAGCAAGACCCCTGCTGAACTTCACATCATACTGGGTAATGAAGCTATATAACTCTTATTCCTTCAATACTGTGTAACTTATTTTGATGGACTGAGCAAATGCATTTTTTTCCTTTTTACTAATGGCAGCAATTATGGCAAACAGAAGAGAATCTTCTGGCATTGCAGCTTTCCTCCATGTTATTAATGTGATGTGTGCACATTGTATAATTATAGCCATAGGCAGTATATTGACATATGAAAGAACTACATTTTGCATGTAATTTGTAGCATTTCAATATATAAAGTATCTTTGCCAATGTAATGCCAGGGTGCTGTAATAAAAAATGTCAGTACTTTAAAATTACCATAGTCAATTAAGCTTTTTTTGGCATCACATGCCAATCTTAGCAATCTCACATATATTAAGGATGCCAATGAATTAAATAAATTAATATTACTGAAATTATCTGTTACATATTAGCATACATATATATATATATATATATATATATATATATACCTGAAA
>JAYDZK010000113.1:20325670-20338041 GCA_034509185.1 Euphonia xanthogaster
ATATATATATATATATATATATATATATATATATACCTGAAACAAATCTTGTTTCAGTTCAGGATTACAAAATTCACTTGTTAGCAGAGAGTTTTCCAAGACAACCTGGAAATCTATTTACATTAACATAGAATAGCAAGAAAGAAGTTATAGATTACTATACACTTTATGCCAGAAAATCCTCTTACATTTTAAGAAATATAACCCCAGAGGTGCATTCTCACATATTACAGAATTAAGGTGACATTTATTGTCCTAAAATATTACTGTTATGAAAACTGTTTTGAAATTAAACAAAAGTGTTCATTTATATGGAAAGTGTGATCTAAAAATTATTAATTGCCTCCATCTGACTACAGACTTCTCCCTTACACAATCTCCCTATTGCTCTATCTGGATGTTTTTAAAACAAAACAGAAAAAAGAAAACCAAAATACATTTGGATGTAGGTATAACCATCAAGACTATTCAGTGATAGCAATTATTATCAAGAATTTAGAACAGGAGATATTAGTGTCTTGGGTATGAAAAAAAGGAGGTTTCATAAATATGGATTTAATGTTGCTCATTTTTTACTTAAGGAACACATAGGTAAAAAAAAATGTATTTATTGTTCTTAGGAACATTAGAAACCTAACTTTTATGACGGTATCTAAACATTTAAGTACAGCAGCAAGTCAGCTTCAGTTATCTCACCTCCTCTTATACTAAAGAGATGCAGAAATCAGTTTCTAAGTTTTTCACTGCCTATTGTATGGTTTTGTTCTGCAGTATTATCAGATATGTTTATGTATATTGTTTCTTGGTTTTGTTCTTTTAGGTTTCCAAAGAAACTGGGCTCAAAAACTGAGTAGATCTTACTAAGAGTGTGTTACCTGATGCAAAGCACACTTACAGTCCTATCATATATGTTGAACTATTAATTTAGATATCCCAAATATCTAAATTAATAGATATTAGATTAAATCTAATCTAAATTAATAGATATTAGATATTATTAGATATCCCAAATGAAATATTATGAAGTATTACAGCATAGAACACTAATATTCAATGAAAAAAATAGAGTTTGAAATTGAAAAACAACCTTTTGAAAATTATACTGTTCACCTTGTAGGAAACTGACATATATTGTATGTTGCATATTTTTAGCCATTGACTTCTGATCTCAGCATATTGATTTTTTTTCCTTTCCTGCTGATACTCATCAACTTATGCTTGAAAACCACTCAAATGTTCTTTATGTATTCGTGTATTTTTTTTCTTTAAATAAATATTCATAAATATTTATAAATAATTTTTACTATTAGAGAAATTGAGATAACAAGAGATTACTCACTTGTTTTTTAAACTATGACTCAGTTTTCAGATCTAAAGAAATTCTCACAATACAGAAGAGTAATTTCAGGCAAAAGCCTGTTGTCTGAGAGGTGACTGTTTCTCAAGGTCTTCTAGTCCATCCTCAATAAAAGAAAAATACCTAAGTTTCTTAGTCATGAATACAAGCCAGAATGAGAGGAGACAGTTTCTTTCCATCTCTTTGTCTTAAATTCAGGAAGTGTGTTAGTGGTACCAACAGTAGGAAGAGTTAACAGAATATTTGACTGATTAGATGGGCAACTTTGATAGTAACAGATGCTGAAGCAATAAAGGCGAAAAGGAAAAAAAAAAAAAAAGAAAATCCTAGAATGGAAGAACAATGAAAGAACCAGTATTGATAGAAAAAAATTTAGCAAACTACAAATTTCACTGCATGACAGTGACCTTACTTCTACCTTTATTAAAACTACTGACAAACCACTATCTCTCCCCTAAACCTGGTATATTCATTGTTCGAAGGCTTGGCAACAAACGTACTGAGAAGGGGGTTCATAATAAGAAATGTTTATACTTTATGAAAGAAACTTTTTCACTTTTAAAATAATTGTTTCTGTCTATATAACCATACCAGTATATGAATACCCGTATTCACAATAAATGCACATATGCAACCATTGGATTCTAAAGTAAATGCTTGCTTTTTTCTAACCCATAAGAAAATAGAAAAATTAACTACTATTTGAACTTTGCAAATACAGTTTGAGTTATACACACTAAATTGTTGTATCCAATTTAGGAACAATTATCTTTTTTATCATAAGAAGACACACTGTTCATTCTGCTCAGTGTTGGCCACAGAATTCTTTGTATCTCTAGCTCCTAGAAAAGAATTTTTGTAGGCATCTCTTGGTATCAACTGTTAGTTCAATGGCCAATCCACTTCTATCAGTTACTGTAGCCTTTAGTTTGAATTAGGTTGTATATATTTTTGTGGGTCCATGGCAACTATAATTTTAGAAAATCCTGAAATGCTATCTTCAAAGCACTATGCTAAAGATAAGCTCAGCTTAAAGCTAACAAATTGATTAAAATGAGGTAAAAAGAGCAAGAGCTAGAAACCCACACAAGGAAGTGTAAGTTACGTCTTAAAAAGCAAAACAGCAGTCTGGAGCACAGTGACCATTTGGTACCAATACTCTCTCTGTGAAGATTTTTCAAGCCTTCCCTTGGGCTGAACGAATTCTTCCTAAAGTACAGAAATAAGATTTATCTTCTCCTTTGCTACTCATGTCTCTTTATAGATAAGGACAAGAAAAAATCTGTTACAAAAAAAAAAAAAAAGAAAAGGATTTAAGGATTTCAGGTAGTCTTGAACTGCAGTCCATGCTAACTCTTTTCTAAGCAAGTGTTTGTACTCTGATTTAGCAGCTAGCAAGCTCTCATGTGTGCTACGGATTTGTACTGAAGGGCTCAATGTGAGCAGCTTGTGAACAATGAAAGCAGAAAGTTTCCTGGAGCTGAGGGTCTGCTACAAGCAACTTACCTGTTTAGTATGACACTAACCAAGCCTCCTGCAGCTCTGATTTCACTGTGGTTCTTGTTCCCATGCTACCATCCAAACACTTGGAAATAGATTTTGAAGTATGCAAGAATAAATTTTATTCTAATCGTCCTTTCCCCACTGCCTTCTTATATACACACACACCCCCACCCCAGGAATTTGAAAAACCATAATTATAAAGTGTAATCTTAATTTTCACATTTTATTCAGATGAATTTAAAGTAAGTAATTATGAACAATTGGATATGCTTTCTTACATTTAACAATATACAATCTGCAACCCAGTGTGAGGTTCAAAGTAGCCAAGTAGAACAAGTCAATGGCTGGCACTCATAAGCTAGAAAAAGAAAGCCTAAGTGGATTAGTATGCAGAGCATTAGGACATTGAAGTAATTTTCAAAATTAACTCCCTACAAGGAGAGTTGGGGGATTTTTTTACCAGAATTTTATTTTAAAAAAAATGGGTTTTTTTTTCTGAATAAACCTTGAAAAGAACTAAAGAGGAAACAGAGGAAATTTTATGTAAGAGGAAGATAACTAAGTCCCTCCATAAACCAGTGACAAAGTGAAGAAAAAGGGTAGTATGAGTCTGTTTGCACTTTCAGAGAGATGGATAGAACCAATGTACTGGGTTTCCTCTCCATCTTCTGAGTGATGACTCACTGCACTGTTTCTATGCCCGCTTTTGAGGGACATGGAACTCTTCTCCAAATAAATGTTGCCACTTGAAGTCAATAAATGACACTGGTATATTGGCTAACTTCACACTTTTCTGTGTATGCATTAACTTTGGTTTGCGCTCTTAGTGCAGCAAGGAATCTGAGATACACCTGCCAAAGACAACCTTTACTGTCATTGAAAAAGGAAAATACATGTGCATGAGAGAGGGAGCAATAGACACCGCCCCATTTCCCTCTGGCATGCTCCTTTATGTTATCTCTTCTATAACATGTTGATAAAGCTGAATTAAATCTTTCAGAATGCAAATTTCTAGCTTTTTGTCAACAAATCAATTCTTTAAAAATCTACAAACTTTACAGTAAAGCTGAGACCCTTAACCTGCCTGCAACTCTTTGGTCTCTAATCTGAATATTTTCTGTAAAAGCATAGTTCCAAAAAGCCTTTTAACATATGCATGGAAACCACTAATTGTCTTTCACCTATATTTTTTTAAAAAGACAAAACACTGTGCAACCTTTATTATTCATAATTGAGTATAGTCTTAATTATTTATCTTTTCTCTTTCTTTTATTTTCATTTCCCCCCCTCATTTAAAAAAGGAGGTTTTTTTTTTTTCTTTTTCAGTGTCATCTCCTGAATAAGTGAGGCTACAGCCCACAAATCTGTGTAGGTAACATGGGTCTTATCTAAATTTGCAGTATATGGAAGTATCTGGATCAGTCATCCTAGGATCTCTGTACAGTCATTGGAGACTGAGGCATTTTAGGAGGCAGGCCTATTCCACATCAAGATTTTGGATGAGAGGAATTGCACTGTAGCCTCTGTAATTATAACATCCTTGACAGCTAAAAGAGCCTTGAGAGATTTCCTTTGCTGTAGACATCTGTACTATTAATTACATTTTGCCAGTTAAATCCCTCTCTGTCCCTGTATGAATTCCCTCACTCCTTTCACCCCAGTAAGTTATTAACAATTTAACCACTTCTAAATATATCTTTCAGAAGAGCAAAAATATCCAAGATTCCTGCAAGTTTTATGCAAAAAAAAAGGGCTAGAAAAAGCATTTTACTAGTACCTACATGCAGGAAAGCTGCAGACATAGGACTCAGCTATAGACATGAAATAAACAAAAAGAAATGCTATGAAAACCATAAGCCATACTATTAAAAAAGAATCCAAAGAAAAGATCCAAAGCCATTGTACAGAAACATCTTTGTTGCATCTGATACTTGTTTAATTTATAAAGGGTTTCCAATATTTTTATATTCATGAAAAAGAATTCACTGATGGTGAGGCAGTATAACAGGATGTTGACCACCAGAATGTAATGAAGCAATCCCTAATAAAATGCATCTGTAGAAGAAGCAATTTATGATTTCAGGGAAAAAAAAAAAGTCCATTTGCTAGTTGAGAAACAGATCTCATATGATTTTTTTGAAGAAAAACACAACTTTTACAGGGTAGAAAGTTCAGGAATATTTTTGTGATGTGAAAACCACAGTAATTCAAGCCCAGAAGTTAGAAACTATCTATGAAAATAATTTTCTCTTATTAATGACAATAAATGCTGACATCAATACCAAGAAGACAGAAATAAAGGATTAACTCAGTTTTCTTTTAGCAGTTTTTTTTTTTTTTTTACTACTTGTGCTACACTGTATTAAAGATTATAAAAGTAGGCATGCTGCACCATTTTACTACTGCTGCCCTCTGCTGCATGGAACAGTTTCCATGCGTCTTTATTTCATATTAAGCTGGTGATGACTAGTTTTAGAGGTAGATGTTTAAGTGCATATGCCAGATTGCTTTTGTTTATTTCTCTAACTTGCAATGAAGTTTATTTGGCAGCAGAGGAATTAGAATTTTACAGTAGGACTCAAAATTGTCAAAGTAAATAAATGATTATCAAAGATGCTATATGATATAATGAAGAAATATATTCTCAATTTTGTTTTGCAAAGTAGATTGACTTACTTGAAGAGATATTTTGACTCAATTAAACATGCTGCAATACTCATGACATTAATGTTAATGTCTTTTTAAATGTCATCTCTCAATGAATGTTATAAATGAGGAGGCAGTAAGAACAGAAGATCCAACATGAACAGTCTATGAACAGTCTACAGTACAGTTTGTTCCAACATTTCTCTTTCTTACTCTTTTTTTTTAAATCAAGCCATCCATCTGTACATTTCAGAAGAAAGTGCTACTCTTCCATACCATACTTCCAACAATAATAAATCTATTATCTGCAAAGATGTGACTTGCACTGCAGGGTAGCCCAGTCACATTGTGACATAACATAGCTTTGAAAACACATCCTCAAATGGGTGCACATTCAACTACTCATGCATTTAGCTAATAAAATGCATAGAAAATTATGTGATGATTGCCACAGATTCTTAACAATATCCCAAAAATGAAACATTTGTATTTTTACAGCACAAACCTTAGCTTAGGCACATCAGTAATTTAGACATATTCACAAATTATGAGGCATGTTTTTTTCTTCCGGTGCATTTTCTGAAACATCCATGGTTTTGTTGAAAACCTTGCAAAAGTCCATGGCTTTTGTCCATTTTATTCTGTTTAATAAGTATTTGCAGTATTTTGAATTACTTTTTGACTGGAATAAGCACAAGCTGCAAGGCATGGAAGAGAAGAATGGAAAGTGAAATTCCTTATTAAAGGAATAAGCCAGAGTAGAGGACCATAAAGGCTAAGAAAAGCTCTACTGGCCTTAAGCATTGCTTTACCTTGTTCAGCATTGTATTACACCAACAGAAAATGCTATTTAGACAGTGCATGCAAGCCCAACACTGTTTGGGGTCCATTCCCCTCACACACAGCACATGCAGTCATCAGAACGAGCTGCTAGAGAGCACAGCCATGATTGCTGCCTTTAGTAAATGCTCATAAACATTTTCCACACATTTAGCTAATCCATCTTGGCACTGCTTTCATAAGATACTGTGCTAAAATATTTTTGAAATTCCCCACCTCGTGGGTAAAATAGGATTTTCTTTCATTCCTTTAAAGTCAATTTCCTCTTAGCTTTTCCTTACTAAATTTTTAGCATATTATAAAATTCAATCAATAACAGTTCTGCACCCATTTTATTCACAACCTTGTCATTGTCAAATGGCAAGCTAAATGGAATCCTTGTTGCTCTTAAGAAAATATCATGTCCCCATATTGAAACTATTAAGTTAAACTGCTTACTTTGAAGCTGCTTGCAAAGATATAATTTTCCTTTTATGTTATGGTCCTTCAGATTTCAGCTAGTTCCATATAAAGACGGGATACAGCCTGCTTTTGTTTTCTTCTAGCTTTCTTAGCAATAAAGGCCATTTTCAACAGACAAGTCAATTGAAAACACCATTAGTCTAAAATAAAAAGAAATTAAACACTCTAAGTAGTGATTCATATGAAACACTGTCTTCATTTTTGTAGTGGCTGCTTTCAGGTGCTCTTACCACACCAGTAGCATGCTATACTGGAATAATTTATTGAGAGTGTTTATTTGTAAGATAGTGACATAGCATGTCATGCTGATAAAGGCTTGAGGAATGCTTCACAAATAAGAGAGTCACCACCCAAGGGAGTTTAGAGCTGTTACCCATTGCACCAAGCACCCAACAAAGCTTCTTTGATTAAGATTAGTCTAATACACCCCAAGATCTCTAAGCCTGTACCTAAACAGAAACCTAAACTAGGAAATGCTGGACATATGTACAGACACATTCTACCTTGACAATCCTGGCTGATTCCATTTGCTGGGGCTGCTGAGGGAATAGTTCCACTATACTATTTCCACTAATCACATAGTTCAGCAAAGAGCTGCTGCGGAGGGACCCAGTGTGAGGGAAGACTAGATAAATATATTTATCAGCATGATTCAGGTGGTGTTTATGAGAGATGGGATAGCTGAACTGACAGGCACTGACACTGGCAGCTGCAGAAGCAGCACTGCACACGAGAGCAGACGTGCCTTGTCACGGGACTTTGCCCAGGCGTGGCAGTACTACACACTAGTACAGTGGGCATGCTACCACTACAAGGTAACACTGCTTGAAGGTGGCAACTTTGAGCGTATACACCAAGCCAGCCTTTGTCCTGTCAGCCTGCCTAAAGCACAGTCCTTGCCTATCCAAAGACATTAGCTGACAGCTTCCTTTACAGTCCTGCTGCTCTCAATCATCTGTACGAGAAAATACTGTTGGTTTGGCTGTTGACTGAGAAAATACTTTTCTGTTTGGGATGCACTGGGGTCATCACTGATGAAATTTTTAAGGTTCCATCATCAAGAAAATGGCCATTTGTGCTTTTAGGGTTGCTGTCTTCTTACAGTGTCTACAACATAGACCACTCTGTAACAGCACACAATTCCAGCAGCTTGAAGAGGAATCCAGCCTTATTCAACTGCAGGAAACTGAGCAGAAAATTTATACACTTGGCCACATTCCATGATGTTTTATTTAAATATTCCTATCAAGTAAGAGTTTTTGAATTTGAATTTCTAGCCTTAGCTATAACTCAAATTGGGAACTCATCCAGGATGCCCAAGGCTGAGAATCTTAAAGTGATGTGTAAAACACTTCCATAAGTGGTTAGTTCAGTAAAGAATTCATTTAATTTGATAAGAATGGAGCTCTTAAATCGTGTATCATGGAGGACCACACATGAAACATTAAGGAGCACAACAGCATAATAAAAAATATTATCAAGAAAAAGAATTAATTGGTTTGATTACATATTATTGCACAAATATGGAAGACAGCTGCAACACTATCACTAAAACCTACCAAGCTCTCATTCTTAATATGGTAATTCATCTGATGAATATTCATGAACTCTAACTGGTAGTGATTCCACAGTTCATGTGTCGGCTATGTGATTTGCAACATTGCCATAAAAATCCAGACTAGTAGAAAACATCA
Organism: Euphonia xanthogaster; assembly: GCA_034509185.1. Taxonomy (NCBI): domain Eukaryota; kingdom Metazoa; phylum Chordata; class Aves; order Passeriformes; family Fringillidae; genus Euphonia; species Euphonia xanthogaster. The sequence goes on from JAYDZK010000113.1 coordinate 20,334,173, forward strand.
AAAAAAACTAACAGACTGTACAAATTTCCCTTCTTTCCAGATTGTCTCTTACTCCCTATGCAGCAGTTAAGTACTATACTGGAGATCCTGCTCAGATTTAAATTCATGTCCTTTTGACCAGGGAAAGAAACAGACCACAAGAGAAGTTTATCCTTCAGAATTCTGTCATTTGTATATTTACTTTTTTTCTGATTCATCACAGTTTAGAGAACTGGATTTAAAATCTTTGCTTAAAAAGATAGCACTTTCAATTATCCATAACTTATCTACTACAAACATAAACTAAAGATGAAACAGTAAAATTACTGAACATTCCAAGTACTGCAGCTATAACTTTGTATAATGATTGCTTAATCTTGGCAATAACTCTTGATTACTTTCTCAATAGTTTAATATAGGAAAAAAAAGCCCTTCTAATAAAAATTAAAATGTATAACTAGATAATAAGTGATTTCTACTGTATATTTTGAAAATATTTCTGAGTCCAGAAGTTATTCATTGGTGAAATAAGTCATTGTAGTTTGTTACCACAGTCTTTAACAAAGACTGTTTTAATAATAAATAGTGGGACATGCACATAAGATAAAATCACTGAAACCTTTGCTGAATTTATAAGACTGTAATGGATTTCCCTGACAAAATTTGCATAAGTGCAATATATGCCATTCCAAAACCAATTTAAACACAGAAAATAACTCACTGGTTGGGACTGATATTGCCATGAAAAATCTATCACAAAAGATGTATCAAATTCCCTTGAGACACTTTCTCAAGGAAAGAAAGATAAAAGTACATCAGCTAGATGTTCACAAATTATTGGACTTGAATCCACCAATTCACCTGCTCTATCATATTTCTGTAGGGCTCCAGTTCTGCCAGTTACTGCATGATGTGCAGCATAGAGCATTTTCCTAGAGTGAGCCTACACAGGAGCACAAATAAGTATAGTTTGTTTTAGGCATAATAAACCCAGCTTACATTTTCAGCAGCAGTGAGTTTCAAAAAATTTCTCAGGAAGCAGCTGTATATGACTACAGGCTCATTTACATGTAGCACTCTTATGTCAGTTTTGAAAGTGATATTTAAACTGGTTTCACTAAAGCTAAAAAAAAAAAAGATGTTAAAGTATAATTTGTTGTAAACTTCAAAATTTTGATTTTAAACTGATTAAAAGTCAAGTCACATTTTAATGAATATGAGTGTGTCCACAAGGCACACATCTCTGAACAATAGATAGGGTGGCTGAATAGCATGGTGGTTGGAAGCCTGCTAACTTGAAAAGCATTATTAGTTGCCCTGTCCTAGGTCTTTACAGGTTAAGCAACTGGCATTCCAAGCATTCTAAGATTTGAGGGACAAAGTATTTCCAGCATGCTGCACAGATAAACACAGAGCTGGAAGTTCATTACTTAGCCACAAAGCAAGATTAAAGGATATTTTTAATCTAAGTGAAAAGGAATAACAGGCCCATGAAGGAAATCTTGCAGGAAGTAAGAGCATATTTCTGAAACAAAGCAGATATTACAAGAACAAAGCAGGGAGACAGTTTAATGTTTTTCTGTTGTTGATAGGAGTGGAAAAATATGTAATCTCTGTAAAATGATCAAAAGATATGGTAGAAGAATAGCTTGACATGAATTGTCTCAGATCTAAGCCATACAATCTGGTCTCTGATTAAAGAAGGCAATTATCATGTTGTTTTCTGACCTTGGAATCTATTAATCACTTGTGCTATATAAATATGTATTCGCATACAAGCAATTTGGCATAGCCCTACATACTGGCTAAGCATCTAGACCAATGGAAAAGCATAAGTGGAACTTTAGAACAGTTTGAGCTTGAAGGGACTTTAAAGATCATCTAGTTCCAACTACCCCATTGTGAGCACCAGATCAAGTGAAACACTCAACATCTTCAGAATACCAAACACATTGATTTCTACTCATGTTCTGAGCTCCCAGTAAAGCACTAGTATGGAAGTTCTCAAGATAGTCTCTTAGTAAACAGAGCTAGAAGTCATCCCAGATGATGTACATATACGGCTTTCAGTGCTACAGAAAGTGTCTTTTTGCTTGTCAGTAAAAATCTATCTCCACAAATGATTCCATACAAATAAACAGGTCACATTTCAGCCTTATTTCAAATGCTGGAAAACCATAATATAAGCAAGCATAGAACTTGAATGAGTATGTTCTGCAATAAAATACATTTGGCAATGTCTTATGAAAACATACATTCTCTTTTCCAAGACAAAATAAAACATTGCTATTAACTGTCAGAGTTCCTGACAAAGGAAAGTTAGCTGAGTATTTTAGACAGTAAAGAAACACTTTAAAGGAATCACCCCAGTGGATACATGTGAGAGAGAGAAATACATTTCATAGCTAATGTTGCTAATTTTAGCTGTCACTGAACTTGTAGTTTAGTTTGACTTTCATAGCACTAAATTTAGTTTCCATTTTATTATGCCATAGTTCAGCAGTGGAAAAAATCTTCTGCAGGTATCCATACTCAAGCTCTAGTTCTGGTAACCATGAATACATCTGAGTCATCAGTAAATACCATCACTACCTCCTTCTTCCAGGTGATTTAGGACATTTTGAACAGGGTATGATCTATATTCTCCATATTTATTGGATCCTTCCAGTAGAGTTGTTAGGCCTGACCTTCCAATTATAAACCCCCTATTTACTCTTCTGTAAGTTATTATAGCTATCTCCTAATTCTTTTCTTATTACTGTTTCTATCAGTCTACCTTACAGAAAATTAGATTAGCAATCTTAAAGTAATCAGGTAACGCAGAGCTTGTTTTAGAGACTGGTGTAGTATTTGTGTCTTGCTGTACCTCTGGCATTGGTAATGTCTTCAATAAGAGATTATGCAATAGAGCAAGCAGCAATTTCCAGCTCTTTCAGAACAACTTCTAGGATACTTTTAATATTTTTTTTCTTAACATATGTAAAATTTGAGGAGAATGTAATTAACGTTACAGTGACCTTCACCCAGCACAACACTTACAGGGCCTTGTGTTCTCAGGATGGATTAGCCTTCTGTTGTGAGCTTTTGCTACAAAAAGTAGAGATGGACATGCACATGTGCTGTCTACATGACTACCCACCCATACAATAAACATTGTGCAGATAACTGAATCTTCTTGCTTCATTTGAAGTCTCTCAATCTGTTGTAGTCAATACCATTTTAGCAAACAATTTAAAGAGTCAACAAAACCAGAAGTACTGTTTGCAATTACACTGATGCTCTCTGATGTGTCAAAGCCATATTGCTTCTAATTGCAACTCCATTTCACTTCCTCGGAAATCTGTAAAGAAATAAATGTACCTCATTAAAGTCTGAAAAAAACCCGATAGAAACAACACAATGGACATTTACTGAAAGACAACAAATGGACATTTACAGAAAGACAAGTGATGCAGTCAGCAAAATATCTTCATCCTGACATTATGACAAAAACATTGGAAATAAAATTGACCATATTTATATCCCCAAGAGGGGCAAGTCTGCTGTGTAAACAAGTTTCTGAAATTGAGCCAGGAGAATTCCTGTCAGTTCTGTATCTCTAATAATAATAATAGGCTAATGTTCTTTGCATTTCTGTAGACTTTCCAATTTTAAGATTTAAAAGCAATTACCTGATCTTGATAATGCTTCTATGAGACAAACACACATTATGCCTTTATTAGCAAGGGAGATGGAGGCACACAGTTTTTCATTTGCTATGTAATGAGCTGCTAACCAGAACCACCAGTGAATCACTCACACATTCTCTCTGTCTGTTGCTAATATTGTTTAAACTGACCCTAATGTCGTGTATGATGACAAATGCCTGCCTGGAACGAGATCGGAAGAGC
>JAYDZK010000113.1:20338316-20365765 GCA_034509185.1 Euphonia xanthogaster
TTCTCCTCCTCTGCCCTGCTCCCCTCTGCCCTCCTCTACCATGCCTTCTTCTCCTCTGCCCTGCTCCCCTCTGCCCTCCTCTACCATGCCTTCTCCTCCTCTGCCCTGCTCCCCTCTGCCCTACTCTACCATGCCTTCTCCTCCTCTGCCCTGCTCCCCTCTGCCCTCCTCTACCATGCCTTCTCCTCCTCTGCCCTGCTCCCCTCTGCCCTCCTCTACCATGCCTTCTTCTCCTCTGCCCTGCTCCCCTCTGCCCTTCTCTACCATGCCTTCTTCTCCTCTGCCCTGCTCCCCTCTGCCCTCCTCTAGAATGCCTTCTCCTCCTCTGCCCTCCTCTAGCATGCCTTCTCCGCCGCTCCGCTGCCCTCCACTCCTCTACCCTGACCTCCTCTGCCCTTCCTGCCGCTCCCTGCCCTGCCCTCCTCTCCTGTACCCGCCTCAGCGCCATTCCCGTCTCCGTGTCGGACTCGGAGCCGCACACAGCCCCACTGGCTCCCGCAGCTCCCACAGAGGCGGCAGGGGAGGCTTGCAGTGCGTGCGGGGCAGCGGGGCCGCTGCTGGCGGTGCGGCCCAAGGCGGGTGTGAGGTGCAGCTCCCGCCGGGATGATCCCCGCGTCGGGGAAGGCTGCGGGACTTGGAGCCCGGGGCTTAATGAAAAGGATGGAAGAGGGTTCAGTCTCCCCTCGCTTTGGGGCGCTGTTCCTTTGTGAGGCTTGGCCGCATCGGACGCCAGCCTGGCTACCCTGGCAGAGGGAGACCATGGCCGAGCCGCCGAGTTATCCCAGGGTGGCGTTGGAAGAGAAATCGCAGTCCAGCCGCTGGCGCCGAGGGGGGCTGTGAATATCTCCCAGCCTGAAGACCCCACAAGTCCGCAGTGCCCGCCAGTGTCAGACTTGGAGACGCACCAAACCCGGGTTCTTTCATTGTTCACAAGACACACTCTCCAATGGTCATTCCTCAGCCCAGTAACCAGAGTAATGAGAGACATCTAGAAGTACTTCAGGATGGGCAGGATCCTTCTTCACTTGCTTTGCAGTTCCAGGAGGAAACAATAAAACCTTATTTGCCAGCTGGTTTTTGGTGAAGCCCCGTCCTCAGTGTGTGGGTCATGGAATATTGGGATGCCAGTGCCAACTTGTCATCTGAATGTCAGTGTGGGAAAAAATTTCTCCATTTTGCAAATACCTGGAATATACCTAGAAAAACCTGGAACCTAACTCAGACAAAGTCCAGAATAATGTAAACCATTCAATTTCTCTTTCTATTAAAAAAGGGATCAAGTAATGAAGTTGAACAATTTCTTCTGAATATGTAGCAAAGTTATAAACAAGAAATTACAAAGTTAGGAACAGCTGGGAATTGCAGAAGCCCACTAGTGAGTGGACAAAAGTAATGTTCAGTTAGAAAAAAAGTCTTGTTTGGTTGTGCTTGAGTGCTAAATGAAAATAAACTGTATCATATGACAAATTTCAAATACTCTTTCTCAACCATAAAATTTGCAAATTATTCTTTAGTGTTTAACAAAAGTACTGAGATTATTACATGAAAACCTTACATTTAAATATCTTTCTAAATGTGTTTTCTAAACTTGTATATGGTAGATGGAAAGTTTGGGAAATGGAATGAGTTTTCTCTTAGAGAATCCTACAACTATATGACAAATTAGGTAATGGCAGTCACCAGTCCACTTTCCTTGATGTAAAAAGAGGTACTGAAAAGCTTTGGTGTAATACTTTGATCTCCTTCTAACATTTCAGTTTTGAACTTAATACTAAAATCACAGCAGGGAAACAAAATTAGGGGGAGAAGAGAAGTGCTTGTTAAGAGAATGGTTCAAAGCTGCGCCAGGAAAAGTTCAGACTGGACGTGAAAGAAAATAACCTAGATATTGGTGGTAATCATCACTGCCAGTAACTGGAAGCAGTTGGCTGCTGAAAGATATTTTGGAAGGTGAAAAGTGAGAAACCAGTGTTCCTTTGAAAATGTTTTAAAAAATAATTGTTGAGACAAAATTTATGAAAATGGCAAGGTTTGGTAGAGTAAAGAGAATAAACTGGGGAAAAGGACAAGAATGTAGCCAGAAGTTAATTTCATAGAATCTGAGAATGGGATGGGTGGTCCATGACTTTCTTGGCAACTATTTTGGTATCTCAGCACATTCACAGTCAAGGATTTCTTCCTAACATCTAATTTAAACCTGTCCTTTTTAAGTTTAAAGTCATTCTCCCTTGTCCTATCACTACATGATCTTGTAAAAAGTCCTTCTCCAGCTCTCTTGTAGCCTCCTGTAGCCAAGGTGCTCTAAGTCCCTGGAGCCTTCTATTCTGCAGGCTGAACAACCCCATCTCTCTCGGCCTGTCTTCATAGCAGAGGTGTTCCAGCCCCCTCATCATCTTGGAGGCCTCCTCTGCCCCCAAGTCCTCTGGGCTTGGTTCAGCAGGTCCATGTCCTTCCTGTGCCAGTAACCCCAGAGCTGGATGTAGCACTCCAGGTGGGGTCCCACCAGAGAGGAATAGAGGGGGAGAATCGCCTTCCTCGCTCTGCTGCTTACACTTCCTCTGCTACAGCCCAGGACATGTTTGGACTTCTGGATTGTAAGGGCAAATGGCCAGCTCATGTCCAGCTTCTTATCCACCATCCCCAAGTCCTTCTCAGTAGGGCTGTTCTCAGTCCATTCTCTACCCACCTGTATCTGTGTATTTATGCAAACAAATTGAAAATTATTTGTTAATTCGTTTCAAGAAATGAGCCATTTCTGATCACTTTTTGCCAGTGGAACATGGCATCATTTGAAAACATTAGGAGAATAATGCTATAAAATTCAGGAATGTTTCCTACAGGAGGACAGTGTTGGGTGGAGTGGCTGAGATATACAAATAATAATAAGTAATGATGTTTAAATGGTAGTTAAGATTTATCTATGACATTATGTATCTATTCCATAAAACTTACCTATGGTAAACAGAAGTGGGGCTCATGGTCATTATAAACAAATTCTCTCCAGCTTTAGCTGAACTAAAAATTGAACAATTCTTGGTAAACAGCAATTATCAGCTTAGTGTCAAGATCATGGATACAGAAGGAAATAGATAAGAGAAATATAAACAGAATATAGCCAAAGCAGGTGCAGTGGCTTTATGGCAGTCTGTGCAGAATAGGAGAGGGAACTTTTAGCAGCAGCACTCTGTATGGTATTGAGTAGTACTTTTATGCTTAGTTTTTCTACTCTGTGTATCAGTGGTGGAGACAGAAGTGGTAGAGCCCTAATTTCTGATGCTTAGCACAACTTAATCTTCCCAAGGGTTCACTGGTGTGAACACATCAGTAGCTGCTTGGGGAAACAATTTGGTGTGCATTAAACACAGAGATTGTATCAACACTATGAGCAGACACACTTCATTGATTTTTCACCTGTCCTGGCACTAGGTTAGGAAGTGTTTATGGAGGTACCAAGGCAGATGCTTGCCTTGGAAGTTTATTTGTAATTTTGTAGGAGCTTCTGTCTGTGTTCTTAACATTTGCTCAAGAAATGCTACCAGCTCAGTCTCCATTCTGAATTAGTATGGAAAATAAAATCAACAGAATTTTTTTAGTTTGACAGATGCTTTGTTTCCAAAAGTAATGATTTTCAAGCCAGGGAAAAAAAAATCTACAAGGAATTGTTTTGATAGCAGTTTTCTGAATAGCCTGGAGCTATTGATGATGAATATAATCAACTAAAAGCTATTGTGTTTTGTACATAATTGCATAAGATATCAGTTAAGAAGTAGATTCTGCAGAACTCATTTACTGTGAGATAATTGTTTTAGGCTTTGTGTCAGAGAGAGTCTAGAGTTCTCTTCAGTCTCTAGACTAGATCAAGTAATTGCACCCTGATGTATCCATCCTTCTGTGCCGACCGCAGCGATGACCTTGGGTGAGTAGTTCAGCTAGATAAGGCTGCATTTTAGATATCTACGTTATATGAGATGAATTCCATCGCCTTCAGGCACCTTATCTGAGCCTACCTATGAAAGAGATTATATTGTCATTGCAAGTGGTAATGATTAAAACTGGAGAAAATTTGGCACCATTTATTTATGAAAATGAGAAGAAAAATCCCACATCACACACATTAGTATGAAACACATAGTGCTGAGGTGTCTTCTCCACTCTGAATCTAATTTAAACAGCAACATTCACAATAGGCAATTTTTTTCCTATTCCAAGCACTGAACCGACAGGACAGTGATTTTAAGTATACAGAACTTTTTGGAAAGAAAAGAGAAACAACTTACATGAGCAGAAATACTGGGATTTGGGATTAAGCATGGTAAGGCCTAAGAGCCTTCTTTGTTTTGTGGAGTTTAACCAAGTGCAACCCAACTCTCTTCTGTGTCTGAGCAATGTATGAGGTGTGTGGGCAATGTCTTACTCATATCCGCTGTCAGGTCCAAATGACAAATGCACAAAGGTCTGTGCCCATATGCATTGATCTCTTCCCCAGTGGCTGTTCAGTTGTTTGAGGGACCATAGGCTGAACGATGTGTCCTTGCTCTGGCACTGCTGTCCCATGCTGCAAACAGCAGCTAATGATGACAGTCACTGCCAGGTGTGAGCAGGTCTGGTCAGGGCTATGGCTCTCAGCTCCTGTCCCCAGGTGTGAGCACCACTGCACTGGCTCACTCTCCACTCACTTTAGTTTCTCTGCTGTTCTCACTTCAGTGCTCTCTGTCTTTCTGTAGGAGGCATTTTGGATCAGGCTCTGGTCTCTCAGTACCTTGCAGGGGGATCAGCAACATACTTCATGTCTAGCCTGTGGTCCTGTCCAGTTTTTGTTCAGTCATGATGTTCAGTCCAACTATAGAGTAGCTGGACATAAAAATATACACATATCAAACTATTTTGATGTGATAACACATAGAGCTGGTATGCAGAGCAGCCTGACTGTTGAGCTCTCCATGCTTCCTGCGTGGTGGTGCCAGGCTTCTTCTCTGAAGGTCCCAGAATTAGCAGGTGCTCCCAGGTGCTGAATTTGGTCACCAGAATACTTCTGTCACAAACTCCCAATTTTTTATAGTTAACTTACAAATACCTTTAAAAAAATCATTTTTTTCCATTGTATGTTTCCTTTCTTTCTTTTGGGAAAGGTAACTTTAATTTATAAGATTCACTAAGCTGGGTATAAATACAGTAGGACCAGCAGCATGTACTGTTTGCAAACGTAGACCAGGAAAAGTGCTTGCCTTACTAACTCATCCAAAGGGCAAGCAGAACCCTGTATTCCCAGATATCTGTAGTACATACCAGGAAACAATTTTATCTTTAGTCACCTCCGTGGGAAGCAGGTGTTGTTTTTCTCATTTGCACAGTTTTGTGCAAAGCTCTTCACAGCTATTTCCTATTTCCTCCTGAAAATGACAATGACTTTCTTTATTGCAAGGAGTATTACAGGACTTACTATAGTAACTTAAGAGACTGTTATCTCTGAAGGCTGTTATCTCTGGGCTTTACAGTGTTCAAATGACATAAATTGTAGAATAGACTTTTGGTTTACTTAATTTTTAATTCTATTTTAAATAACCTGAGGATGGGAGTTTTGTGTTTGTGTTTTCCTGGTGGTTTGATTTGGTTTGGTTTGTTTTAAATCAGGTCTTTTATGTATGACATTACTTGGTTAAGTAAGAAAAGGAAAGCCATACATTGTTCAGATATCTTTCTGTTTCTGTGGTTGGTGGGAGTTCTTCACCAGCTTAACCAAAGGTGTAGAATAATATGTGGAATAATGTGTGTCCAGCCAGCAAAGGAGTGGTCAGGAAAATTGAGCTCTCAGGACGAAATCAGAAGTGACCCATGTTTCAAGATAGCCCTTCTTAAAATATCTGAAAGAAGTATTCCTAGAGGGAGAGGGTACTTCCATAATAAGTAACTATCCATAACATTTCTAATTAGAAGCCTTTTCTGCTTGATGGATATCTAGGATAAATGTAAATAATAGAAGTAATTCAAGTGTGTTCTCAAGCTGCTCAGGCATAGACACAGAAGTCCTGCTGCAGGAACCTGTTCCACTTATTCCAGGTATTTTCTTCCCTTGCAGAGATTTTTAGTGCAGCCACACCTTTTAGTCAGTCAGAGACCGTAAGCATGTGGAGTGAGAAGTTCTGACAGAGGGGCCAAAGAAGGAATCTGTTGCGCAATACATTCATTTGGTAGAAGCTCCTCTGCTCTGGTCCTGCTCCTCCATATGGCCTTCAGCATTAGTGCCACGTGCCCTGTTGTGTCTTGAGGAAAGGTGTTTCCATTTCTCAGGAGGGGTGATGCATGTCTTAAAATATGCAGGATGATAAACTGCCCCCTGAGGCAAACCCTGCTACTGTGTACAATGGAAGAAAAGCTGAGAAGGGTCTAGGCAGTACCTTGTCAAACAAAATCACAACAAAAAAGAAGGAATGTATTTTCAAAAAGTATGTCAGTGATTTTTTATATCTCTGCACAAAATAATTACAGAAAGCACGATAAGACAGCCATTTATTATACATGCTTGGATTTAAAAAAGAGCAGCTGTGCATACCAAAGGTATCATTACTGAAATAAAACCCAATGGAAAGATCATCTCCTGTTCTATCTTTAATATTAATTTGAACTGCCGAAAAATAGAGATATTTGCAGAATACTAGAATAGCATGAGGCCATAGGAAATAGCATAATTCAAAAATTTAGACTGGAGGTAAAATTAAATGAGCCTCTTCAATTTTTTTACAATTTTCTTTTCTTTTTTTTTTTTTTTTGTAAACAAATAGTACTTAATACACAGATGCAGGTATCATAGCAGTTTTTACATGAATCAAAAGATAGTATCATAAACTATGAAGCTGAAAACCTTAAACGAGCAGTGTTTCGTAGGTTGGACTTGATGATCTCAAAGGTCTTTTCCAGGCTAGTTAATTCTGTGATTCTGTGATCCCATCATAGTCTAGATACCACTGAAGTAACACACAGGGAAAAGTAATTTAAAGTAATGAGTAATGATTTCCCCTGTGTTTAAAAAGGGACAATTTCTACACTAAGCTAAATAAAGTCATTTTCACGTAGTAAGTGTCTGTCATACTTTCCCCATAACAACTCTGGAGCCATCTTTTCAGCCATGCCCATTTATATGAAAAACACATACACACTCCCCAGACTAAAAAACTCTGTAACACTTTGGAAGGAACTTTGAAAATGTATGTGTATTTGAGAAGAAAAGGGACTATTGTCTAGGTAGGAAAACACAAAGCTGGGATGAGACTTCACTGATTTATAGCCTGGTTTTTGGTAGTTGGATCACATGGGCATTTGGTCAGACTACATGTCTGAATGTGTGTCTTTTACTTGAATATCCACAGTTGCTTCCGATCCGCTCATTCTGGTTGAAATATGTGGCAGGTTTTGTCTTTTCCTCCTCGAGCAGAAATAAATTATACTTCCAGCTCCAACTATAGAAAGGGCTAGAAGAACGAATAGCCAAATGATGCCAGCAGAAAGTACTTTCTCCATTTTCTCTTCTGTAAGGATATACAATAGAATAAAGGTTAAAAAAAATCAGAATTTAGTAATAAATTCTTCTATTACAAGAAAGCAAAAAAATTCAATGTGCACGTAGATTTTCAGTTCAACATGTGCTTTGGTTTTGTTTTTTTTACCAGTACCAAACAAAATATAAATAAATCTGATCAAAGCCCAATATTAAAAATATAAACATAAAATCAATATTTACTTCAGGGTAATCTCTATATCCTATATTGAGATACAGAGTAAAACTTTATGGACTTTTTATTTTTAAACACTCTCAAAACAAATACTATGAAACGATGTAATTCTATTCCTGTTTTATTTTAGCATGCTCTTATTTTACTTAAAAGGAAGTATGCTTACCTGTATTTTCTGTTGACATTTCTTTGTTTTCAGGAGCTTTTGAAAAGAAAAAAAAATTGTTTATTTTGAATGCTTTAAAAAAAAGGCATTTCAAAGTTCCTAAGTACCAGTGTTTCTGACAATTCCCTCTGAATTCATGTGTTGGTGACAGTGACTCTTCCAGAGGGATGAAACAAAGTGTGTGTAAAACTCTAGTGGGATGATTTGGTCTTTCATCCTAAGAGTGTTTGATTTCCTCAGTCATGATACCCAAAACAACATGTAGAGACAGATTTCTGTTATTTCAAAAAATGTTTTTAAATATGTTTATTTCTGAGAATCTCCCCACAGTATCCTTAGTCATTTTAAGGTATTTCCTGAAAGGAGGTCTTGAGTGCTAGCAGTGCATCATGAGCATTTTACCTGAGCTGAAAAGACTTTTCTATTGTTGTAGCCCCTTCTGTCAGAGACCATTCCATGTCCATGTGGTTTCTATGGTAATTGGTCTTCCTGAACTTAGCAGGTAATACAAAGGTGAACAGAAATATGAAGTTTAACCAAACAAAATGTCCATGTTCTGTACTACTTTGATTTAATGCCAGTTGGTAAAATAATGTATGCATTTTCTTACAGATGATAATTTTTCTATCAGGATACTATCAGTATTTTATTAAACATGATTCTATCATACTGTAGATAAAGAGTGCCATTAGAATGTTTGCCATGCTATTCCTGTAATCCATCAGACCAGTGGTCAGTAAGGAAAGGAATCACCAATTCCAGCATTTCTACAAGACAGTTTGCATTGCACTCACCAGAACAAGATTTTGTTTGAGAATACATTCAGCTGAAATTAGACAAAGTGTTGTTTTGAGCTTAGCTTTCACCTATACTCAGGGGCCTGAAGTATTTATGATGGTTGCACAGTGCTGATGGTAGTTCGAGAGGACGTAGGGGAGATGCTGCCTTCTGAGAAGGCAGTCAGAAACCATGTGGGGCTTGTCAGTATTTAGGCAGACATGAGAGTCAACTGGTTTAGCACACAGACTTAGAGTATTTTACATTTCTGTGTTGTACAATGAAAATACATTATTCAACATGATTAAACTTAACATATCAGAAATACTACTTACTTTTAATTTTTTTACAGATATATCCTTTTTTGAAAGAACAGATGTTGGTATTCCAGGAGCCAGACAATGCACATAGTTCTCCACAGTCTTTAAGCCTTTGGTTTGATGGTTCTCCCAATTGCCAGTTGACAAAATCCATTGCAGATTTATCTGTCCATTCCCACCGTCCTAATATTAAAAATTAACATGTATGTGTAAAATACATGGATCTAGACAAAAAGAATAAGTTGTAATGGAGAAAACAAAAATTTATAACATGCATAGCTAGTTAAATGTTTCAAATATAATTGTAAGCATATTTAGGCCTAATTTGAAATAAACTTTTTGCAATTTTTATATATATCGATGTACTTTCAAGTGTATAAAGTTGATTTCTTTTTAACATAACAGGAAATTTCATTTGATAGGGTAATGTGATGAAAGATATTACCTCTGTCATTTTTCTTTAGCCCTACCCAAAAGTTCAGTGATTTTCCATGGAGTATCTTAATGGTTTCTGACAGAAAATTTGTTTCACTATAGTCTCCTACTGATACCAAATCAGCACCTGAAAAAATATTAAGGAGCACATCACAGTGGGTCATTTTCTTAGAGCTCAAGTCAATAAACACATAAAAGATATGCAAAAGTATATAAAAAACACCAACTCTTTTATATTATTCACTAGTCTTGTTGTGGATATTATATCACTGTATATTTTTTTGTGCATAACTGTGTGTTGTATGGATGCAAATCTGCACAAAGATATGGATTTTCTAAAATTTTCTGGATTTTTTTAGTCTTTGCTATTTTAGAGAAGAACAATTGTTCTCCCGCAATACTTTTTGGACAGGCCTGACCACATCCCAGATTGTGGTGCTCGTAAGCTGAAACAGGTACATGTGATGTAGTCACCATCATGCTTCTTGCTTTGTTCCTCATTGGTGGCTGAGCTGCAGTTTTGGCAGTGCCTGATGATAACAGGTTAGGTAGGATGTGTCAGCAGATGGAGGTTGCAGTCCAGAAGATGTCCAGAAGTTGATTTATAATTGTCACGTGCCCTGGCATTGGAAATACACACAGCTGTGTTGGGAGTACAAGGAAATGACCACCTTCCTGGCCTGGCCAGTGGGTAACAGGCGGGCAAAAGTGTAGGAATTCAGAACACAAAGCAGTGTCCAATTGTAACCTTTCATCCTGGTTATTTGTGTAATGTTTATTTTTGAAGTAATCATGTAATTTATCTTTCAACAAAACCACTCCAGGAATTCTGTTGCCATACAGCTGTAGAGCAAAATGACTTTACAAAGCTATTTTTTGTGTTTACTCAGTCATAGGTCAATGTTTTCAGACATATGAGGAAGTGCCTTTGGAAATGTATAGGATATTTCTTATTCTTACTCACACTGAAATATGTGTTGCATTGCACCAGTTCTCAGAAATGCAGAGCAAAGTGTCTTTTCCCTTCTCTGATGAAGGTACTGCTCTTCTTTCAATGGGGGCAGCATGGGGCTGTTCCAGAGCAGGTGAGCACACCCAACTGTTGTGTTTTACTGGTTCATGAAATATAAACAGCTCCTCATTTGTTGTCCAGCCACTGAGATCCACTTAATGAACTGTGCCCTGTAACTAACAAACACAACTATCCTATGACTTTGTGTCTCCTAGATTGCACTGCATGTGGAGTCCCTTTAGCTTGGGGAAGGGAAAGACAATCCTGTAGCCTATGCCTTAGTGGGTCTGTAGAAGTGGGGGTTTTTTTGCCATAAAACTAGTAGGAATTTAATATTTTTGAGGTGCTAGTATTTCACCTGATATTTGAGATGTGTGATGCTGCTGTCTCCGACAAAAGTTATGTTTATTGTGCAAGAGCATGCTCAGAAAAGCAACCAAAAAAAAACATTAAATGTGAAGTTTTAAAATAATTTGAGGTTTGCTTAGCAATATTATCCATTATTTTATGTGTTTAATTACATCATCAATCTTTCTAAGACTAAACACTCACCTAGTCGGGCACATTCCTCGTGAGCTTGAGACCACCTTCTTTTCTTGGAGGCCTCAAAGTAATAGCAGTGACCAGAGAACGGTATCCAAGATTTGTGTCCTCTTGATTCAGGGCATTTTCCAGGAAGTTGTGGGGGTTCAGTAGGGGCCATTACTGATAAGAGATCAGGTAGTTGGAGTCCAGCTATTTTATATAACTTGTTTTTCCCATTATAATAGTATAGTATGACAAAACTAAGTAACTATGTTAGGTTTGTAATCTTAGAGGAAATTAATCCTGTTCTAAGAAGTGCTTGAATATGGCTCTTTCTGTTTGAGACAATATTTTCCTTCATATTTATTTATCAGTGTGATTTGACCATATCAAAACCTTATAAAACCTTACAGTACGGTTTGTGATTCACTGTGATTGTGAATGAAAGTGTTGGTATAACTAAGCATAGCTTTCAGGGCTTTTTATTAAACTGCATCCTGAATACATTCCATAGTGACTGATATAATAGGAAGATTTTGGATGGGTAGATAAATACAAATGGAATGTAAATTACATATTCTGCCAAATTACCTTTTCTTCTTGTAAGTCTTCCACAGTCTGTTGCTTCCCCCTAAGGAATACTTAACTCTCAAATGAGATTTCCAGAATCATAAAGTTAAAAGAGACAAAATATATGAATTTTGAAGTTTTTGGTCATATTAAAACATCTTAGAACATAATTTGCCATGTGACTTCAATGTTCTAATGATTCAAAATCTTCCATAAAGTTGAAAAATTCAAGAATATAGCTAAATCTTGAAATAATATTTATACTTATTTCCATATAAATGACACAAGATTGTGCTTTCCAAGGGGTTATTTACTTTATCTTTATGCTCACAGGTGACATGAAGCTGATATATTGTTTTTGACAGATATTAGTCCTGTCTGTTCTTAGCAAGTTGTAGTGATGGTGATTTGCTGATCTGTCACCAGAGTATTTATTAAAGACTTTTGTACTGATAAAATTATAAGGTTCTCCTTGCTGTATTTAAGTCTGTTACCTGTTTCCAACTCATATCAGACACACAGAAAAATTAAATTCCATTCTGTAAGGCTAATTTTTTAATATTTAGTATTGATAATATGGTTTCTCATAGTCTTTGGGGTCAGTCTTTTGCCCAACTCCAATCTTTTCTTTAAATTATTGTTACCCAGTGATCTGAAAACCCAAGTTGACCGAGAAGCTTTTCAAACTTTGGTACCCCAAACTGGATACAGAATTTCCTATAATGCCTAATAAAAAAAGATCTTATAGCAATAGAATTACTTTTCCTAATAGGATGAATAATTTAAAAAAGTGAATATTCAATCATTTCATTGTTAGGCTTTTGGTAATTACTATGAACCAATTAACTTTGGAAAGAATTCATGTCAATATTTAGAACTAGTTAGGTAATCCTGTCTTCCTGTATACTGGTGTATTAACAAAGTATTTTTCCAGTGGCTTATTGCACTATGCAGCCTCTAGTCAAGATGCATGTATGGAGTTACTCACCATCTGATTTTTTACAGACAGAAAAGAACCTTTCCTCGCAAGAAGCTGTCTTCCAGGTGCCATCAGTGTCTAGGTAGACACATGCTAGTGTCTGCTTTGGTTCTCCACTGGCCCACTTGCTGTAAACTAAACTCCACCTGTCAGTCCATTGATACTTGCCATTGGTCTGGAAGTAAAATCTATATGGTAATTTCACGTTTGCTTACAGTGACACAGCTACTATACAGGACCCTCAAGAGGACTCTCACATAACCTGTGTAGAATCATCTGCTTACTAGTGCCTCTTCTTAGCTTGTAAATGCTAACTGACTAAAATATACAATGTCTGTCATCCACAAATGTAAATGCCTCCAAAAAATATCTAACATTACTTCAGAGCATTTTTTCAAGCATTTGGAAATGGAAAGGAAAAAAAGAGGGGCATGAGAGAAGGCATAAAACTAGGAGTCAGATAAGATACCCTGTTGGTATGACCACCCAAACATCTGCATGGAGAATGGGAGTGTGTGTGGGAGTGCTCTTAAGCAGCTCTGATCACCATTGCTTTTGTTGAAGTTGTCGTGACTGTGATTCATGATGAAGAGTGTCGCCTGTCAAAACACACCTACCATCCAAATGTTCACCCTCTCCTGTCATACAACTGATGTAGGCATCTCACAAGCAGAAGGGATTATTTTTCCATAATATTCTAACTTCTAATGGGAGCAGTTACGCCAGTTGTATTTTCAAATTTAAAAAAATAGAGCCATGGTCAATATGTACCATATGATATAGCCTCAATATTCCTTTTGCTAGTATTTACCCCAGTTTCTATTCACAGCTGCAGTTTGCTATTGCTACCATAAATAAGACCATTCTAGTAAAATGTGTGAGCATAAACACACACATAAAAATTGTTCCTTGTCAGTTGACAGGTGTGTGACCTCTGATACCTTGTCACTGATCACTGAGGTACGTAAACACGTGGCAGGAGGGCAGGATGTACATTGTGCCTGGAATCACTTTTAGATTAAAATGAACTCAAAATGTAGGAAATTTTACAATTTATATCTGAGATGCTTTAAATGACTCCAAACAATGCACTGTGCTGTTGTATACTGATTTTCCAGGAACATTTCCTTGTGCTAAAGGAAATCTCTCCCGTATGAGTCTTATTTGAAGATTTCCAGTGCAAATGGCTGTTACATTGATGTAACATGCTGTTTTCAGCACTACACTGGCAGAAATCCCAATGGGCAACAAGATGAGAGCATGAAGTAAAATCAGGTTTTGTGTCAGCCTGACTGCGTGTATGTAATGCCTTTATTCTTACCCTGTTGCTGTTAAGACCAATCCACAGGGGGTCTCCATATTCCTTTGCAAGTAGAAACAACTGTGCCTGGCTATGTGGGTCTAAAATGCTGGCAAGTTCTGAGGCATTGTTATTGCAGTTTTGGTGTGCT
The DNA here is from genome assembly GCA_034509185.1 of Euphonia xanthogaster. Taxonomy (NCBI): domain Eukaryota; kingdom Metazoa; phylum Chordata; class Aves; order Passeriformes; family Fringillidae; genus Euphonia; species Euphonia xanthogaster. The sequence goes on from JAYDZK010000113.1 coordinate 20,352,279, forward strand.
TCCTCCCAGTTCATTTTGGATTGGGTGACAGAATAGCTAATCCCACTGGAAGGGGCAAAAGCAAAGTCCAGCACTGTTGCTGATGATTTTAAAAGTTCAGGATCTGTAGGAAAAAGGAAAACACCCGACAAGCAGTTAAATCTCAGCAATTGAGTAACATCTTCATATTTGACTTGAGCAATTGAGTAACATCTTCATTATTTACAAACCTAATATAAAATTACTAATGGAATAGAACATCTTCTTAGCTGTTTATAATTAAATATAACATCAAAACAATCGTTCTGATAAAAGAAATGTGTTTTCAACCTCTGACAATTTTGAATCAGTAGATGCACAGTATTTTACATTGCAGAGGTAAATGTACCCCATCATACAAAAACAACACGCCTATCCTGCCTGCTTTTAAAATACTCTTTGCAGTTTGATGACTATCAGGTGTTTATGGATAATGTTAAACTTACTAGCTTTGATGCCCTACAGATCATCATGAACATAGGTAATTAAAATTGTTTGGGCTTCGTCTATTAAATTACACTTTTAAAAATAAAATAATTTTCTTTTCCCTTCTTCTGCTATGTTCTCTCAAAAACATTGCTAAGTAACACTGGGAGGCAAGATGGGCCCTTAGGTTTTACTGATCCTTTACCTAAAAACCAAAACAAAGTGAAACGAACTAAAACTAAACTGAAATAAAGTGTGGTAAACAAGAAAATTTGTTTTAATCCTTATGTTATATTTTCAAGATTAACAGTACAGAGCTCACCACTATTCTTCTGGCATATATACCCTCTGTACTTATAACACTCCTCATTGTTCCATTTTCCTGTGTCATCAGCAGGACCTCTCTTCAGAGAAACACAGTCAAACTGTTGGAAGTAAGGAAAAGAATATACATGCCTATTAGAAGTTATAAAACAGATTACTATAACTGAGTAGTTTCAGGTTTTTGTTTTTGTTTTAGTTTTTCTTAGTTCTGGTGTTGTAGGGTGTGTTACAACTCTAGAGACACCTTTGATTCATCCTTCTCTGTCCTCTCCGACCTCCCTTGTGGTGGCCATTTTCCCTGTTGTACACTGTTCCGTTCAGCCTGCTTGTTCATTTAGTTATTTTCCAGGAGAAATACTTGAAAGACGTTATTATTTTCAAGAACTTCCTTCCACAGTACCTATCCCGACTAATGAATGACTATCAGTAAGGTTTTGAATAAGAATGAAATAGAGGTTGTACTTTGTATTTCACTTGCAAAGACAGCTATAAATAGTGCTGATTCTTGACAAAATCACCTAGATTGCAGTCCTTGGCAGAGCTCTCATCAGCTCTAGTTCTTAGAATTTCTCTTTCAGCTACGCCAGATCAAGTTAAGAAGCTGAAATTTATTACAAGTTTATTACAAGCTGCAATCTCCTCTGCTAAACTGCCATAGGCTAATTGTTGGGCCTTTGAAAAGGATCCTCTGAAGGAGAGAGCTTTTAGTGTCTTGAAGGTGGAGGAGAAAAGCAGGATGTACCTTTGCACTTTTTTTTTTCCTGCTTGGTATTTCCTAGTGTTATTAGAGCTGCAGTGGAGCAATGGTTTGTGCAGTGTCATTTATGTCTTCCTGCATGCCTTGACCAATGGCTACATGGGGAAGGGACACATGAATTGGCTCAGGTGTAGATTAAGCTGGCTGCCCAGATCCCTGACTTCTCTAAAGGTATGGATACAAAAATGGTGGGAGAATAGACAGTGAGTTGAACGATATATTGTGAAGGGAAAGTTTGGAAAGCAAGATATGGAAATAAATAGAAGATAGGCAATGTGGCTGTGCAAATCAGCCTGTATTGGTATGGTTATGTAGAATGCTATTTTATTTATAGCATTATGAGGTTTAATTTAAGTGCTAGCAGTGGAAAGGATTTGATGAGCTTAGGAAGTAGTTGACATCTACTGGCCCTTAGTAATTCAATTACAGTTTTAAAAAGGGAAAAAGTTAAAATGCTGAACTCTTTTCCTCTTACATCCTCTTCTCCTTCCTTCACAGACATGAAAGTAATTGTGTGTTGACTTCTAAAATTCTAATGTTGCATTTATATTTTCTGAAAAATTAACAATTTACGATGACAAAGAAAGTAACTTTGCTAACTTTATTCAATATATCCAATCATTTATTCAATCTGTCCATTGCTGCAATTATGCCAAATACTTTGACAAAATTACAGCAATGCCATTTTATGCTCTGAAATAGCTAGAATACTCAAAGATTGAAAGGTTTTATTTCTAGTCCCAGAGTAAAGATAGATGACCAGCCAATGCAGAAGGCTGGGCCAAGGTCTGTAGTGAAGTGAGCTGCCTAGTGGGAGTGGTATTGCTCCTCAGATTTGAACTTGACGGCAAACACTAAGCAATATTTACCTGTTGCCGATTTTGGCCATCTTCTGGATGCAGACTGTCATACAAAATAGGTTCTACAAGTTTTGGGGAACCTTTAGCCCAGTTTGTATATGAGACAGCACTTCCATCAGACCAAACAAAGTTGAGTTCACTGAGCAGATCATTCAAGCCAATCCAAAGATCATTTGAAGCATCCTTCAAATGGTATGTGAGAAAAGCTAGAATAAAAAGCCAATAGAGGAGAAAATTATTTTGTTACATGATCAGTCAAAACATCAACTCATAAACAAATATTGAACTGTTTTTTTCATTAAAGTCTTATATAAACATTTTAATTATATTTGATCAGAAATTTACCTGATTTCATTATTTCAAGGTTATGCCAAGCCCCTGCCCATGAAAAATCTCAAAGAGTGAAAGTATTTGGGAACAATGAAGCAAGGTTGGAAAGAGGAAAGAAAAAAAAAACCTGTCTGACCACCATGATATCTAAAGAGTTCAGATATTTTAGCAGGTAGGATGAGCCATTTGACTGATGGAAATATTTACAGCTGCAAATGGAAGCCAGGGAACACAGGCAAGGTGAAAATATGCCTTTCTCTGACATTATACTAAATTAAGTTGCAGAATTTAGGCAGAGGTATAGATGCATATCCCATTCTATTTGTGGCAAAAACAGACTGTGAATTCTGTTTTTTTCTCTGTGCCTAAAGCCATAAATGCCAGATCCAGATTTTTAATTTAATCTTAATTCATGCCTATGAATAATGTAAGACACTTTACATGTAACATGAAGAAGCAACCCTTAGCATCACTAGCATGCCCCAAACAGATTGTTCAGTTCTAAAAACATTTCATGCCATGGCCATATAACCATAATTTGGATACACAAATTATAAAAAGCATGTATTTACACACTGACACTTGCCTTCTTTGCAGGAAATGTCCACTGTGTACAGAGTAAAGGCTCTCTATTACCTGAGGGGCTGTTGTACTATACCTTGAACTTGTTCATTAGGTATGCTTGCCAAGTCTCCTCCAAGGCTCATGCAAACTCTTCTTCCGGTACTCCAGTAATCATAGCCAGAGCCAAAAAATTTGTAACACTAAGGAAAAATAAGTAAAGACTGTTAGAGTGACAGGAGACAGGAAAAAGAATTTAGGTATGAATTACACTAGTTTAAGTAAAACTCAGACTAATTCAGACCTAATTCAAAATACTTTTTTTCAGTTAACTTGGATCTGGAGCCAAATCAAAACCATTTACAAGTTTTAAATTTGCTCTTTGTCTTTCTGCAAGGGATTGAGAAAGTCACAACAAAACTCAAATAGCTATTTACAAGCCATGGTAGGAGTCTGATGAGAATCTAATGTTTTAACTAACTCAGAGATTTCTAGAAGCCATACACCACCACAAGTGAAAGACAAAGTTCTAACTGCAGGAAAAGCCCAGCCCAGGTGTGGAATTGCTGGAACTTTCTGAAAACTCTTTTTGACTTGGTGTCTGTGGTCAGAGTACTCTTGTGTCTATTCATCCTTCTTCACTATACAGCTCTCTTATTAATGGAAGTATGTGACTCTTTCCTTAAAAACTGTGTAGCCATCACATTACCAATACATATTCACCCTCAAAGGTTCTGATTATTGCCAGTGTGCCTCATGTGTCCTCCATGTTTGCAGCTCACCCTCTGCTCTGTGTCATGCCAGTAGCACAGTCAGAGAATTATCTTGCAAGGTTTGTGGAAAATAATAACTTTGATGATTGTAACCTGGCATAAACTCACCTGGTGTGATATCTGTGGGTGCTTTCATAACAATGCTGTATGTATTAGGAAAGAGTACCCTCACTTATTAAGCACAAAAGTTAGTCCCTTTTGAGAAGAGACAAACATTACATTGAAGCCTGTTTAGAAAAAAATAGTCTTATTTCTGATTTGTTCCATCTCAAATGACTGATTTTGTGCTATGCTCAGTGCTTTCAGATGAATTCAGTTCTTCAGTTTTTTGAAACATATCTACAATGTAACTGTTTTCCCAAGGTGCCTCAGGTGACCACTTCTCAAGAAAACAATTAAACATCTGTAAAATCACCATTTTGCAGTAATTAGCCCATGGATTCATTTTTTAATGCAACTGACAAAACATGTCTGAGAGACAGAAGGCCTCTAGTGTATCTTTAAGTATCTTCCCAAGCAGTAATATCATTATGCTTAGATGAAAGTATCATACCTGATTTTTAAATAAAATCCAACCTGCAGGACATCCTCCAGGAGGTGAAGGTACTGCTGAAGGAAGGGTTGCATTTATAAAACTTCCGTGCCTCTCACAGATATAGCCATTGGAAAAACCACAGTTGACATCATTCCACAAGCCTGAAATCAATTAAAATTTAGGTACTAAGGCACTGAATAAGATTGAAATTTGTGGGAAAGTGAACTGGTTTCTGAAGTCCAGAAGCAATCTGCCTGGGAATGTGGGATAACCTGCATTAGCTCAGCTCTACCTCCCATTGTCCCTGTATACAGGGGCACTTTGGTCCTGCTGTGACTGGGGGAGAAGTGGCCAGATGAGATGGCCTCTCAGTGAAACCCTCCCTAACAGCCTTGTTGCACTGAAAGATGCAAGTGTCAAGTAATGCTGAATCAGTTAAAGCACTATAAAATGTGAAAATCTATATATGTTCTGGTCCTTTGCTAACAATTCTCTTATTACTAAAAATATTACCTAATTATTAAAAAAAATTATAAAACAATTATTATAAGTTCAAATACTTTCTATTATTAGGAAATATTTTCAATTCACTATTATCTAATTATAATAATTTTAAATAAATAATTGCTGTTGATTTGAATTGAACATTTTCTTTGTGCAGCTGAAATCAGTGATGAAATTGCCACTGCACTTCCCATCAAAATCAATTTCTTAGACTCCACTTTTATGGATAATATTGCCCCTGAAGAAGCCTCGGATATAACAACTATTCTTTATAATGCATATTTCTCAAAATTTCTGGTAAAGAATGGGTGAAAATTGACAAGAGATTTTAAACAAACATTGGAAGAGCATCAGCTATAAAATTACTTTACAGACTATAGTTGTGTAACTCACCATCTTTTTTGTTTAAAACCACACAATTTTCTTGAGCTTGTGTAAAGCTGGGCTCACCCTGTGCCCAAGCTGCATAGTGCACTGGGCTTCCGCTCATCCAGCTGAAAAACAGAAGTGGTTGCTGAGACAATGTCCATGAAACAGTTGAGAAAAATCTTCCCTAAAATACTAAAAATATTTTTAAAAAATTACAGCTGAGTCTCTCTGTAAATTGAGATTCCATTAGGATTAAAAGACCTTATATAAAGAAATCCCTGCATATCAAGTAAAAGACAAAAATACCTTTAATTTTAACAGATATTATTGACATATTCATAGCATATGAAAGTTCCAGTTAGAACTGGATTTGTACAGTGTAGTTTAACCAAGGGAGAGCGCACATTCCAACAAGCATTATCACTCTCTGAGTCTGCATTTAACTCCTTTGCAGTGGTTCCTCCAGAAGGAACTTTGTCATTACAATATTCCTACAACTGCTCTTTATGGATCTTGATGTAGCTTATTTACCTACCTGAACTGTTGATCAGCATTCTGGATTAATCCGATGAAATATGAGTTCAGTTTGCCATTTTTTAAGATCTAAGCATAAAAAAATATTTTTGATTAGAGTTTTATAATATTTATTAGTCATCTAATACAAAAAAAAAAAAGTGTAACTATTTTTCCATAGATGCAAAGAAATGAATACATATTCTTTAAATGATTGTGCACCATCACCTGAGATACCATACAACTTATCGTTTTGCTTTATTATTATTTTTGTTGATACATTCCCATTTTTGGCTGAATTACTGGTAGGATCAAATCTCTCAAAGTTCTGTTCTGAATTTAAGAAGAAAAAGTCATAGAAGACTTTAGAAAAACATTAAGTATAAAATTTTTGATCCTTTTCTGGTTGTAAACAGCTATGTAAATCTTGTGCCTCAAGCTGTCTGAGCTCTCCTCCTGTCATATTCTTTCCCACACAATAAAAGCAAACATCTAATAGTGTGGCTCAGAAAGGTGGTTATGTGGCTATGGCGGTGTTAGCAAACCAAGCAGGATTATGGCAGAGGTTTGGGGTACCATCCATGCTATTTAGTTGTCAGCATTCCCCTGCTGTGCTTCATGATGTGTGTCATGGTACAGGAAAACTGATCCATGAAGGGTTGTTGGAATGATCAGTCTAACCTGGACCAACCTTTCTTTGAAAAGCTGTTTTGGAGAGCAACATGACCATCAGGTAGGACCATCAAAGCTACACTGGCAGTTGCCTGCCTGATCTATGTGCAACAGTGGGTTCTAGTATATGATATTCAGAGTAGAGGCAACCACCCTGTCAGAAGGAGAGTTTTCTGAGAATACACCTACCCTGCCTTGCTCCTTATGTATTTGCTCACAACTCCATTCAGACTAAAATAGACAAGAATATACCCATCCTAGTAAGCAGTAAATTCTTTAACATGTTTTTTTTTTCCTAAAGTGAAGATTCATTTAGTAGAATAAATATTTTTTCATAGAATATTTAAACCTAATCCTAAGAAAATTTTAGCAGTAGTAATATTTGGTAAAAGTGGTAATATTATGCAACAAGCACATTCTTTTGCACTTCACAAGCAGAGGATATGTTCAAAGGGTATATAAACCATGTAGTGTATAACAAAATCTCCCCTTACGTATTTCCACAAAAATTTTCTTTCACTATTATTTCCAATAGTAGCAAGATTTCCGTGATTGTTTCTGCAGAATGTTCTGGCTTTCTCCATAGAGGTCTTTTCTGGGCTGAAAAAATATTGTTTGTCTCCTTTTACAATCCAGCCATCTTCTGTGACTTCATATGCTGCAACACAGACAGGAAATCTCTGCATTCTTCTTAGTACTTACGCAAAGCTGGTGTTGTTACATTGCACCACCCTTCAGGTAAGTGAAAAAAAACAGAAGCTTACTGGTAGAAGGGCCCAGAGGTTCTGGTTTCAAGGGTGTCCCTGTAGTGAAATGGGATAAAAAAAAGATGATGTAAAATATTTCCCAAACATTGAGCCAGTATAAGTGTTCGATTAATGGGATTTTTTTTAGTGTTTATTAACTTTTCATATTTTAAATAGTCAATGCAGAATATAATTATATGGTATCTTTGGTGCAAAGTTAAAAATGGATGCTTGGTGAATAAAAGATGCATTATAGGCCTACATATCTGTCTTGGTAGATTTTTGATAAGTGCATCTTGACTATCTTGAATATTGCCTAAATTGGATGGCTGAAGTTAGTCTGAATGAATATTTGTTTCTGAAAGTTCACTAAATAGAGAAAATACTCCAACGTTGGTAAATTTTGAACAATTCCTTATGGACATTGTGTTGTATTTGAACAAGAAATTCAAATACTAAATAAATTTTTGCTTTTTTACTTTATAGTTATAGTTATTATTTGTATTTAACATTTTACTAGTATTTATTTGTTAGTTAAACTTTCTTCTGTGTAGCTGCTTCGACAAGAATTACATTACCACTTTTTGAAAAATAATTTAAAGAAAAAAATTCCACATCACATGGAGTGTGATATCGGAGAAATGTTTCTCTAAACATGCAAGGCCAAGAGCTATAAAAATGTAAAACAAATTTCACCTTTATAATCTCCAGGCCATCTGAATGGGGCTCTGAGCAACCTGGTCAAAGGTTGGGGGTTGGAACTGGATGATCTTTAAGGTCCTTTCCAACTCAAACTATTCTGTGATTCTATGTTGTTTCCCTTCAGGAATTTATTGCAATGTTTGTCTTGCTGTATGCGTAATTACACTTTATTAAGTGTGTGAACATATGCTTGGGTTAAAAAAAAATATGTCAGCTTTTAAAAATAATCTATGGCATGATTGGTTACAACCTTAAAAAGAAAACAGTTGCAAGATTTAAAAGAAAAAAACCCTAATAGAAGTAATCTGTCTACTTCAGCATGCCCTTATGCACTGCTGACTAATGATGGCAATCTCTTCAGGCTGTAATTTCTGCCATTCATATTATGTATTCATTAATTAACAGTAAACAGCTACTATTGACACTTTGCTAATGATTTTTAGCCGTGGTGATTTTGCAGGTTAGAAATCACAAAGGAACTTAGCAGGAAAAATATCTTCACAACATCTCTCTGAGATAGAGGTCTATGATTATTGCTTTATAAGTATAAGAAGCTGAGACTATGCCTTGGTTAGAAAATTGTTTTGAATAATTCAGCAGCACAGAAATAATGTCTTTTAGAAAAACAGCAATTGAAACTAGTGTGAAGGAGCCAAGGGAGCCACCAGAGGAACATTGCTGTTACTGTGGGAAGTCAAATATGTAGCCCAACGCATAGCTATTCCTCTCTAATTTCACTGAACATTTTTCCCAACAATAGCTGGGAAAAAAAACCCAAAAAAACAGAGAAGTAGAGATTTTTCTACTAGTATGTGATGAAGATGTGAAACTGTCTTAAATTTTGAAGCTTTCATTACCATCTTCTTGTTATAGCAGGCCTTTTGTTACAGGCATGTCTTTACCTGTCATCTTACAAAAAGACTGATTCTATAATGCTGGTAGTGTTGTTTAATTTAGAGTAGGTGGCTACTGTGCTGTTGTGTACCAACATTTGAGCAGAGGAGTGAAGTTTCACTTCACAAAGGATATGGAAATTCAAAATAATATTTTTCTTCTTCTTTTTATTTTGTTTTTAGGTTGAATTGTAGTCCTCTCTTCCTCCCTCAGTCAGAATTTCTGTTTTGACAAAAATCTGCTTTTGTGCAGAGCAGTGAATATTGCAAGGTAAGCTCTTAAGATTGCTTTCATCATATTTTCTATTATTACACAATTACATAGAGAAGTGTAATTTTAGTAAAGCTTATCATGGAATATACTTTTTATAATGAAACAAAAATGTTTATTGTTAACAGCTGAAATCTTGTATACTAAAGGTCTTGACCTACTTTCCTGTGTGCAAATTCCAGTGAAATAAACAAAACTTTCTACCAGTATGTAACTTGTAGAGTTTCCTGTTATGGTAGAATGGATTTAACTTTAATTTCTTCCTAAGGTGAGATTAGAGTAAAAAGTAACATACCTTTTTTTATTTCACAAATCCAGTTATGACTGTATTCACAGTGCTCCTTAATCCATGACAAGGAAGGGTTTTCACTGATTGCTCCACAATCTTGAAATGCAGTATTGTAAAAATAGTCTCTTGCTTTATCTTTATAATTCACCTGCAGAGAAAACATACCCGTGCTTTTTATTTTAATCTACAGGGGAAAAAACTGTCCTCTGTAAGGAATGAGAAGTAGAGCAAAAGTTTCCAACCACTCCAACCACTCCTCCTCTGGCTGTGAAGCCAATGTGAGCTACTAAAGTAATTACAAACACTTTGCAAGAGGAAAGAAAGGCTCTAAGTTTATGCAGCATTTAACAGACTGTAGCAGTCCCACAGAAAGTGGACTCAAATGAGTCCAGTTACAAATAAAAAGCAGGAAAAAGTCTCTGGCAGTTTATCACCAGAGACTAACAAAACTCAGGAGAAACCTTTCTCATATATTTGTGACTTGGATAATCATTTCTGTAGCTGATAGTCCTTAGTCTTTTATCACTTTTGTGATGGTATAACCTCAGGGTTTATTGGCCTCTTTTGTTTTTTTCCAGTCTAGTATGAAGAATAATGATTCAGAGTTACCCAGGTGCAAAATGGGCATTTTTGGAAATTCTTATACACCTTTTTTACACACCAGTCATGGAAACTTCAACAGAAAAAATGTCAGAACAGAAGGAAACTGGCATGATGAAACACTCACCGGAGAACCATCACTCCAGGAAAGTCCACCATCAGGATCCAAACACTGCAAACCTATCCAGAAAGGCTGAAATGATGGGGATTTCTTTCTAGGGTGTGAAAAAAATGTACAGTAAAAGAGGATATATGTTGTTAGCTCTGCTCAATTTTAAAATTACATGGGACAATAACTCTGACACTTTTTGGACACTTCAATGAAGAAATTTTAACAAAAAATGTGCTGTTGGTCAACAAACTCCCATTGGCAAGTACATGAAGCTCACACCTTAAAACTTCCTGCTTTGCAAATGGTTGTATTGAAAACAGAGGCTGTTGTTTTTCTGCATTGATGTTGTGATTATAGTGTTTTTTTTTCAGAAATAAAATGTTCAGACTACTAAAAGACAAAATTTGGTTTCCAAATTTTTCACTAAACAAACTTAGAATAGGGTGTGTGAAGAAGCATTCAACAAATTCTGTTGTCTGTTGTTGGGTTGATTTTTATCTGAATTTAAAATGTTTGCAGGTTATGACACTTTTTAGGAGCTCCAAAAATTCTTTGAAAACATTACTCATATGAGACATTTTCTCAGTTACTTTTCTTATTGTTATGGTGAAAACCAATAGATTTTAAAATAAGTCTCTCAGGAGCAAAACAACAGTGCCATTATTTATTACTGTATCATGTGATGTTACACCAAAATATCAATTATTAGACAGTTTCCTTCCTTACTTTATTAAGTTTTCTATCACTGTTTGCTCTTCTTCATTTCTAATGGCAGCCAAGTCTCCTCCTATTTCTCTGCAGAAATCTTGGGCTTCAAACCATGTTTTCTTTTGGTCTTCTTCTCTCACAAAACCCTGTAATGCAGGTAGAACACTGTGTTTTCAGTGTGCTAAACATAAATCTGCTGGCCGCCTTCCATAAGAAAAAGAAATAAACCTTCCATTACAATCATACATTACAATATGGATTCAAAAGTAATTGGATGACCTTACTTATTACTGATAGACTGAAAGGTGCAGTGATATTTGAATAGTTGTGTAAAAGCTGGCTACATTGTGCCATTCTGTGATGTTTAGATTGCCTATTTATTTGGTACTGTTCTTTTTCCCAAATAGGATTATGGCAAAAAGCAATACTTACTCTGAAGCAGGAATTACTGCTATTGCTTGTATCCCAACCCAAGGGACATTTGGAATCCGAAACTGTTTCAGAAGCAGCTGGAACTGTGACTTTTTCAGCTAATTTTTTGCAGAGAAATTTTGCCTTTACTTCACAATTCTGAATGTCCCATAGTCCAGCTGCATTTCCAGTTCTAAGGGCAACACAACCAGCTGCCTTCCCTTTACGAGATAAAAAAGAAAGTTGAAATGTTTTTTAAAGAGACTCTTTTTACATTTTTATGGCTCATCTAATTAATTTACAAACGACTATTTGAAATATTAAGTGTAGTGTCTACTCAGAGGAGGAGCTTTGTGAAAGGAAGAAACGAGCAAATCCTTCACCATCATCCCTTCCCTTTGAGTGCATGAACAACTCCTTGCCTGCCTCTTTCCTCTCCCACTTGGAGAGGCAAGGCAAGGCTTTGGCAGCCCATTGCTAAGGCTGGAAGGGATTTCATCCTTTCTGTTCAATCTGATTTTGCTCTTGGAATCAATGAGGAACCAGAAAATAAATATTTTCATGGCATCATAGAAAATCACAGCATAATTTAGGTTGGAATAGGTCTGTACGATTGTAGAGTCCAAGCAATTAACACAGGTCCACCACTAAACCATCAGTGCCACATCTACACATCTTCACATCTTGTAAATATATCCAGGGATGGTAACTCAACCCCTTCCCTGGGCAGCCTATTCCAAGGCCTGAGCATCCCTTCTGTGAAGAAACGTTTCCTGGTATCCAATCTAAAGCTCTCCTGATGCACCTTGAGGCCATTTCCTCTTCCCCTACTACTTGTTACTTGGGAGAAGACACTGATCTTCATCTCATTACAACATCCTTTCAGGCAGTTGTAGAAAGTGATACAGTTTTCTCTGAGCCTCTTTTCCTTCAGGCTAAACAACTCCAGCTCCCTCAGCTACTCCTCATTAGACTCATGTTCCAGACCCTTCACCAGCTTTGTTGACCTTCTCTGGACATGCTGCAGCATCTCCATATTTTTTTCATAGTGAGGGACCCAAAACTGAACGCAAGATTTGATTTGCAGCCTCACTGGTGCCAAATACATGTATCAAAGACACTTCAGTTTCAAAGGCAGGATGTTCATATGTGTCATCATGGATTTATCAAAATTGGAAAACAGTTTAGAATTAGGGAACACAGAGAGTTCTGTGGTAGCTTAGATTTATCCAGTGGTAGTGATGCCTTAAAGAACCCAGAAATGAAACACACTTTTGAGATAATATTATATAGGGGGTAATATAAAGGCTTTATTGGAGGCCTCCTGGGGCACATATGGAAAATGCCCACAAAATTGCCACCCCACCACAGGGTGACTACAGTTTTATAAGTTTAGCAAATTAGCATAATTGACAAAAAGTACCAATAAGACACATAAGAGGTGTGGTAATTTCCCTCGGTGCAACACTCTCTAAATCACAGAATCACAGAATCACTAGGTTGGAAGAGACCTTTAAGATCATCGAGTCCAACCCAGCTCTAACACCTCAACTAAACCATGGCACTGAGTGCCACATCCAGTCTTTTTTTAAACACCTCCAGAGATGATGACTCCACCACCTCCCCAGGCAAACCATACCAGTACTTTATGACTCTTTCTGTAAAAGACTTTTTCCTAATATCCAACCTATATTTTCCTTGGCACAGCTTAAGACTCTTGTTGTTGTGTCTCTCCTTCTGTCAGTTGCTGCCTGGAGAAAGAGACCAACCCCACCTGACCAAAACCACCTTTCAGGAAGATGTACAGAGTGATAAGGTCACCTCTGAGTCTCCTTTTCTCCAGGCTGAACACCCCCAGCTCCCTCAGTCATTCCTCACAGGGTTTGTGTTCCCCAGCCCCTCACCAGCCTCGTTGCCGCCTCTGCATGCGGTCAAGTGTCCCAATGTCCTTCCCAAACTGAGGGCCCAGAGCTGGACACAGCACTCAAGGTGTGGCCTCACCAGTGCCAGGTACAGGAGAAGGATGACCTCCCTAGTCCTGCTGGCCACAATATTCCTGATACAGGCCAGGATGCCCTTGGCCTTCTTGGCCACCAGGGCACACTGCTGGCTC
>JAYDZK010000113.1:20374894-20393206 GCA_034509185.1 Euphonia xanthogaster
TACATATATTTTTATCTCATTTATAATTTTCTAAATCTAATGCTATCTTTTTATCATGTGCCTTAACTTCCACTTCATGTGGCTTAATGTTGTGGGATTTTTTGGCATCCAAAATCTCATCAGGCAACTGAAGGTGCTATGCATGGAATTATTTCCTTACATTTAATATTGATGTATTAAACTTAGAGATTTTTTTCCCTTTCATCCAATAATATGAATGCAATCTCAGTAGTAATAGTATGCAGTTAAATAAAGTGCTTTGATTACAAAGTCACAGAATCACAGATTGGTTCAGGATGAGAGGGATCACAGAGGGTTATCTGGTCCAGCTCCCAGCTCAAGCAGGGCCATCCTGGAGCACATGGCCCTGGATGGTGTGCAGATGGGTGTTGAACATCTCCAGTAGGGAAACTCCACAACATCTCTGGACAATCTGTTCCAGTGCTTGGTAAAAGAAGTTCTTCCTCTTATTCAAGCAGAACTCTGTGTGCTTCGGTTTCTGCCCATTGTGTTATGGCTAGGCACCACTGGGTCTAGCCACTGGATTAACACTAACAATTAAATAAAAATCTACATTCACATTTACTTTAAAAGTAAAGAGCAAAAAATATGCAAATTTTTCACTCATACTGCATTCTGTCTGAACCTAAGCATCTGTTTTTCTCTAGGATGAAGTGATACAGGCCTGAAAAAATGAACTAATCATTCTCTAGCCCACCATTGCCTCAGGGGCGAAAGCTGGTATTAGGCTAAGGAGGGCAAAAGTCAAAAGACCCTATCTCTGATGGCAAACAAGTGGATTCAATAAACCACCAAAAATAACCTTTAAACCTTACCTTCGTAGCTTTGAGAGCACAAATTATCCATGGTTCCATAGATCTTCCATTTATCCATTGCCTCAGATCCTGTTTTCAGCGCAATATTTTCATTTTTTTTTCCAGCACTAAGAAATAAATCTTCCCCTTGGATTGCCAAGGCTGCATTTCTGCATTCCCATTTCTGGAATTCACTTTTCTTGTTGCATGGGTACAGAGAAATTTTAGCCTGGTTTCTCTTGTTGGGCACTCCCAAGCATTGTGCAAACGCCACGCTCATTAACTGATGATCCGAGACCCACCTGAATTTTTGTAAGTCACTGTTTTTCTTGCAAGCAGCTGTTGAGACTGCCTCAGACCTCTGAGCAACTAAACAGAACTTAGTATCCTCATTGAATATTAAGAATATTTCCTGGTCTGTAAAACAAAACATTCAGAATAACTGGTTAGGGTGAGCACATGGTAAGGGGAGCTTGTGAGGAGAAATATGTGCTGTTTATTCTATGGTGATCTGACTCATGTCAGGAGGCTGCAAATTTTTACAGGGATCAAATGGCATTTTCAAGACACATTACATTCTGGGAAGGAAAAGTGAGTACAGCTCGGTAAATACACGGGAACACAATACAGGGGAATGAGAACACATAACTACATTAAGACAGCTTTAAATATGTGATTATAATTATGGAATTTTATCTTCTTCTGAAATGCACATTTCATTGAAGATTTCCAAAAGAGACCTTTACTGAAAAATTGGAAGTTGGCAATCACTTTCATGCATTATAGATTTAGCTCCTGTGACATACATCTCCATGGGATCCCATTTGTGCTTAATGGAGTTAGTGAGCAAGCCTTCTGTGACTCTTGCTCCTTCTGGAATTTTCATGTTCTGTTATGGTTTGGGGATTTTTTTGGAATTAAAAACCACGTAATGGTGACTTATAACCTTGCCTTGATCCACTATCCTTTCCTTAGCACATCTATCATAAGAAGTCAACATAATTTGCACCATAAATCACCAGCATTGTCACAAGAACAGTGATGTAGATACTATGTAGATACTGTAGGTGTGGACCTGTGCATTGTGAGTGCCACACAGAATTGTTAACACTCCCACAGAATTACAGGCAGCCTGATGTTGTAATCCACTGAGATTAGTAAACCCTGCTGGGAAGGGCTGTCCAGAACTGCAGCTCTGCTGTGACACACAAAGCAAGTCCTCCTTGGCAAACAGCTGCATGCTCCTAAAAATGTCAGGTAGCATGGAGCTCTCACTGGCTTTGGGTCATGAGGGATTGAAATTTGGACGACAAGGAATATTCTAAGACCTATAGAACTAGAGGGAAAGGTTTTGCCCTTCAGCCCTCTGTCCCTCAAATTCACACTTGGAAACAGAGATGCAGCATCACTGCCACGTCCATCTAAGAGAAAAGCTCACAAGAGGCAGTGAGATTCCCCTCCACACATGAAAGAAAATTTTTAGGACAAATGTAGGATGTTAGAGCAAGACAGTTTTGGGTAGCAAACTGAGGAGAAAGTCTCTGGGAAATTCTGGGATGGTATGAGAGAAAGAATAGTTCTTGAGCTCTTCCAGAAAAGCCCTGTATTACTTCGACCAGCTCAGTAATATATAGGAGTTTCACTTCTGTAAATCTAAATTTGAAGCTGAGACTTAGTTTCTTCTTTCCTTGTCCATTTAGGCAAAAAGTTTTAAATATTATAAGGTCTTTAATTTCTTACTGCTCAGTGAATAAGTTCTTAGTGTAGTCCCATGAGTACCAGCTATTGTCCTTCACTGAATTTTTGGATCTAATAATAGGAGTTCTTACTGGAATCTGTGAGGTTTCTGCTCTTGGGTTGGGTTCCGAGCTCACAGAGTAGGTGAGAGACTCCCTTTTTGCAAAGGGTAGTGCTGTCACAGCTCACATGGAACAGTGTCTGCCTTTGGAAGCTGCGACATGTACCTCACTCCACAAATCTAATGAACTGAAGGATAAAATAAACACATCTTTGAAAATTATCATCATACTTACTTTAAAAGGGAGCTGTGATCTGTCTTTGGCCAACTTGAGAGCCTTAAGTATCCCTCTCATCTTTACTCTTACTGCTGTAATGGTTATTCCACAGCTCTTCGTGACTCTCAGATATTTCCAATTTTTTTTTACTGGCTTCTTCTCAGCCACATTGCTACAGCTTACATCAATCCACAAGTTCCACCTCATCCCACACAATCTCATGCTAAGGCTAGGAGATACACATACAAGACCCTATTTAATTACTT
This sequence comes from Euphonia xanthogaster, assembly GCA_034509185.1. Taxonomy (NCBI): domain Eukaryota; kingdom Metazoa; phylum Chordata; class Aves; order Passeriformes; family Fringillidae; genus Euphonia; species Euphonia xanthogaster. Next base: position 20,377,991 of record JAYDZK010000113.1, read on the forward strand.
TATCCTTTTCATTTTTTTGTGAGTCAGTCACACATACAGACAAAGACTACGAAGCACACTGTGAAGTCTTTACAGCAGCAAAAATAACTGATAAATAAGTTGTACCCAAAAGGCAATCTTTATTCACATATGTGACTCAGTCCTGACTCCTGGTTCCCAGCTTTACTCCATTTTGGATATTCTCCTCTCTTTAAAAGTAAATCAACATCTCTCTATCTGTTTTGTGGAAACTTCTGTGGACCACTTCCATTAGCAGAAATATGAAATGTAGAGTAGTAAATCTATGTGAAATTCTTAAAGATCCTGAGAAACCAGCAAGACAACAAAGATGCCCCCTTTCACATCCACTTTTGCAGGGGATAGTAAAAAATAGACTCACCGAGTGTCTGAAAAGCAGTATGAACAAATGAGAGGAAAACCAAAACTGTAGAAAAGGTCAAGTTTTTCATTCTGTCTTCTTATTCACAAAGAGATGAGATTAAATTAATTGCTGCAGTAGAGATCCGTAAAGAATCAGTTGGTGCTGGCTCCTTCTGGGTTTTGGAGATTTTTAGTTGAAAGAAAAAACTGGGCTCTAAATAAGGAAGTATCCTGTCACATGTGGTATTTTGAAATCTATAAATAATTACAAAATTCAAACTTTGCATCTGAAAACAAAGTTTCTATCCATTCAAATGCAAGTAGCAAAGTCTGAACAGTTCAAGATCATTCCACTGAATTGTTTTTAACTTTCTTGGTTCTGTGCTGGAATTGTAACATACTGACCCTCAAAGACAAAGAAGCAGGGAGTGCACTTTAAATGGGTGCATCTTAAATGTCAGACATATGTATATGTACCTGGGAAACTCAGAGAAAAATATATGCAAATTTCTTAGCCAGAAAGGTCTTAACTGCTGCAAAAGATATGTTGATTTAATTTACTGCAGTGAGCAATATTGACTATTTCAGTATGAAAAATTAACCTCCACAGGACAATTTAATTTTGCTCGGTGACTTGACAAAATGCATACACCTGCCTTTATATATCTGGTGTATCAGCTAGTAGAACTAGTGTGCTGTTATTTCATTTGAATTTATCTTAGAAGAACCAATACAAAGTAGCCAAATCTTTACAAATCTTTCTGTGATTTTGGAAAAAAACTGCCTTTCAAAATTATTTCATTCATAAAGTACAAATGAACTTTCTTACTTTATTCTTTCTTTGTACCAAGCATAAATGAGACAAGAATAGAGGAATAGTTTCAAATTTTACAAGTGAGCTTCAGTCATTTATTAAGTGGAAATGAATTACAGCTATGATGTACAATGTCTTAGTAATTTTGAAAAAAAGGGAGGAAAGAAATCCAACTGAGATTGCCCTTCACATTGTCTCTCATTTTTCTTGGCTTTATTATGAAGACAAATCTCACAGTTTTTCTGCAAGAGCAAAGCATCACTTAATTAGATAGGAGAAACTCATTCACACAATACAGTCTTTGAAGTTGTGTTATCAATATAAAATATAAAACATTTAAATAATGATGTTATGTTAGATTTTTTCATCTGTTTATTCTTTTCATTTACTTTGCCTATATCAGTAGCCATCAAACAGCACAGAATCCAGTTCCATATTTATTTAAAAAAAAAAGTGTATTTTTTGTAACTTACGTGAAGGGGAGAAAAGATCAAGAGGACTGTCATTAAAAGCAGTTTGAGTAAAAAATGGCCTTTATTCCTTATCCTCTGCAATATGTTTTGCTTAATTGTCATATCTATAAATTGTCAATCCAATGTAACATCACCCCTGCAGTTCTTATGCACTTTCTAAAGGTTTGAAATTCCCAGAGATCCTTTAGATCTTTTTTTTTCTTCAGAACGTCATAGACAACACAAAATTCCTAGAAAACTTGAACATCTCAGTAAATCTCTAAAACATTTCACTAGCAAGGCACTGTTTTGTGCCCCACTCTTTTACTGGCCTGAATCATGGACACAGTGCCTGTTTATCAGTCCATTTATCAGAGAGGTGGAGGATAGTAAGCAAAGCTGTCCTAAAATGAGTGATGAAGTGGAATAAAACCAGGAATGCATTTTTTCAAAATTTATTTGGCAACTATTTTATTTTCTAGTTTATTTATGGCTTTTTTAGTCATATGCCTTGTTCACATTTCTGTGTCTCCTCCTGTCAGCCTCTTTTTTAAGGAAGAAGACTTATTAGATCAACAAACCATGTATCATCTCCACATCCTAATTGAACACTGAAATGTTATTGTGTAGTATATAGATTGTTTATTGATATTGTCTCATGTTCATAATTGATAAAAAACACTCAAAGTCATAGAATAACGCTTTATGTAAAGATTTATTTGGTTTGCAAAATTCAAGTTGAAGCCATGAACAAAGGACAAGTATTTGCGTTTCACTTACTATCACAAGGAAGACATTTGTGTTAAGTGTATAAGACAAGGGCAGCAATGGGGACAAACAATTCATGTAAATCTCTGTTTATTCCAAACATCAGGAATAGTGTGCAGTCTTCAGAACAGTATGGTGAGGTACTCTCAAAGTGCAGGAGATAGGGCTGAGCGCTCTGCAAAGAGCACTCAGTGTTAGTCTTGACTCTGTATGTGATGCTGTCACAAATTCCTGAATAAGTAACCTATAACTTTTAAATCTAAATTATCACTAGTTCTGTTATTTTCCTTGCTTGCTTAATTAGCCATTTTGCGCAGTACAAAATCAATAAATACCTGAGAGTATTTATTGAGGAGCATACAGCAATAGTTCCTAATGATTACCAAAGGAATAACTGCCAATTTTGCTTCATAGTAAAAGTTACATGCACCTAAGAGAGACTAAGGATTCCTTTAGTTCAGCTGTATTTTTTTCAGCTTAACCATTTAGTTTGGCTGTGTTATCCCATCAGACAACACTGTGTTCATTTTTTTCTTTGTTGCTGGTAGCATCACTTCCATTGTCCCCTGCACTTTGGGCACGGCTGTATTCCAGCTGCCTGCTGCTCCGCCTCACCTCTCTTCCAGTTCCACTTCCAGTTTTGATCTTGAACCAGAAATAAATCATAAAGCCCACCCCCAATAAAATTATGAGGACTAGGGTAAGTAGTATCCACATATTTAGGTGACCACTGGCTTTGTCCTTTTTGGCATCTGTAAACAAATAAAAATTAAATAAAAATGAATGAGATGTAGCCTCAAATAAATATAAGACTATTTAAAACTATAATTTCTTCCTTAATTACCAGGTGGAAAATCTATTATAACTTCTCCATGTCAGACTTCCTCACAGATATTACCAAAAGGAGGATGTTACAAAAGGAGGATCAGAGAGGGGGTGATCAATCTGCCAAATAATTTGATTATTTTGGGGTTCCCTAAGCATCTTGCAGCTACTGATAAATTAGGTTGGGAAAGAATTCAATGGCAACTAAGTAAATAAAGCTAATATCAAAAAGAAAAAGAAAAAAAAAAGAAAAAAGCTAGAAAACTAAATAAATAGTATTAAATTTAAGCACATATCTTTGAAATTAGTTGGAAGGGGAAAAAAAGTCCTACCTTCTACGTTTCCAGCTGCTTTAAGAATAGCTGTCAAAGAAAAAGACAAATGCCTAGTCAAAATCTAGAAAGGTCACATTTTCTTCCTGACAGTTTCATATTAGCAAAAGGTCTGGTAACCTGCACATCATCATCACTTCTGGAAACACATCTGCTAAATTAGGAGAGCTGAAAAGGCACAAAAGATTTTTTTACCCCCATAGTCCCTTGAATAAAACTGCAGTGTTTTGCATATTAAATCCCCCTTCTTGCTTCTTTTGTAATAACCAGAATATCTCCAAGTTAAGTAGTAGTGGTTCCTGACTGTTTCAAGCTGACTCTTCTCCCTGATTAATTAACCTTGCCCTTTCCTCCGGGTCTGTTTCTTGTGGAGTCTGGGAAAACCTGATCGACTGCCGAGGACAGTTGAGCTTTCCTGTATCGCACACAAGTCTTTTGAGACCCAGCAGGTCTTAATTTACCATAATTTATTCGCATCTGTAATTACACGTATAAACTCAAGCTTTCTTGTGCAGCTTTTCCTGGCTGTGCACAGAGGGCGCCGTCTGCAAGGCTTTTCCCGGCCGGTTGGGTGGGAGCTGCCGGGACCTGCTGGGTGATGCTGGGTGATGGCCACGGCTCTGCCCATGGGCAGCGGGAGTCCAGGGATGCTCCAGGAGCCGGGCTGCTGCAGCAGAGCCAGGGCAATGCATTGGGCTCTGTGTGTTTGCGAGCGCGAAGGAGAAGCAGATGTTAAGTTTATCTCTTGAAAGGGTGCAGAACTGGCTGTGATGGAATAAACACCAGGTTGTGCTGAAACACCGTTCTGCTGGAAAGCCGGTGTCAGGGAATAAATACCCTCTGTACCCTGGCATTGCACATCAGGGCCACTCACAGTGAAACCCATCTAAATAAAGTGTGTGGTGATAGTGAGTTTCTGCTTTCTGATGTCTGGTAGCGGAGAACTGTCATTCAGTAGTGTCTGTTGCCTGCAAAGAAAACTAGGCGTTGTCCTAAAAGCAGATTTTTCCTTTCAAGAGCATGCCCTGAACAATGCTGTGACTGCTGCTTCCCCCACCAGCTGCAGGTTTGCTTTGGTGGGGGAAAGGACTGGACCTCAGAAACATCCTGAACCTTGGGGGTTGTGAAACAGGGCAGGAAATTGGACTTTTTTTTGCAGAATTAACAGTTAAACTCCAAAATACCACATGCTTGCTTGGCTCACAATATTCTGATATTTCTACTTCCTGACTAAAGCAGATGGTGCTCAGTTATACAGAAATACAATATTAAAAAAAAAAAAAGCTAACCAAAACACTTCTACTCTTTTCAAAGGTCACTATATGCTCTCTGGATTGCACTTCCACTCCTATTTAAATAGAATTGCTTCATCCATCTCTTGCTGGAACAGCATGTATCATAGTACAGCAAGAGGAAGAGTAGCAAATTATTGATGCCACTCTTGTTCCATAGAGAGAAAATAGGAATTTCAGTAGAAAAAAATGTGCTCATGTTGGAGGGGAACAAAAAAATAAAGAAATTTGGGGTTTTTTTTCAGGAAATATTTATGGAAGAAAATAAAGTGGAAGAAAATCTGAGGTTATGAAGCAAGAAATAAACAGGGCTAACAAAAAAAAACCACTTGTATTATTTTTGTCTGAACATTGAAACATTTCTGTCAGTCCTTTGCAACACTCATATAGTGCTATTACTATTGAAATAAAACCATAAATGGAAAGAGTGAATATTAAATAAGTCACTTACTCTTTGGTTTCTTACAAATAAAGCCCTTTTGGGAAGAGCAGGGCAGGACACTCCAGTAGCCCGTGGCTGCAGACAGCTCCACGCAGAAAGCCAGCTCGTCCCCCAAGGGCTGCCCCTCAGCCCAATTGACAAAGTCTAAGGCACTGTTGTCTTGCCAAAGCAGCTGCCCTGGTGTGGCAAATGTTAGTATCAATACTAATAGATCCACAGGAAAGGTCTTCACCTTAATGAATATTGACATAATATTACTTTCTCCAGCCTATAAAGCAATACTACTTCCTTCAGAAATTCCATCTGTGGTTGGTTTTTTTTTTGATGCATTTTATCTCATTTGATTCTTGTCTCAAAAACAAAATAATTGCTTTCCCAAATTATGATTTGCAGATTTATCAGTCATATTAATATCACAGCTTTAATTTAAATTTCTCCATATGTTTGCCTAGGATTGTAAAATTTCAAACTGAAAAAAGTTAAAGTCAGAATTTTATAAAAAAATTCTCAATTATTATTTCATCAGCACTCAATGAAAATCAAGCAGCTTTTGCTGTAATGCTAATTATACATTTAGTTAAAATTAAAACTTTTTTTATAATCTCTAAAAATTTTTTTTGATGTTTCAATGGGTTGAAAATAATCCCTTTCTGACTGCTTGTAGTCTGATAACAGTGTTTTCTTCCAGATGCATGTTTTCTACTGCATGCTTTAGCAAGCAGTCTAATTTTCTCCATACAGAGTCACAGAGGAGATTGATGCTGTGGGCTCTGGCTGGACTCCCACAAGTCCCACATGATTCTTCCCCAGCCAAGAGATGAGAGCCAGTCAGGACTTTTTCCCCAACAGGAAAAGCTTTCTCAGAGACCAGGAATGGGAGACAACCTCTGAGAGGACTCAGGTCTGAAGTCCAGCTCTACTTCAATTGGTTGTCTTAAAACCTATTAATTTTATTATTTTTTTTCCATTTAATAAAGTCTGTTTATGATTATTTATGGAACTTAAAACAGTTACCGTTTACATTTCTGTATATTCCTATCCAGAAGCCACTTGTCTTGCTTGCATATAAATCTGCATGTTCTATTAAAAAGTTTGATTCATACAGATCTTCTACAGAAGCCAACATACCACCTATAAAAAAAACAGTGGAAGATGATTGGAGATATCTCCAACATAGTTGCAGCTTTTGAGACAGGTTAGGTTAATAAAAAAACCTGTCCCACTGATAGGGAGAAAAGAATTTAAATAGAGAACACAAGGTAGTGTCCAGCTGTAGGGGAGCAGCACAGACAGTGAGAGATCTCATCTGAAGAGAAAGACACACAGGCACAGAGAAGATGATGACTTTTAAACATCAGACAAGGTGCTCTATGTTTTCAAGTGACTGGTTGTTATTGTTCATAGGAATTATGAGTGATTATTTATTCATGGTTTGACAGAATAATCTGTAGTATGAAATGCTGTGCCACAAACAAATCTGCAGTTCAAACCGATGTATTAATTTTTGTGGCACTGGTGGTAGCGTAAGAGGGCTAAGAGGATCTAAAAAGGTATGAAACAAAGGATCCATTTATTTTCTCTTTCCTGGCCTCCTGAGACATGGATGAGATAGGTGATGACTCAGCAGCAAAGGTGAAAGAGTGCCAAGTACTGCTCCTGGCCTCGGCCAGGAACAGGTGTCTCCAAGGAGAAGGAGGGAAGCATTTTCCCTCCCGGGCTCTGCAGTCTGCCAGGGAGCCTTGCTGATAGAGCAGGGGCTACCAGGCAGCACTAGCAACCCCTTTTGGATCAACCCCTTTTTACACACAGCCCGTGTCAAAAATGAGTGATTGTTATTATGGTATTTACTCTGCCTTTTGTGTAGAGAAAGATATGGAAAAGAAGGGATAAAGCCAGAAAGAAGTGGGTTTTTTCAAATCATGTAAAATTGAAGATTTTACTAAAAAGAGAGATGTTGTGAATGAAGAAATATAACATGAAACAAGCACAGCTGGAAAAACAGAACAAGGAAATCACCTTAAATGCAACATAACGGAAAAGCACATAACAGTAAAAAATAAATGAGACATTTATTCCTTATTTTTAATATTTGTAGATTTTGCATTATTACTTTTCAAGATTTTTTCGAGACTTCTTTTTAATGTCAAGATTGAAGTTCTATATTTGGGTACAAATAATAATTACCTGATTGAATGCACTGAGTCACAGACTGAGCCCAGCTCATTTCATTGGCATTGAAGTTATAGCAGTGGCTTCGGAAAGGAATCCAAGATATGTGATCAGATTCAGGACATTGTCCAATATCCTGGGGGAGATCAGAAGGAGCTACATCTAAAGGAAATGAGATATTATAAATGCTTTCATTCAGTAGGGATTGCAGTTCTTCATATATGAAATCAAACATTAAAACCACCTTTTCTTAAAAGTGTTTAAAGTATTCTTTGGCACACAGTGCTAGAATTATCAGTGTCTAAGTCAAGAGCGATAAATGAGGATCAGGACTGGTCAGCTGTGAGAGGATGACTCAGTGTGAATCTGTGCTCTTCTCTGTTACTAACGATGTCAAACTTGGACTGTTTCAAGGATACTTGAGTGCTTAAGAATTTTGTTTCTAGTTTGTTTTGCTATAATCAATAAATTTATATCAATAAAAGAAGCATTAAAAAGCATAAAAAACACCCCTAGAAAATTCCCAAACTCTCAAAAAGTTAAAATAAGTTTTATTTAAAATTAAACATCATATAATAGACATTTCCCGTTTAATATTTTCCTCAAGATAACAATCCAAATTTCTGAACATCTTTATATCTGACAAAGCATAGAGTAATCTGAGGCTCATTGATCATTTATGTAGTAACCCCTCATTTTCCTACAAGCAATGACATTATGAAAAGAAAAGGCAACATTTTCAATTAGTACTTGTGGTTTTAAAACAAAAGTTGCAAATTAACAGCTATGAAGTTCAAAGCTTGGCCCAAGAAAGAAAAGAAAAAACAGCCAACCAATTAAAAAACCCACAAAATCCCCAACGCAACCTAAAACAAAAAAAAAAACAAAACAAAAACAAACACAAAAATCCCCAAATAAACTCTGAGTTTCCATTAAGTGTGTGTTGCTAGAGCTAACACATGTTATTCTAATATAAATGAGAAAGCAAAAAACCCAGTCCCATCCTGAGGTTTGCCTCTAGTTTTCCTGTATAGTATTCTTCCCATACAAACCCTATGAAGTATGAACTTTTTGGGGCCCAATAACAGACCCTTTTTTATCAGATACAGCTCTTTCTCCTATATCCAGTTTTTGGAATCCAATAGCAATGAAGTAACAAGCAGTGTAGGAATGTTGTGTCTATATTAAAGAAATGAAATTTATTTTATACTCAGTGGAATTCATTGATTACAGACCTTCCCATAAAAGCTCTGTCAGCAAAACACTTTACATTCTAGACTCAATGTGAGATGCCTGATGTTCCCACAACCTCTGTGATCTGTCTGCCTGCTCCCATGGCAGCTATCACTCCAGTCCAGTCAAATGGCAAGATCTTGGCTGGTGAATGCCAACTCCATCCAAATAATGCATTTTCATGCAAAATAAATGTATTGGCCGTACATACCCAGCCTTATTATTCTTGATATATACTTAGAAATCTGTAGTTCAGGCAAAGCAGATAAAGCAAGGTTTCTGCCATAAAACCAAAAGTCAGTGCCATTGCTTACCCTCAGATTTTTTGCAGACAGAAAGATGTTTCTCATTGCAACGTGCTGTTTTCCATCTCCCAGAGAGTGCTAGATAGACACAGGCTATTTTCTGTTTTGGTTCTCCATAGTCCCACTTAGAAAAACTGACTTTCCTTTTATTGGTCCATCTATAATATCCATAATTCTGAAATTGAAACAGACATTTGGCATAACTTTTGTAAAGTCTTATCTGCTGTTTCACCTAAATGCAGTCACACAGAAGCACATTGTCAAAGTGATACAGGAAGCTCAGTTTGTGTATCTGTGCTAGCACTGTTAAAATACTAGTTGAATCAGGACTCAGCAACATAAAAAGCAGACACAGCAGGATGGCTCCCATGCTGGAAGAGCCCATGGAGGTGTTTCAAAGGCTAAATAATGCTCCCTGGGGACTCAGTCTCTTGTCAGACAATGTTGTAAGGTAGAATCACCATCCCAGAAGAGTCAGATCTCCAGGAAAAGCAGGAAGACCATAAGAACATGAAACCAGTGGAAAGCTCAGGTGGAAATGGATCTCAGAGTTGGCTATCAGACAAAGACTCTAAGCTCCAGCGGTTTTGAGGAGAAACATTCAGGAGTAAACTGCAGCCATCACTATGAGGAACCAGAGAAAATTATTACTTTGTGAGAAGCAAAAGAGAAATATGTCGAGCAGGAATTCTTGAGTCTTTGTTTAGTCCTTCTTCCTCCTCCCTTTTTTCTTTTCCATGAAGAATCAGAAGAATTACAAGAAGTGAAAAGACACAGACAATATATTGCTGCCATTAAAAAGAGGGTGATAAGATGCAATCTCACTGCAGTGTCTGTGTCAAGAGAGATGCCAGGTGCACAAGGTCATACTGAGCTTAGCATCATCAGGGCAAGGTCACTCACTGCCTGGGGAAAAGGAGGAAGCACAAAGCTTAACTCTGCAAGATCGAGGATGGCTTGTTTATAAGTACCAGGGGAATGTCTGGTGATTCAAGCTTGATCAAAATTGGATTTTAGCTGCTCTCTAAATCATATTGCTATGACTGAAAACAACCAACTTTCATATCAAGTGGACTTAAACATTGTTATTTTGGTTTGGGTAGAAATGCCCTGTGGACTTTTGCAAGTGGAAGGATTTATTTTAAGGCTGGTGACTACCAATCACTTATGACCACTTATGCGAGCATTTTTGCTGGTGGAGGAAGAGATGACACTGTTAGAATCCTGGAAATATGCATTGCTCAGCACCAAATTCATTTTATCAGACAATTTTTTCAGCCTTCTGAGGGGCTTTATCAGAGTGTTGCTGCATCATGTAAGTGAAAATGGTATTTTTACACAATATTTATTATAACTATCCCTAGGGATACTGAATTTCAGACATGTTTTGGCGTGTCATATATCAGTGTGGAATCAGAATTAGTAAAAACAATGAATAGCTAACATGGTTATTACTGATGAAAAAGCTAATTTTTGTTATCAAGGTAGTTTAGTCAGATCAAAGAACAATGAAATAGAAACATGATAATTAAGTGCATTTAACAATTGCATATTCAGTGGGGAAGCTGAAGCTCAATTTGTCACTCAGTCACAGAGCTAATAAGAGTGATTGTCACTCGAGTGTTGCCTTACAAAATGGTGGACCTGGATCTCAGTATTCACTACTTCTGGTGCAGCATAGCTTTTATAGATTTTAAGCTTTGGGACCCAGCAGGTATAACAAAGAGTGTGTGCTCGAAGGTGTGTGGTTTGGCTATGAACACTTCTGAACCAAAACATAATGGAAAAGCTACAGCTGCCAATGATCATGAGGCACTAGCCCTGCCGACCATCTTGCACTCTTTGGGCAGCAGTCACCTCTCCTAGAAATGGCCATCTGAAAGTTTATCAGGTGTTTTTACCTAAGTTTCCAGGATTCCTACAGAATCTAGTAAAGAGAGTCCAGCACCGTTAAAGGTTCTCATCTTTCTCCATTGCCTAAAATGGAGTTTGATTTAAGATCGATGAAGTCAAAAGATGTGAGACTGTCCACCATTCCTAGGTTTCTAAATCTCTCCATGCTACAAAACTCCTGCTAATAGTATCAGTATTTAACTTTATCAACTAATAATTTTTTTAATCTTACCACATTGCTGTTGAGCCCAATCCATAAGGGCTCTCCATACTGCACTGCCTGCAGCAGCAAGAATATATTGCTGTAATAATCAAAAATGCTGGCAAGCTCTGAAGATTTCTCCTTGCATGCTTTTCTTGCTTCTTCCCAATTCATTTTAGAAGGAATGATTAAATAGCTGCTGTTGTCATAATGGACAAAATCGAAATCTGGAGCACTTGTGGGGTGAAACAGTTCAGGCTCTGTAGGAAAGAGGTACAAATTTGAAAGGAAGAGGAGAAAAATGAAAATTTATGAGCTGTTGGATAGCAGTATTACTTTTGAATAACAGATGAATATAACATGGCAGCACAAGCATCAAGTAACAGCATTTCTTACATAAAACCAAAGAGATTTATTTTAATGGCAATGTGGAATTATTTTAAACTACGGTGTAAAAACACATTCAAGAGTTAGAGAGAGGCAGAGCATGAGCTCTGTGTATCTATAGACACAGACTGTCCAGATGAAATTATGTCAATACTGGTTCCACCACGATCCTTCTGCCAAAGCTCTCCATGTCCCCCCACCACAGTGCAGGTGAAGTTTTTCCCAGGCGTGAGCACAGGACAAGATCTTCACACCACTTCGGTCTCAAAATAATTTCTTTCTAAGTAAATTTTATGACCATGCTGCTACATCTTTCCCTCATAGGATGAAGTGAAAAAGGAAACTGTGTTTGTACCTATAATTATATATGCAGAAGGCAAGGGCCTAGACGTAGTGATGGGGGCAGAAGAAAAGATGTAAACTTTGTGTTCAGTCATTGTTGAGGACCCCGTGGCAATTTTTTTTGCTGGTTCCATCCTCATGCAGCTTTCTGCACTTGCATGGGACAGAGCTGTGAATCATCTGACCCAGCTGTGGCTTCTTCCTCTATTTTGACTTGCTGCTCAGCAGTTTCCTGTTTTTGTTCCTGCAGACTCTGCAGTGTAGCTGTGCTCCGGATGTGTCTCCCACCCTAAGGCTCCATGAAGAAAACTGGAACTTTTGCCCTTGCTGAGTATTGCTTGCTGGAGACTGATGAGCAAACCAATCAGTTTAATTTGCCTTGGTTGACCCCCAGCTGGAGGTCTCTGAGGGGTTTGTCTTTTTGTATTGAATTTGCAAAATAACTGCATTCAGCCACCTATATCTCTGATAGTTGGGTAAAGCACAGATTGCTACACATTTCTGTTAATAGAGAAAACAGACATTTTGAAGGCAGAGACCTTCTAGGAACCTGCTTTGAGCATTTTTCTTATGATTAAGAAGGTGAATCCTCTCTTCAAAGTGTCTACGTGCCGAGCACCTCATTTAAGTGTGGATGTCTGCAGGGTAGGTGAGGTCAGCTTCTCTGAGTTGCATTGTTCTGTAAATGTTTTGCAACAAAAGGAAAAAAAAACAGTGAAAAAATAAAACTTACCACTGTCCATCTGGCAAATATAGCTTTTATTATGCTGGCAGTCAGTATTTTCCCATAATCCTGCATCATCTACAGTCCTTCTTGTCATTGCAATACAATCAGTCTGGGGAAAAAATAAAAAATAGGATTGTTGCTGATAAAATGCAAAATTTCCAGCAAAATAATAGAAATAGGTGTGAGGAGAAAAATTTAATAGCTTTCTTTTATAGTTTTCTGGTTCTTTTCATGTATTGCTTGTTGGAAATTAAATGTATTCTATTATATATCTTAAGCAAATGCACTTTCATTGGCAGATTGCTGCAAGAGCTTTTGTCCGTTAATTAAAATTCCTTGGAATGCATTGAAGCTATTTTTACTATGGAGTTAATGGTAGTCTGTACCGAATTTGTTGGAGTTTATTTGGATTTGCATCATACAAGGAAAAAAAATAAATCAGAATAAAAATCACAACTAGTAACACTGAATATTTTCACCAAAATATAATAATTATAAAAAGTGTAATTAATTCTAGCAATAAAGATTCCTTTTCTGCATTTCTAGGCTTTGACAAAGGAGATTAAGCCTAGATACTAAACAGGCCTTTTAATTTCTGATTAAAGCTTTAAAAATTTGATCTTTGAAATTTCAGTTTACTTCTGCTTTAAGCTACTAAAGATCAGTTCTTTGCTGAGACAGAAGTGAGGATGGTATACTCAAACATTTTGTCATTTATGTTATGCATTTTCTGATTTATTTCTGTTTACCTCTATTGTAATATACTTCCAGTCAACCACCATGAAATTATCTCTGAATGGGAATCCTGGGGCCCAATTTGAATAGTCAAAAACGCTTCCGTCTGTCCAGAGATATGTATTCTCACTGTTAATGTCATTCAGCCCAATCCATGTTTCACTGGCAACATCCTTTAGGTGGAAGGTGAGGAAAGCTGAGACAGAAAATAGATTTTAAAAATAAAATAAAAAGTACCTGAGGAGTTTCCTTTTTTTCAAATTCCATGTAAATCAAATTATGAATAAAATAACAACCAATTATCTTCTAAATATATTGGAAATACCAACCTCAGTATTATTAGGCGATGAGTGAATGGTAAAAGAAAAAAATTACAATGGGTAAACAAGCTGAAGCAGTTTGATTTCAGGGAAAAAAAGGGGGGGGGGAAAGCAAAACACTTTTTGATAAAAATGATGTAGGCTTCTTGGAAATGTTATAGAAATCACAGCCATAAGTGACTTCAAAATGATTGTCTTTCCCAAGGTAGCATCAACTGCAGATATTTAATTTCTGATGGATGTCTGTTTAATGTCTAACTGTGAGCATTTCATGATTATAAACTATTACAATTTATCCCATCTTCCAAGACCATGGGGAACAGATTATTCTATTCCTTCCACAGATGACGTTTGCTAAAACTTGGGAAGTGTCATAATATCTCACTCCAGTCTTCCCTCTGGATCAAACACCTCCAGATCCTTCTTCACAGGTTATTTAGGCCTGGAGGTAGGTTCAGCCTCATCATTAGATGGTGAAATATGTGGCCTCATACATAGTGCTGTAAGGCTCAGGTGTCATACCTTGCACTTGGTTATTGTGTATAGAGGCCAAATTTCCCCCTAATTCTCTACAAACACTTCTTGCTGAGTGCCAGGTTAGTTTCTCTTCTTCTCTGGATCCAAATATTTTATAACACTGTGGAGAGAATAAAGGATTAGACAGACTTTCAAGTGTCAAAGAATATTAAGAACATTGATTTGGATTAATTCTGTGCTAGTCCCTGCATGCAAAGAGCTGCAAATGGGGGATCTGCTGGAACACAAATACTGTCAGCCAGCAGGAAGGAGGCCCAGCCAATCCCAGTGATATGTGCACAGCACTTACCATCCTGTGGGGTCACTGCTGGGAAAGAGCAGACAACCACCAAAAGCTTTTGAGGAATTAAATTACTGAAAAGTAGAATTTTTGAGGGACTGGAACAATTTCCTGGTTTTGAACCTAATTTGGATCAGGTAGTAATTCCTCAGGTCAAGTTTTTTTCAATTATATACCACAGAAGGAGTGCTAAAACCTCAGCTCATGTGAGAACTCACATGAGTGGAACAGTGTCAGGAAGAAGGGCCCTTCTGAATGGGTGTTTCCCCTGAATACCAGTGTAAAATATTTTTTATCTTCTGAGGGACAGAAGACACGGCTCCTCCCTCTTCGTGCCCTTTGAATGCATAAAAACTTTTCCTATTGATTGCATCTGGGAATTGACTTTTGGTTTTCCTTTGTTTGGTTTTTTGGAGTTTTTTAAAAGTTCATATGTCCAAGGTTTTTGCTTAACTTAGCAGAAAGCAATGCTTGCTTGTCTTTTATATTTGATTTGACATTTATTGCTTTTTGTGTTATTCTGCTTAGATGGGTTGCTGTGATGGCCAATTACTTATGAAAAGTCTGACCTTTCATTTTTTCATCTTTGTTACTCAGAAAAACTGTGTTACATTTACAGATAAGGAAAATGGATCAGGATTTCCATGCAGTAGGTATGCCTAAAATAAGCAGAAGTATCTAGAAACTAGAAAAGTAGCTATAGCTAAAGGCCCACAGTCCTTTCCAAAAATTATAATTTCAAACATTCAAATCACCTTTTTTTTTTGATATTTAGTTACAAATTTGCCAATATGAAAATGC
>JAYDZK010000113.1:20393306-20403318 GCA_034509185.1 Euphonia xanthogaster
CGACGCTCTTCCGATCTATGAAAATGCACTGCACTGCCAACTAGCATACTTCTTAGTAAAATGGTGTTTAAAGAGGGAGAATTTATATAATGAGATAAAAAGGATAGTTGTTCTCTTCACCTAGAGCAAATCTGCTAAATATGGCTGCTTTTTATTGCTGTACCTTATTTTTAAACAAAAGCCAGGTTTCAGGACATCCTCCCAGCAGGGGAAGTACAGGAGGAGCAAATCCTGAGTAAGATGAATTTTGCCTCTCACAGATAAAGGCATTTTTCACAGCACAACTTATGTCTTTCCATAAGCCTGTAAAAAATGGAATACAGATAATTGTTTAAAGATTGCAGAATACAGAGAAACTCTTGTGTAATCACTACAGCAGTCAGGCTCAGATGGCATTCATAAAGTACAAATGAAACACATTTACCCAAATACACTCCTCCTTCCTCTGCAATATGTTTTTTTTCTAAATGATGACACAGTTTCAAACTTGAGTGTGTTATGAAAAGATGTCAGTATTGTTGAACTACCTCTCTGTGGGGTAGCCTCAAATTTATGTACCAAACACTTTGGATTTTGATGCTAAATTTTACCCAAATGTTTCTTGTTGCTATTTTACTCACCAAAATCTTCTGACATTATCACACAGTTTTCATCATTATTTGCAAAATTGGGTTCATTTGGAGCCCAGGCAACATAATTCACTGGGCTGTCATCCAGCCATCTGGAAGAAACAAGGGGACAGTGGCTGCCAGCAGACATCTCAGCAGTCAGGTACTCACAAGGTCTGTTTGGGGACAGGGCTAAGCAAGATATTAGCAGTGACCAGAGGGAAAACTCTACATATCCTGGAGAGGACATAGCCACAGCCCTGCTGCTGCCTCTCATCTGTTTAGTACTACCACATTCAAGGTGTGGATGGACATCCTTCACATCCCAGAAGGGTGTCCTCCTGGAAGTCTTCTACAAATGGATTGTTAAAACGAGTTTCCTACCAGAAATTTCAGAAAGCTGTTGGAGTAGGTGCTACTTATGCTTCTAGCTTCCAGCTCACGTAACTTGAACCACATGGGAATAATTTTATTTAATCCTTACAAATAAATTTTATCAAAACTTCCCAGGCTTTCTCTGTAGCCATTGGAGATGTGGTCAGGGTGAATCTCACCCTTAGGTTGATGTCAAGAGTGGGTCAGGTAAATAACATCTTAAAATTAGTTCCTTCTCCTCACTACTTATGCTGGGTTGCAGTTCTCACTGTGTAAGGCATTAAGTGAGCTGCATCTTAGCCATGAATTTTTATTGGGTTTCCTCTCCCAATAAAAAGGAAGTTTTGAAGTTTCCTCCCAAGTTTGGAAGGAAAATGCATTTCTCTGCTTAAACATAGAAGAATGTAATACTTTGGATGTGAGACATCTCCTTGAGACTATCCAGAAATCAGTTGTACAACAGTTTTTAACTTGTAAAATGAAAGCACACAGAAATGCCCCCTGAAGATGAAGTTACCGTCATTTGTTGTCCATTACCAGTTTTTCTTTACTCACCTGAATCTCTGATCAAAGCTGACAACTAAGCCAATGAAAAATGATTTTCCTCTGTGTTTTGTGTAAATCTAAAATAGAAGTAATTAATTGGTAAGCACTAAATTGCTCCTCAATGTCAAGTAAAAATCTGAAAGGCAATTAATCATACCTGTGATTTTTTCCTTTTTTTTTTTTTAAACTTGAGCCTCACATAAGCATATGGTAGGTTCAGACTTAGGTTTCAAGCAGGCAACAGAGATATGTGGAACATCCTGGGGTGAGGAACCACTGGACTGGAAAGCAATTATCACTGTGCTGAACACTACATATATTAGAAAAGATAAGCAACTTGGGCCTGAACTATCCTTTGCTGCACCTTTAATATTTGCATACCTCTTTAATATTTGCATTTCCCTCTACCTATTTAAAACAATTGTAATTTTACAGGTCCTGAACAAATCTATTTGTCTATAAATAAGTAATGTAGGACAACAGCTCAAGACTCCAGCCTTGCTAAATACTTAATATGTCCCCTGTATTTTATCACCTGCTGTGCTTCAAACTTCAACTATATATAATTAATAGGCTTCCTGCTTACATAGTGCCACAGAAATAGTCTTTTGCTTTCTTTCTCAATGACAACAAGATTGGCAAAGTTCTTCTGACAAATTCTCCGTGCTTCTTCCATATGGACATGTTCTTTGCTGAAATAGTACTGCTTATTTTCATATATAATCCATCAATCACTGGTGAGCTGATAGTCTGAAAGATAAAGAATCATATATAATGCTTTCCTCTCTGGTCTGTACAAAGTCTGAAAACTATACAATAATCTTTGTGAAAGAGGGAAAAAACCTACCAAGCTTGTAGTTTGCTTCAGGCTTTATCAATGTACCTGGAAAATAGAAGATTTTCATAAGTAACATCCCAAATTAAAAAAAAAAAAATCAGAGACATTTGCTTTAAGTAGTTTCATATGCTTTGTAAAATAGATGGGGATAAAGCCAAACCCACCAAGCAAACTTTGAATCAGATAATGCATTTTCAAGAATTTAGAGCACAATCTGCCATATTAAAGTAAGTGTATAATTTAGAAATATTTAGCTAGTGAAAAATATGTACATTAGAGTAATGTATATCCAAAAGCACTGTGTCAAAAAAATCCATATTTCACAGTAAATTTGTGGTAGATTAAACAAAAATTACTTTGAAAATTTGTTTTAGCATTTTCACTTGATACTCTATGATTACTTTTTTTGAAAATATTATTGGGATTAGAGCCAAACAAAATAATCCAATATAGTAAATTCTAAAGCTTACTGAGATGGTAATAGACTATCCACAAGTACTGAAAATGTAATGCTGGTTTATTGCTAGTGTCAGGTGTAACTTCCAATGTGTCAATGAATTCTTCTTTTCCTGATGACTTGGCTTTTACTAGGACAGACTGCTTTAAGAGTCCTGGAGAGCCAATAGATATCAAACTCGAGTTTCTGATTACAAGTTGAACTAGGAGGAAGCAAATTAGCTGTGTCCCCAGAGCCAGCTATAGCCTCTCAAAGGAAACTCTGCTTTCATATGAATGCCTGCTCTTTTGTACCTCTGGACTACTAATTCTCACATTTCTTCTGTGGTTTGATGGACAGAAACACATTATTATAGAAATGGCAGAAATAGTTTGATGAGAAACAAACAACAACAAAAAAGAAAATCAAGTAAAATTATTTTGGGATCATTTAAACACTTTCTTCTTAAGTATTTAATGAACAATAGAAGTAAAATTAAGTCAATGTCTTCATTATTAATTTATATACTTCTGGTCATTTTGATTTTATTGTTTAATCCTAATATAACTGTAACATTCATTGTTTTTGGAAAGCTGGAATATCTTTTGTGAATAGGTGTCTTGAGTGCACATGAGGGAATTCACATCTGAGCACGTCTTCTCTCATGCTGCTCATCACATAATCTAGATTCACAATTACAAGATTAATTTCTTGATTTTTTTTCTTGCTTTTGAAGGGACATCTAGGATCAAGGTAAACTGATCAGAATCTTTGTGTTTTAGTTTCTGAGCTCCTTCTGAGTAATCTCACCAAGAGCAGAGAGACACATCCATACAAAGCAGCATGCTCAGTGTGCCAGAAAGGGCTGCACAGGATGTGCTGCTTTGAGCTGGTATGCAGAAATCAGGGCTTGGATGGTGCACTTGTGTGACTAATTTACCAAAAGGGAACAGTGATTCTTCCTTTTTGGTTAAGCAACTTTTTAATGTTACCATGGTGCCTTATTCACCCTTCAAGCCTTTTGTTGGCAGAGTCATGAAATATTAGATACACTCAGTGTTTCTATGTGACTGCTTATCCCTTCCCCTTCCTATTGTGCCTCCTAGTAGTTCCCTGTATGCATCCAACTTTATTTTTGTTTCAAGAAGGTCTTAAAAATCTCCTTCTCCATGGAGATGCATAGAAATACTCAGTTTACAACCAGGAAGCAGGGATTTAGGAGTAGAACCAAGCAAGCAAAACAAGTTCTTTCATTGTCAGCTGTCACTTGATCTCTTCAGCCCACGCAGACCCCATTTCTGTTTCCTGCTGGGGGCCGCCCCAACATCTGTCAGGTCCATTTTGTGAGCCTGGCACCAAGTGGGGGAGTTTTGGCATGGAGGCCCCACTTTCCAGGCAGAGCTGCTGGATGCAGGAGTCCATCAAGGTTACACCAACCTCCACTTTTGATCAGATTGGGTTTTCAGAGTTGCTGGTTCTTATAGCAACTGATCCCCCTCTTGGTTCCCATTAGTTGTTCCACAGTGGGAAGCAAAGCTTTTTTCACTTCCACAGAGAGAACTCTAGCGTCCTGCACCTACAGCTATCCTGGGTAAGCTTGAAGCAGATAGAAATAGAGGGAATAATAAAAGGAGAAGGGATAAGTACCTTTGCTTCACAAATTTATTGAAGCCATGCTAGAAAGAGATAAAACTAGAGATGAAGTAATAGGGTCACTCTAACTTCCTGCACCAAAGACAAGAGAAATATTTCAGTTCATTCTGCCCGCCCGCTTTATATGTTGCCTTCACTGCAACTGGTTTTACAATGAACAATTCACAGTGTCTTTCTTCCTTTCAATTTGTTTAAATCCATAAAATTTTCTTTTTAAGCTTGTGTTTATTGCTCCAATTAAATGGGGAAGTAATAATACCTTTTTTTGTTTCACAAATCCAATTAAGTAAATGTTCACAGCGCAAGTCGTTCCAGCGCATTTGGGGTGATCTATTAAACATAACACAATGTTCAAGTTCTTTGTAGTTGTTGGGTTCATTTTCCTCCCAGTTCTCATAAAGTACCTGTATTGGAAATACATATCAATTACTGTGTGTTTTGAGCTGAATAGAAGTAATTGAGATTGCCATCATGTCACAATTTCAGTATCTCATCATCTCCAGTACCTTTTTAATGGGATCAGTAGGAGTTCAAAAAGACCTAAGAGAGCTGTGAAGGTCATGCTGGGCAGGTTTCCTTCCCCACCACCCCCTGAAGAAGGTGAAGAGATTACATGGTATAGAAAACCATGTGTCTGATAAAAGAAAAACTGAGGGACAAAGGGAGTCACATTTATCTTGTTTTGTGAAAGATGGCAACTGGACTTCCCTGTCACCCAGCAGTGCCCATTTTGGGAGGCTGTGAAGGTTTAAGGGCACAGACTGTCAAAGGTGGGATATAACATGGTACCAGGGCTGAAACACAGGCAATGCTGCATTAAGACAGTGCACTGTAGCTACTCAGTATATATCCTATTTTCTAGAAGACAGAAAGTCAATTAATATCCAGCAAATAAATACTCACAGGGGAGCCATCAATCCAGGAAAATCCTTCATCAGGATTTAAGAGAAACAAACCGATCCAGAAAGCCTGAGTGTTCAGACCTTTGTCCCTGAAATAATTCATACAATATAGATATATAAGCATAGAAAGAGAGGCTGGGATATAAAACCTGAAAAACACAGAAGTATTCTGCTTTCTGTCACACCTGAACTGGGAGCTGTGGCCCAAAGCCAAGCTCACTCCCTGCACTCTGATGGTGCTCTGTGTTGGGCTAAGACTTCTCATATTTAAAAATAAGTTAAAGTGGTGTGGCCCAGAGCCAGCTCAGGTTCCCATCCCTGTGGATGTAGCACAGAACTTGGTTGTAGCATGAGGTCAAATACAGAGACTTAAGCAAAAGTAAAGCACAAAGAGATGTTTATTTAACTGATAAGAATAGTGAGGATTGATTTCCAACTGTTTTAATTTGCTTCTTAGCTCTTCCTAAGTTGTTTAGTTAATATTTCATGCGCCTTATCTTGTCATGCCTATGGACCAAATAAAATTACTATTTCAGTCACTGCATTACACGAAGATTTCCTTCCACAAATATTTTATACTCTAAAGCAGAGACTTAGACAAAAAAACCCCACATTCAGGTATCACAATACTGAAATGTATTTAAAAATTAATGGTAAGATCACAAAAACTTCTCAATAGGAAAGTTTTAAATCTGTTTCAGAAAGTAAATTTCAATTCTCCACTATGTGAAACAGTTTTGGTTAAAAAGCTGTATATTATGTGTCATTGACCTGTCTTGACATTATGGAAGACAATCAGAATATTGGTCTAATTTGAGGGGAAAATAATGTCACCATGTTTATGCACCATGAGCAAGACATAGCATCTACAATGTACCAAAGGTTAATTAAAATGAATTACTCTTTGATTTCAGGATTCTTCAGTTTATAGTAAAAAAAAAATCACATTAAGTCTTTGAATTTTGGTTTACATTACACAGGAACTCAAGGGATTTTTTGAATGAGTTGGTTAAAGAAGAATTGCAGACAGTTATGAAATGCCAGTTAGAGCTGAATATTTTATTTGCTCCCTTTAGGAAAAGGGACTAACATGCAATAAATTGATAAGATCTGGAAAACAGCCTTTCTAAAACCTTTGATGAAAATTACCAAAATATTAAACCTCTTTGAAATATCCAATTTTTTTTTAAAGCAATGTTAGAGGATGCTAAAATTTTGTATCAATTTCATTGGTTTTATTCACTCACTTGTTCAGCTCCAGATATGTTTTTAGTATTTTTTATTTAGCATAGCAGGAACATGAAAAAGAATCCTTATGCAAGTACTCACGAAGCTAATTGCCATAATAAAATTTGATCTTCTCTTGTATTGATTGTGACCAGATTTCCACCTATTTCTCTACAGAATTCTTCAGCTTCAAACCAAGATTTCTTTTGGTTTCCCTCTCTCACAAAAAACTATGGAGAACAAATAGTAAAAATAAATTAGTAAATTTGTGAAGCTTATGAAATATGTGTAATTAAAATCAACATCACTTGAGCACACCTTTATTCTTGAGTGAGACGACGTGACAGCTGTCCGAGCCTCTAATATTAACATTAAAAATGTGAAGTGTAAATATTTTTTTCTTAGCATCATCTATTTTAAAATAAGGCAAAAGTAGTATAGGCATCTGAGGAGAACAAAAGATATCAGAATGTACAGAAGAGAAAAAACTAATCTGTAACTTAATTGGAACTTTGTCCACTGAAAAGTGAAAAAAAAAAAAAAAAGGAAAAACTCAACCATTTTTGCAGTAGAAAGCAGAAGATTTATGAGAAAAGGAAGGGGAAGGGTAAGTCAGTGAGTTAGACTGGAAAAGATAAAATGGATACAGAAAATTGTTTGGCCAAGTGTGGACCCCAGCTGAGGAAGAGGTTTTTGTATCGAGGTGAAAGCATACAAATACAAAATACACTTTCTGCCATGAGGAACATACATTCTTGGACTAGGATATGTTTAACAGGACTAACTGCTTGACATTTTATAGAACTTATAATTAACAATTTGATAAATGGCAGAACCATTTAATCATAATTACATGTGACATAGAAGCTCAGGCTCCTGTAAATACAGGAATAAAATCAGCTCTGGTCTCCCAACAGGCAGAGAGTCTCAGGAAAGAAAGTGAGAGCAGACTTATATAAAGACGTGGAAGAGCAATGCTGCATATTTATTTACTTGATCTGTATTGCCTTTTCTTTCCTTTTTTCCTTTGCAAAAAAAGGAGAACTTTTTAAGGCATTTTTAGCTAAATCAAGAGAATGCTCATCGGTTTTACTTGCTGTAAAGAGTCACCAACTAAACCCAGATCCAAAAGTATGGCCACTAGTATCACATGCTGTGTAGGAAAAGGTTGTCAGAGGGGCACATTTTCTCTCAGAAACATTGTTTTATGTAAATGACACCGCCAGCTCTTGAAATGTAATACTATGTTTTTCTGAAGTTCCAAACTCCTGTAAGCAAATAAATTAGGTGAGGTTCTCACGTGGCATTTATGTAAAAGAAATCATATTTCTAGCACCCTGTGTTCATCGTTTTCCGTTGTTGACTTTCGTTACCTGTGATGGATTTTTCCCCATGTTTTCTTGCTTTGAATACCAAAGAGAAGATCATTCCCAAATAATGCCCAAGCATCCTGATGACCAGGGCACTGTCCCCTGGCGTGGGCCATGCCGGGGCTCCCAGTGAAGTGGACACACACTTACTTTGAGGCACGAGTCTGCCTGGGAGGCTCTGTCCCAGCCTTCTGCACACGTGGCCACAGGGAGCTGGCCTGGAGGAGTGGGAGGTGGCGCTCCTGCTGCCCGCTGTTTGCAAAGATAATTTGATGTCTTCTCACAGCTAACAACATCCCATAATCCAGCTGCAATTCCAGTTCCCATGACAACACAGCCTTGTTCTTTCCCTTTGTGATGTGGAAAAGAAATGAGTGAAACCAAAGCCTTAATTGTTGTCTAAGGAATGAGACCTTTGCTTTTATTAATTGAAAATTATGAAAAGAAAGATGCAGATTATGAATATTAAAAATATCTGGATATAAACTATATTTAGTATCAGCTGTCAGAGGCCAGATATGGGCCAATGAGTCCCACAG
Organism: Euphonia xanthogaster; assembly: GCA_034509185.1. Taxonomy (NCBI): domain Eukaryota; kingdom Metazoa; phylum Chordata; class Aves; order Passeriformes; family Fringillidae; genus Euphonia; species Euphonia xanthogaster. The sequence goes on from JAYDZK010000113.1 coordinate 20,401,801, forward strand.
ACACAGCTTTACCAAAACCAGAGATTTGCAGATTTTCCCTGTGATTTGGGGGAAATCACAGGGAAAATGGCCCTTGATTAAATATACATCCCTGATAGATGACCTGACAACTACTTCAGAGTTCTCAGTATCCTGGTAACTCAATTTCAAGAAGGATGAAGTCAAGTACAGCAGGTTTCTTTTAAGGCATAACTAGCTGTGTGAAGGCAAGAGCTCACAGGTAGCTGCTAAGCTGTATTGCTGAAATACCAAACTGCTTCATGTTCACAGCTCATTTCTCACATATGCAAATTGTGGGTCAAAAATCTGTCCAGCATAATTTTTCTAAAGCTGATGAGATGTTGTTAATTGATGTTAAGAACGGCAAAAATAATGATACCATGGACCTTGTTAACCAAAATTATTATACCATGGATCTTGTTAACTCCTACACGGCATTGCCTTCAGTCTAACCTACCAAAATCTGTCCCTGCACACCTTGGCAGGAGGTAGACTTACACCACCACCTGTAGCTCAGCTGTGACAGTGCTGGTTGCACTGGTGTCAGGCACAGTGACACAGTGATGGTGTTGTCCACCTACAGCTACAGGCACAAAACACAGTGCCCACTCTAATTTCTAACCAGGGGAATGGGAGCACAAACCTGTGTGAGCTGCAGCTGCACTCCTGTGGCAGGGGTTGAGCCCATGCAGAGCTTACCTGGCATGGCTGTGTTCCAGTGTGTGAAATGAGCAGTTTCTCCATTGGTCCACCTGAAACTCCCTCGTTCTTCTGTGTCAGAGAGACCGATCCAGAAATATCTTTCAGACCTCAGCCCCGTCAGACTAATCAGAAAGGTTTGCTCATTTCTGCAGTGGGAAACAGTGTCCATTCACAGCCTGTTAGTGTGCAATATTCATCTAAGTGATACAGAGGAGTGCTAGCATGACCCCAAAACAGAAGCTCCTCAGTGAAGTCCAAGCACAACCCTGGCAGCCTTTAAACTGCAGTCAAAAGAATTTCATGGGGGACAACTTTCTCCTTACAGCTGAATGCATCTGAAATATCACAAATTGCTGCTCCCTTGGGTTTCTAGTAGTATTCCACTCTTTTCATTGTGTTTCCAAATCTCTGAAGTGCCTCAAACAGATCACCAAGACAGGACCAAGCCGTCAGCTTTGCTACCCATCACCTCTGAAGGCAGTCATGTTCCTCAGGGACCATGTAGCCTCTGGAGCTTTGCAGGGATGTAGGTAGATTAGATGATACATTGTGGCTGTGGGAGAGGGCAGGTTCTGGGGAAGATTTCCTACATTTGTTCAGAATTTGCCTTAGAAGGTAGTTTAGGAAAATATTTTTATTAAAGTTTTCCTATCATGAGAAACTATCTACCATCTACGAATAAGTGGATGAAAATTGTAGCACCTACTTTCCAACAACAACAAAAAAAAAAATCCCAGCAAACCAAAAAAACCCAAAGAACCCAAACAAAAAAAAAAAAAAAAAAAAAAAAGGCAAAAACAGATCGGAAGAGCGTCG
>JAYDZK010000113.1:20403418-20449231 GCA_034509185.1 Euphonia xanthogaster
CCAGCAAACCAAAAAAACCCAAAGAACCCAAACAAAAAAAAAAAAAAAAAAAAGGCAAAAACCCCACCAAAGCCAGAAGTTGCTTTAATTATGAATTGATAGATAAGAGGAAACTGTTTAACTCAAGAAACCTAGAAATTTGAAAGTTGCTGTAATGGATTAAGTGATAGCCATGCAACATTGAGATGTTTGGTTTGGGTTTATTTTTCCTGCATGGATTATCTTTGCATGCCTTGCTACAATAATATTTTTTGAAAATGCTGATAAAACACTTTGATGGGATCAAAAAAATGGAAAATTCTTGGAAGTTTCTCCATTAAAAGCATTGATTTTTAAAGAAGTTATTTTCCCACCTGCTTTCCACCGTAGCTAGATAAGCTTTGCTCTGTTCACATGTCTTATTTGCTTCTGAGAATGTCAAAAGTGCAGAACCCACCAAGTAACAGTGAAAACCATATCTTTTCCAACCCTGTGACAAACATAAGATTTTTAATGTGCAATGGAAAGATACTTCAATGTAGAAATTTCTCTGCTCTTATGTGTATAAATTTTAAATGCTCAATTTGTTGCAGCTGAGTTTAAAACTAAGATGAGACTGGGCTGATATGTTAGTAAGCAAAAACTTTTTTTTTTATGCTGTTCACTCCTACAGAAGGCCTTTTTGTTTAAGTGATGACATTAAGATCTCAGTTTTCATCTCGTTTTTGCATACATGACTTTTCAAAGAAAATTCTGACTGTGCTATTTGCTATGGCTTTCCAGTGCTCTGTAAGGTTGAGATTATGCAAACTGAATCTATAAGGAGCCTGTGATTTATTCAGGGGGACCAGCAGCTCCAGCTTTCCAGGGCTGCACAATCAGACATAATGAAATACCAAAATATTGCAACACAGAAATGAATACAAGCACAGCCCCCCAGAGCTGTCTCTGTCACTCCCAAGTACAAGGAGTGAGGAGATTTTCTGAGCCAAGAGGAATCCAGAACTGCTTGTTTTCAGGGAGGGCAGAAAGGAGGAATATCAGTAAAATAACCCCACTTCTTCCTGCTCTTACAGAGATCTCTGCTGACCAATACAAACACAACACTTTTCTGAATCACGGGGTGGCTCATCTGGGGACGGAGGGCAAGGCAGTATTCACTAACACCTACATGAATGTCAACTTTCTTGAAAATTTTCAGAACAGAAATTAAAAATGCACATCTATCATTAAACTGCTAGTAGGAAAAGACCAGGTTGCCTCAACAGTAGATTTTCTATAAGATACGAAGACAGTATCCAAAAGAAGCAAGAACTAGTAAACTAATTCCTGTACATTTTTCAAAGATTATTATTTATGAGAGAGCATTTACTTTCTGGCAGCCTAGGTCCTCGATTGTCTCTTTTTCAGAGGATTGTGATGAAGGCTTCTTTTTACAGATGTAACCAAGTGGCTTATTACAAGCATCAGTTGCCCAGTATCCATCCTAGAATAGTAGGGAGAAGGAAAAAATGTCAAGAAAGGGCACACAAAAGCACAGCTAGTGGTTTTTCTCTTTCTTCACATGGCCAGCTGGAGATTTATTTTAAAAAGTATACACACCTGGAAGTACTAGTTTAAGATTCATTTAATGCTGTTTTCAGGTGAAAGAAGGAAAATAACATTTTGAAGCCTCAACATTACTTCTTATCATAACTTTTAAGTTAAAGGGTTTGCAAAGATCCATCTCATCTGCACTGATAGGATCTGCTTTTGGAGAAAGCCTATTTCACTACACTGCTGAAAAAAAGATTAATTAAACAGAACTAATTCCCATCTGCTAGGGTTGCAGTAAATCTAACTATTTTATCCATCAAAGAATCTGAATATGATTGATTACTTAAAAAAAATATAGTCTATTTAAGAAGAGCTTTCCCCTCATCCCCCCCCATAAAATCTGGTTTAGGTCCAATTCTTTTGGTGTCTAATACTGGCAAATATTAACATTATTGTATGACATAAAAGAACAGCATGTATTTCATACCAGCATTTTAATTTTTTTCTTTCAAAATTCATGACACTTTTTGTGTGTGCATACATGTGCATGCGCATGCACGTAAATGTCTCAAACAATCACATCTTGCAAGAAAATAAGGTTTGTGAGTCAAGCAGTCAGAAATACTATAGAATATTACGTTACTTTTTTTTTTGGCAGGTAGATGACAGCTGGAGAAACATGTCCTAGTGCCAGGTCTCTGTGTCTCCATGCCATGTCTCAGTGACATGACACTGAGGGACAAAATTGTCTATCTGCTTGGAATATGAGGTATGCAAATAGCACCTATGGTACCCCATAGGGTATTAACTAGTTCAACCCTATTCCTCTCCCAGAGCTTAAACTTTTTCTTGGCTGAAACCAAGGGAAAGAATTTAATGTAAAATTTCTGGATCAGAATTTTCACCAGACAAAGAATTTCAGAAGGGGGTACTCGGAAAATGCTTCCTCTCCTTCTGATGTCTCCTGACCTCTGAACTTGTCTTCTGGTTGATATCAAATTTTGGAACAAAACTATTTCAGGATAACATAAGGAATGATCCCTGAATAAGCCCATGAGTGATTTTGGGTGGATGCAGTCAGTAATTTGCATTGCTGTGAGATGAGTGCATGCTGTACCTGCCCCTTCATAGCGGCGCAGTGCTCCACACCCTTGGTGTAGGTGGGATGCCGGCGCTGCCATTTGGTGAACGTCACAGGGGTCCCGTCACTCCACTCGAAGTAGAAGTAAGCCTTCAGGTCGTTCAGACCCAGCCACAGCTCTTCTGTTGGCTCTGAAGCATGACAAGAAATAGGTTTGGTTATTCTCCACTGTGCAGTGAATGCTTCCACATGCAGAACAAGCAGGGAGTGATAAATTTGGCATGTGGTACACAAGAGGTGGTCTTAGTGCTTTTGTAAAAATGCTGTTTCCTCTCAGATTTCTGTGAGAGATACATTGTGGAAAAAACCATCAGATTCCATTCAGAAGAAATGCTGATTTTAATGAACATAAGGCTCTTTACAGGTGGCAGAAGATTTTTGCAAGCTTTGTGTGAACATCAAAATAGTCCTGAGCATGAAGACACTGAATGGCTGAATGGACATTAGAGGGCTCGTTGGCCCATCAGGTGGGTTCACCAAGGCCAGCATCTGCAGTGGCAGGACTGGTTACTACAGATCCAAGGAGTATCAGAAGTGAAAAGATATTGTTTTCTTAGAAGGATATATAGCAAGAGGTTAGCATCAGCAAGACGTTTGAACCTCAGCAAGAAGCTTATCTTCTAGGTTGGTAACTCTGTTCTAAAGCCTTGTACATAGAATTTAGGCGCCAAAAGTGCAATCATTAGAGATCTTTATGTGTGTCTGGAAAAGATAATTTTTTTTTGGTTTTCTTCTCCTCCTTTATAATGTTTTACAACATGGATTATTCCTTGAGAAACATAGATATAGTTCTGTATTTATGCAACAACATAAAAGAGCATGGTAAGTTGGATTCAGTCTTTCACTTGTGATATTTCAGAGAAACATTAAACTTTAATATTAAGTTCAGCTTTTATGTCACAGATAGAGCAAATGCAATACAGGCCTACATATATACTCACTGTAACCAAGCTGTGACACTAGAAAGCTGTATTCAGCAATGTTGTGGATGCTTGCCAGATCTCCATCTTGCTTTTTACATGAAGACAGAGCATCTTCCCATGTTTTGGGGTCATGGTGGATGCTGTAGCAGTGACCTGCATATGGCCACCAGCCGTCTGTGCACTGAACAGGCCTCAATTCCCCTAAAATCAGAACACAATTTTTCAGAACAAGAGGAAAATAGAGGACACTAGAATGAGGTCTCTTGAGTACTCTTTACAAAAATGGAACCATATGAAAAAACATAAAGCTGAAGTTGTCAATGCAAAATACATTCAAATTAAAAGCAAATATCATTAAGGCACAGGATGCTAGATATGTAAATAGAATGAATTCTCCTTAAACAGAGAACCACTGAAAAATACCCACATTGTTTCAGAAATGCAATTTGAAGTAATGATCTGTGAGAAAAGACAGAACAAAGCAGACATCAGCCTCTCGTCTCTTTGTCCCCCAGAGCCACTCAGTCTTGTGCTGACTGTGGTGACTCACATTGGCTCTGCCTGCTGGTCTATGGTTTCTCACAGACAACCTTATTTTTCAGGTATGTAAAGGCATGAAGCAGTTCTTTGACAACAGTTGGTCAGTAAACCTTGTAAATTAGTGGGGACTTTGCATATCCTCTCAGTGGCCTTTTTATAACTTTTATCCTTAGAAATGTACTTTGGTCTTGCTTTAAAAATATAATCCTGTGGTTCTTTTTAATGTTAGTACTGGAATAAAGATTCTCTGAATTTATTTGTCTACTTTCTGTAGTATAAATCACTCTTTAAAAGTAGATTTTACAACATTCCCAGGTGACAGTCTCCAGTGCCCCCCTCTCCTATGGGCCATGTTCACAGCCATGCTGGTGCGTTGGGGTAGCCCACAGATGAAACAAACAAGGTGTGTGTCAGTGCTGTTGCTGCTCCTGCTCTGCTTATATGAAACCAAAGCACTGCAAACTGCAGACATCAGACACAGAAGGACTTTTTTCATGAACTTATGAGTAACTGCAGGTATTCATTTGGAGCAAAGCAGAGTAATATTTCTACCATATTTATGCAAATTGGCCTTTTGGCTCTGGTTACCATGACGGAGCATCTACAATCTGTCTTGCAAGAATGAAAGACAGAGTGATGGAACAAAATAATAATATTCTCCTATGAATATTTAATACACAAAGGGAGAAAAAAGGCAGCATATAAAAGTCTGTGTGTCATGTATAGCTGTGTTTTTCAAAGGTTTCTAACATCTTTGTTAAAAAAATGTTGCATTCAAGTTTCTCTTTCTAGAAGTCATAAAACCCTTTCTTTTTATTTGACTAGCCTACCTTTGGGCATAATATCAGGCTTTGAAGCAAAGGATCCTTTTTTACAAATGTAGCCTAGTCTCTGGTTGCATGCCTGGTTTTCCCATTTACCGTTCTTTCTGGGATTCAACAGTCCGCAGATTTTCCCAGGGAGCAGGGAAGGACTTCCTTTAAGAAAAAGATAAAATAGAATATCACAGCAAAAAATAATAAAAAATATTAACAGAAACATCTGCTTTTTATGAGTCCCTGAATCACTAATAGGAAGAAGCCCTTCCCTACAGAATAACTGCCTTGAAGTTTATACAATGCTACCTTTAGTCAATACTCTGAGAGAAATAATGACCCTCCACTGACTTCGTTATCAGGATAGTGCTGGGAAATGTCTTATTCCTTTCCTGACACTCTGGTTCTTACAAGAAGAATTGATGAAACTTATCTTGTGTCTTGCTGAAATTTATCTTGCTTCAAAAACTTCCAAACTTTTGAATATTGAGTTTTAAGCTATATTATCCTTCCAGTCTATTTCAAGAGTTTCACAGTTCTGCTTTCCTATGAAATAGCTTTTTTATTTTCTGTTGCAGTGTGTACAAACCTCTGTAAGCAGCAAAGGAAATTTCCTGATACAGCTCTTGAAAACTTAGAGTTTAATTTTTCCTTTGACACCTTGAAACTTTTCCAAATCAGGACACAGCTTGGAATACTCATGGCACAGAACCAAAAAAGACCAATAAAGCAAAGAGAAGAGCTCACCCTGTATGAGGAACACCACAAACCCACCCCATTTCCCTTCCTGGAGTGTCCCAGAGCAATTTTGCATAAACTGTTGAGGAATTATAAGCTGGCCCCCTAAGCTTCTCAATAGTGTTTAGAATTTTCCCCAAACAACATAGAGCCATTATTTGCTAAATATTTTGCTACATTTGGAAGATTTGACTTATATTCACACTTGTGGACAACATTATGGAAAATTCTGATCTTTGATGTGTAGGGTTATGTATCACTCCAAATGACTCTCTGCTTTCATAAACAAGCTCTCTGTTTAGAAAAGAGAAGAGAATAATATGCTATAACTGATATCCACAATGAACTCTGTAATCTGAAAGTGTTAGTCTTAAAACAGGGATCTAGGTCTTGAGCCATTGTAAATCAGAATGGGCTTTCCTGAAATAAAGTTAGGTAGGGGAGTTTTTATTAGTTAGTGTCTTATCAGAATTAATTCAAAGATTACAAATTAGATACATCTCTTACCTGGAGCCCAGTTTAAATATCTGAAAGGACTGCCCCCAGCCCATTGCCATCCACTGTTGAAATCCAAAGCATTCAATCCAATCCAGAAAGCAAAACTAAATTCTCTAGTTAGCACTAAATTTAAAAAAAAAAATCCCTCAGTTGTATCTCTCTATTCTTATTCACAGTAGGATCATCTAAAAGAAATTAAGTGTAAAGTAAGAGATTCATATTTCTTATTTTGAACCAGCCCCAAACCAGTACTTTTTGCATTACTGAGATGCACTGATTACAAAAAGTAAAATTTGTAAATGAATCTATATTGATTTACCAGAGATCTTAGTAAGGCAAATCAACATCCTATTTCACTATTTAAATAAGACTTTCTTTTTCTCACTTGCTTTTATTAGAACACAAGACATGTAAAAAAGCCCTGATATTCATATGGGAAATTTTTAAAAAGTCTTCTGTAACAGATTTAATGGAGTAAAATTTGTCAATAAGTTTTTTTTCCAGATTTTTTTCTATGGGAGTCCTTTCAAAGCCTCCTTTACACTATTTATAACCAAACAGATGTTGTGATATGTGCACCTGAAGTCCACTGGAGTTATTTTGTTTTTATGTATGCAAACGTGTCCATATTAGGACCAATCTCACCATCATCACATGTTCTCCTGAAAATAATAATAATCCCTGAAGCACTGTGGCAAAAGGTAAATTAGAGGACCAGCCCCTAGCCCTGGTCAGGTTTGAGTGCCCTTGCACAAAGGTGAACAGAGGAAACCCTTTCCCTGGGACCGACTGCCGGAGCTGCCGGAGCTCCCATCTGAAGCTCAATGCTGGCATGGGGACATTTCACTGCCAAAGAGGTTTGTGACCAAAACTTCATAAAAAAACCCCAGGCAGTGGAATGGCAGTTCAGGCCATGTCCCTTTGGTGTCTGCCCAACCACCCCTGACACCCTGTCCTGTTTCTTCCCTGAGGCAGACGACAAGGCAGCCCACCACTTCATCACAGTGGTTTTTAAGGTCTTGTTCTCTGTCCTTTTACCTCCTACATATGCTTGCTCCTGAGTCTCTGTAATGCTTAGTAGTTCTGCATTTTGCTGCTGACAGCTTTTCCTTGCTTGGTGCCACGTTAGAGCTGATTCTGAGTTTATCTGATAGTGAATTCCGGTTGAAACATCTTCCATCCAAAATCTTTCGGTGTTGTCTGGAAGAAGTGACATAGAGCACTGTTCTAGTGGACTCACATATACCAACTAAAAGAAAATAAAGTGTGTAATAATGCAAAATCTCTAAAGATGCACACTAAGCATCAGAAAAGAAAAAAATAAGTCTAGGCATCAAATTAGAAAAAAATGTATATATTTTTTAATTTAAAATATTATTCAAAATTTCTATATTTTTAGAAAGAAATTATTTTTTTACCCAATATTTGCTTTTGAATTTTCTCATACTGCAAATGCAATTTAAATCAATAGATATGATATCAATAGATATTTATTTAAATCAATATTTATTTATATCAATATCAATAGATATTTATTTAAATCAATAGATATGTCTGTAAACCAGACATATCTATTGATTTAAATAAAGAGATTCCAGGGTAAAGTCAGAGGAGAAAAGCAAGTATGTAGGTGAACAACGACACTGGAGGCTCTTCATGCCTCCAGGGTAGGAATGGGTAGGAACTCCTTCTTAGTTCACCATCAAGAGAAGCAGTTTGTCCAAAAATGACAGAAAGTGGCCTTTGACAGCTTGAGAAAAAACAGAAGGACTCTGTGTAAGACAAATTTACAGCTCAGCTGCTGTCTTTGCAGAGCAACTCACCAAACCTGGTGAAACTGCTGTGTTATTGGGAAGGGCACTGGTGAGACCAATGTTTGTCCTGAACTGGAAGGATCCAAACATAAGTTCAGTGCAGAAGACATAACGAAGTTGGGAGAAGATAATTCTCACAGCAGTGTTTTTGTGTAGGCTCGCAATAGGAAACTAGGACAAAGTAGAAAATTAAAGGGGAAAAAACCTAGAAAATAGCAGTTTAAGTAAGAATTGACCTATAGGGAATGTCTGAGGGAGGAAGAGAAATAGGAATTTTTTTAAAGGAAGATGAATGTGTAAATAATAAGACAGATGTCTAAATCCATGCTGTTCATGCCATGCACTTTAGTCCCATAAAAGAACCTCTTCACCCCTCTGGTTCACTGAGGGAAACAGTCATCTGAGTCAGAACCTTTCTGGGCTGAACCACTCTTGCTCTCCATTCACTACAGAGAGAGCTCTTGGCCATTGGGAATAGTGTCCTGTCAGGTGATTTTCATTTGGGCTACTCTAACAAGGTCAGTCAGGCAGGTGTGTAGCCGGTAGCTCATAAAAACCTGGTAGCTCAAGAGATGGTCTGCTCAACAACATTTCAGGACAAATTAATGAATAAAATGCAAGACTTACTACTTAGTGGGCAAAATCCATAGAGTTTATCAGCATCAAAATCTGCAGTTGTTGCACACCAGAGCAGCCCATCTGATCTGCCAGCATCTGTGCACTCGTTGTACTGCTTGTCTTTGTATTTGAAAGGGAATACACAAGGCTGTCCATTGGCATTTCCTTGTAATGTAAAAGTAACTAGGAGGGAAAAAAGTGTTAAAGGACATGAAAATAATAATAAAATCATATATATAAATTTCTAGTAATGGATCTCTCTATTATATATTTGTCTATCTAAATTGAGAAGTTATGCAATCTTTTAAAATTTCTTTTTATTATAATTTCCTCCCTAGAGTGGCTACAGATATTAAATAAAATATTTTAGTAAAATGAGCAGTTTAAATACTGTGGTTAGAGTTTGATATGTAGACACTGTAGGCAAGTCAAATTCTCTGATGAAAAGTTGGTGACACTTTGTAGTTCCTGGAGATAACTACAAGAATAGAAACAACAGTAAGTTCACTGCATTTTTGTTTTCTGTACAGCTCAGTAAGTTTGCTTTATGTGCTTGGTTACTCTATCCATCTATTCCTTAACTGTTAAAAAGAAAAGGGTGGCTGACCAGAGAAAATACAGACCAGATTGTCATGAGCATATTTACACAGTGAAAATTTAAGTTTCAGTTGCACATTTCTCCACTTGGAGAAGTCTTTCAGACTCATCCTAAACTGAGATGCTTTAAGGTTAGCTATGTTTCATATTTTTAAACAATTACAGTATAATGGGAATGTTCTTTTATGGTTACATTTCTGATATAGGCTCTCAGTCTCACATTCATGCAAACTCATTCCTCCACTCAGTTCTCCACATATTACTGCTTTACCATTTCTCTCTATAACTATACCAAATGATTGATAATCATCTTGAGAGTAGAGCTGTTCTTCTAATTTGGTGAGGCTGGAGGGGAGGAGCCAGTTCTTCCTCCTCATACCTCATGTCGTGGGGCAGAAAGAGAAACTCACACAGCTGTTGTGCAAATATGTAAATCCCTCAACTGATCACTGCACCGTGGGTGTGATGAGGAAGGTAAATGGAAAGAGGTCCATGCTTCCTCATCTTTCATTTCCCTCCCACAAAATGCCATCTGATTTAATATTTCCACAGAAAGAAATTCCAGTTAAAGATCCTTCTCTTATTATCTCAGTTTTTCCATCATCCCTACACCCCCCCACTCTTTTATTCTGTGACTCAAGAGCTGCCAGGGTACCTGGCATACTTTTTAGATCATGTATCAAATCTGATAAAACATACAAAATAATCAGTCTATGCATTAAAACTGTAAAGCTGCCCAAGGTAAAGCATTTTCATATCTAGTTTAATGCAAAACTAACAGGAAACTTACCTGATGACTGTAGTGAACATTGCATGAGGGAAAGGAAAACTAGAAACCCAGAGAAACTCATTGCAAATGTAACCTGCTTCCCATTCTTCTGCCAAAAGTTGGATTAGAAGATTGGCAATATATAAAAATCCCTCTCTCTGCAGATAGTGATGGGGCCTTCTCTGTGTCAACGGGTTGATGGATGAAGCTCTGTACTCTAAATAAGGAAATGTCCTGTCACATGGTATTTTGAAATAGCTGGAGTGCACACTGTAAACATTGCTCTCTTTGAAGAGCAAGTCCCTTCCAAAACTGAAGTCTCCATCCTTGTAACTAGAGGTGGAGACATTTGTCATCCTCTGTGACGTTGCTAACATTAATTCAAGCAGTTGTTGGGGTGCTACACAGGACAGACCTGGAAAAGCAACTTGAGAATTGGGGACAAGAAACTCGAAGTGAAATGTCATCAATTAAAGCCCTCCATTTTAACCCTTACATCTCAGAAACAAACACAGACAAAATCCCAGTGGTTCAATACATTGCAATAATGTCACAGTTCTATATATGTAGAAGAAAGAGAGCAATCTTTACAGAAACTGCAGGTTTTGGTGCATTATGAGTTCTTGCTCACTTTGAGGCAAAATTGGCATTATTATGTTGGTTTATTTGATCCCAGTTTGGGGCTGGGTTTTTCATAATTGCTTGTCAAAGACCTGAAAAAAGTGATGTTCAGCACTGTAGTCTACAGGTAAGCTTTCATGTAACAGAAAGGAAATTTTTGCCTGGCATATTTTAAAACTTTACCAAGTAAAAGGATATGTTTATCTATCTGGGAAATTCCTAATGAGGCTGTTTCATGACAAAGCCAAAGACAAGCTAAATCCCTTTAACCTGTGAGCAAAGTGCTCCTCTGAAGACTTGTATTGGCATGGCAGTTTTTGTACAAATATGCTGCAAAGTCCGACTGCAAATGTTCACAAGTCCTGCTCTTCCTTCTGTTTATTTACACGAGTGAAATTAGAAGTTGTGCTAATGAAATTGAAAAAAATCAAGAAGTTGAATGGCCAGTAGTGAGATATATATAGCAGCTGAACAGTAGATGTCATAGAAGGAGCAGCTATCATTGCTTTTGTTTTTAAGAGAGTGTTGGGGAAAATTATTGCAAGAAGCAGACAAACCTGTCGACTTGGCTGTAGAAAGTAGTAAGAGAGAAAAACATTTTCTGAAAAAAAGTGTTTGGATTACAGCAAAGTTAGGAATTGAATGAATTGTTTGATAATACTATTTTATTTGCAGGTCACATGAAGGGAGGGTTTAGCAGGAGCAAGGCTTGCAAGAGCAGCTCTAAGTTGTAGAGCTGAATGGTGCCACAGGCACCAGTGTGGTGGGGCACAATAGAAGCTGACTTTCCTAAGTGAAACCATATTTCAGACGCATCTGGAATAACAAAATTAAATTTTCTGACAAAGGAAATCCCAAGGTAAAATACTTGGAGGAAACAATCCCTGCCCAGTTCTCTCATTTTGCTCACTAAGTGCCAGCCTGGGTCTGGTGCAAACTGGGCTTTCTTCTCCCTCTGGTATAAATGGATGCTTGTGAGGATTCATCCAGGGCTACAGTGGTGGGGAAAGATTAATGCAGACACTGGGGTAGGCTAAAAGAGGAATTGAGTACTTCAGAGCTCCCTTTTTGGCATGACCAATTAGCTTCATGCCAGTTGCAAAGTTTTTGGGGTCAGTATCATGTGCTGCATAACACGTTGTGCAATTACCTGTTCTCAGCAGTGTCCTACACTCTTGCTTCTATTTACACCAAAAAACCTGGATTTCAGTGCTTAGGAAAGCAAGTTGTTCATTAGTTGGTTGGGGTTTTTTTCCTGTTTTTTTTGTTTGTTTGTTTGTTTTTTGTTGTTGTTTGTTTGTTTGTTTTGTTGTTGTTTTGTTGTTTTTTTGTTTGTTTGTTTTCCAGATTTCCAGTTTTCTCAACAGACTGTGCAGCCTGAGGAAGGAAGGTTGCTTCCTGGGGATATCTGCTAAGCACTCTTTCTCACAAAGCATTTAGTTTGTATTTAAAACTCACTTAAAAGCTATCTTGTAGTGCTTTCTACTGTTTTTCTGACATCTCAAATTTAGTCTCTTACAGATTTCTAGTACAAAACCATCTGCTGCATTCCTTAGTTTTTCAGTTCCTTTTTCTTGCATTTAAAAATAGGAAGTTGGTGCTTATTCAAGCTGAATTCAAAGTGGTGAGGAGAGAAGCCCTTCTTGTTATCGACAAAAGAGTTATTGTGCTGACAGGAGCACCACCCCTTCCCCTTTCTCCTCACTTGATTCACAGGGAATGCTGAAGCAGAAAATTATACTAATAGAAAATGTATTTGTTCATTTATTTTTTTATTTCAAAGCATTAACAAAAAAGAAGCAAAAATGTCAGGGTAAGAATATTTTAATTCATGTAAATGAACATAATACAGTTAAAAATCAATTGAATTGAAAAATGATTACAATTCATGCCTGGTCCTAATATTCTTTGCTGACATTAATTGCGTTTTCCATAGCAGAAAATGAGCATGACAAGGTTTTCTATCCCAAAGTTTTCTGAGAAAAGAATATGAAGCAGTTTTAAAAGTGTAATAGGATTTAGCCATAAAAAAGAGTAAAAGTACTGGTCTGATGCAGTGAAGTTTATGGGGTTAAATGCGTTCAAGTTTGCAAAAGAGTTAGACAGGTTCTAATTTTTGAGATTTTTTTAGTGCCCACAATGTCACATCAATGCAGCTCTAAATGGCATTCACACTTTATTGGGCATTCATTCTTACTAGTTGACTTTCATAGTCCTTTTTCAGTACATCCTTGATCATTACAGATTCCTTGATCATTACAAAATTGTAGCATCAAACTCTAATTCTGACTTTGTAAAATATGCATGATAAAAAAAATCAGCTCGTGCTAAAAGAGGAAAGTGATTTCATTTGTGTAATTTTTCATGTAAGGTTACACTAGATCTCACTTAAGATCTCACTACAGACTTTTAACAGATACATCCATTAATTTCAGCGAGTAACTTGCTGCTCCAAGTTACATGCCACAGGACCCATTCTCACCAATTCTTCTATCACCAAGACATCATCTTCATAATGTTTCATTGCCAAAATCTGTCAAGAGCTGGTTTTGTCTTTTTCTCTTGTAGAAATAGGCTGCCATGCCAGCTCCAAAAACAGTTAAAACAGCCAAGAAAATGAGTGGCCAAACAGAGACATGAACAGGTGGGTGAGTCTCTTCATTCTTTTCCTTTCCTGAAATGAATCCATATAACTGTGAGAAACCATAGTAGTTTTTATTTCCACATACAACATGAAAAGCATAAAGGAGATGCCCTCTGAGCCCCGAATTGCTGCTGATCAGTAATCAGGTCTCTGTTCCTAAAGCTAATGTGGTTTTAGTGGATCTGGGGTACAGTGCTGTACAATGCATGCAATAGATGCTTGTAAGAATGTAATGAAAATGTATGCCTTAGATGGGTATGGGATGCTAATTATTGGAAATTACTTTTACAATATTTTTGTTACATGATTTACAATAATATCTTTGTCAGAAACTTTCATATATATCTACATAGTTTCTAACAGCCTATTAAAGCACTCTGTAGCTGTTCTGAAAGTTCTTCTCAAGTGTGGTCACTGCTGAGCTTGCCAGCTCAGGGTTAGCCCTGCAGCAGGCCCCCTGGCCAAGAACAGGTGAGTGCTCCTGTGCATCTGAAAGGCTCCCTGGGGTCACCCTGAGTGACTGATAACTGTGCAACCCTCAGGAGGGCTTGCTCTCTAGAAGAGAGTGGTTTCGGAAAACTCATTTTAAGTTCTTCCTTTATTTAGATTTTTCTTAGTTTTCTTATGAAGGCTCTTACCTTTTTGCTTTCTAGGACTCCCATTCGGCTCAACTTCAATGAATTTCGGGGAGAAATCACATGACACTTTATTAGAATCTGTATGTTCGACTGTTTCAAAAATAGTACAGGAACAAAACCCCCTGAAGTTCTACCATTGCATTAGTAACATATATGTCTGCTATAAAAGGCAACAAATTGAGGCAAAAAATACATTGTTAAGCTTTCACCTTCCTACTTAACATTACTTTATCCACTTTTGAAATTTATATTGTTTTTATATTACCAACATTAAAATACTGATTCTTTTCTATGTTCGTTCAAAACATCTTTTCACATTTTTCCTGAAATATTCATTTTAATGTACTAAGAACATGATGTATCACTCTGGAGATTAGTTTTACATGGCATATTTTGGGAAGATCTGTGTGTCTAGCTGCTACAAAATTTTTGATTCCTAAACGTCTTCCGAAGAAAACACCTACTGGATCACATGAGTAATCTTCCTTTTCAACTCTGTGCAAGACAGAGAAAAATGAAAGACTTGTATAACATTGTTTTGTTGCTGTTGAAGAACTGCAAAAAACCCCAGTTAGGCACTCAGAAATGAAGAATTGTACACATAGAATTAAAGAATTCTAAATTATCATGAAAATATTTCTCCTCTTGGCTCTTCTACATTAGTTTGCAAACACCCTTGATACCCAGAGGGGAATTTAAAGGCAAAATGTAAAAGGAAAGTAAAGCAGAATGGAAAATGAATAGATGGAAAACAACAGTAATCCCTACTAAGGCAGGAAATAGTACATATGGGAGCTCTGTATGATTCAATGGATGAACTTTAGAGATTCCTTATTATTTTAGTACTATGTAGGATGGGATGTAATTTGTATTTTCTAGTAAGTCTTTAATAAGGATTAATTGATTTACTCCCGTGGGCATGTGCTGATTTAAGCACAGAAATTAACAGTGCATGGGAGATGACTATTTCTTGGTTACAGTTCAGCATTTTTTTTTAATTAAAGACCACTTGGAAAATGAGTAAATGCTAACCCCAAATTTTCAGTTACTTTTTCACCACCTACCATGTCTTGAGATGTCTTTAGCATTGAAATGAAATTTTTTCAACTCTTCATCTGAAAAATAGAATCTTAAAATGGGCTTTACAGCCAGTTTGGCTGTAAAATCTTTTTTTTTTTTTTTTTGGAGGTTTTCAACATAGGACAGAAATGCTACCCATGATTTACTGGGAACAATGCACAATACAAAAGCTGGAAAATTAAACTTGATCCCACAGCTACTACAAAAGAAAGTGCAAAGGACTTCTAACTTAGATGTTAAAAGTCAATCTATCTAACCTAAAAAATCATGGCTACCCATCATTTTTTAGGTTAGATAGATTGACTTTTAACATCTAAGTTAGAAGAATAAAATGATACTGCTTTCTTGCAGACAATTTCCTTTGTATCTCCACTTGGGAAGAATTCATGTAATGTTTTATCTCTGAAGCATTTGTCTGGTATATACAGTACTGAGTGAAATTATCCAGAAATGCTGATGAGACAGCTTCTCTAATAACATGAAGTTTTAATTTAGAATGGAAGTATTCCTCACATCATTCATTATTGCAATAAAAACAGGTGACCTTTTAGAATCCCTTATTGAATCAGGGCTAACATGAAGCCCTGATTCAGTAAGTACCTGAAGTTTGGTACATTGGGAAGCAATATATTTTTTGAGACTAACAAGCTGGAAGAGGAAGATTGAATATTCACATTGATTCCTCCTTGCAAGGGTATAATAACTGTTACAGTAGTCAGTTCTTGGAGTAGTCATACCCTTGCACAGGTGTTTGACAGGTGCCATATCAACACCTGTGTTAGGTACTTAAAAGTTTCTGAAAGTCTCATTCTCAATCTAGGCTGTACAGGATGGTACTGTATTTCCATGTAGACAGTGATTTGGAGAGCTTGCAGTCTGCAAAAACAGACAACTACAAATGGTTAGAGAAGTGGGATATGCCAAACCAAATAGCCAGGAATGACTTCCAGAGCTGTGGTGAAGGGCTGTAATGGTTCCTGGTAAACAGGTCTGTCCTATCATTAAGGGCTGACACACTGAGGACTTACCTTTGGGTTTTTTGCAGATAAATCCTTTTTCAGCAGAGCAGTCACTTTTGTCCCAGTAGCCAGATGGTGCAGTTATTTCCACGCACCGATGCTCCACATCCAGCTCTTTCTCCTCCCAGTTAACAAAGTCCAGGACAGCATTGTCTAGCCACAACCACTGGCCTACAGAGCAACTCGCAGAGTAAAAAAAAAAATTAAAGCGTATCTATTTCATTAATATTTTAACTCCTTAGCTCTGCAATTTACTTTTAATAGCTATAGTAAAGCCACTCTTCAGCAGAAACCCATGTTGGTTTTTTTTTTTGTAAAATACTGTAATCCTCAATTTTCTCATATTAGCAATGCACTTTTCCATTAAAAATTGAAATTTAGACATACCTTCCACATTCTGGTAAAGTCCTATCCAAAAGCCTCCTACTTTATTTCCAAGTGGTTGAATTTTATGAGTCAGAAAGTGAGATTCATCCATGTTTTCTACTGAAACCAAGGTAGCTCCTGAAAAGTATTAATAAGCAAATAACCATTACCTATGTGAGTAACCACTGTGATGACCTCCTCTTTTTAGTCTGTACAAACAATAGCTCCTGCACTAATGCTGCTCTGTTGGTGTCTCCACTGCTTCTTGCAGAAGACAATGACCTGGAGATAATTAGAGTCTGTGGCCCCCACTGCTGCCCCCAGATGGTATCCCACAAGCCAGGACATAATGGGGAACTCATACACAGGGAAGCCGTAGACCTGAGAGGACAGAAGGCTGCACAAAGTGACTCATGTCAGCTTATTTTCATTTTGGCAGACTTAGAATAGCTTAGTAGGTAAAAAAAAAAAAAAAAAGTATACTTAGCTTTTTTTAAAATCAATATCTTTGCATTTTTATGATAGTTTTGTATAAACATTGGTGCAAATCTTTTTAGTTGATAATGAAGGCTCTCACCTGAGTGAGCACACTCAAGGGCGGCAAGCCCCCAAGTTCTCCCAGATGATGCTTCAAGGTAGTAGCAGTGATCATGGTAAGGGATCCAAGCTTGGAGTTCATCTCCTTCAGGACAGTCTCCAGGCAGCTCAGCAGGGTCAGTTGGAGCTATCTCTAAAAGAAGCCAAATGGTATGAAGTTGGTATTGCATTGTGAGTCATGTCTCATTCTATGATCTGTGTGTAAATAGTGTAGGATTTCTCTCACCCAGCTTTATTTGTCTTGACATCTACTATGACTATTCCCATATTCCCTCAACCCAGACAACAAAGAGAGCCAAGCAGTCAAAAGTGTTAAACATCTTATTTCTCAAATCACATTTCTCAGGAAAAGGAATCAAATTGCATCCTGCAACATCTAACTAACTGCCTTGGCAGTACTGTGAGGAAAGCAAACCCTGAGGGATGATAAAAATCTCAAATTTGCATTTTCACAACACAGAAGCTGTTGTAGGCTAATGAATCATTAATGCCACAGTCCCATGTTGTGTGGCTGCTTGGTCTCTTAATGTCACTTTATAGAAAAAAAAACAAACATCAGTGGAGCATGCCTCTGCCAAATCAGACTGTTTCTGATCATGGGTGCAACTCCAATTCTCTTTGATGGATCTTGCACTGCATAAGCAGACCAAATGTATGCAGCCTTAAAATGTAAAGGGGGGGAAACAGCACGATTGTACAAAATCTAGATGCAAACATGCCTCTGCATATATCTGCAAAGAGTTATGTAGCATTCACATTGCCAAGGCTCTTACAGTTTTAGCTCTAGCAACAGTGAATGGAAGTGAAACTCTTGGCTGTGTTTTGGCTCAGTGACACTCATGTGTGACCTTCCCCAACTGAAGTTCATGCAGTCAGTGCACAAACCCAGCACATACTTATACTACACACAGACTCGTGTGATTTATGGTCATGTCTTGTAAAGAGAAAGATATACCTTGAAGATAGAGGTTCATCTTATGGAAACAGTTTTACCATGATAGCAGTGCAGCCATATGGATTGGCACAAGAGCCTTTCCTGTGCCTAAATTCATACCTCATCCAATAGCAAACATCCACATTCTGCTGGGAGGTAGGTGCTACCCTAAAGCATAGTCCTCTGCAGGGGTAGCCCAAACCAGAGCAAAGTCTCTAGGATTAGGCAGGTTTATGGAATTAGGAATGTGTCTTTAAAATTGTTACATGCCTTTGCTTACCATCTGATATCATGCAAACTGAAAAGTAGCTTTCATTGCAAGATGCTGTTTTCCAAGTACCATCAAGATCAAGGTAAACACAAGCATTGTTCTCCTTTGGTTCCCCAGCTGCCCATTTTGTGTATCTGGTTTTCCAGTTATTGGTCCATTTGTAATAGCCACCAGCCTGAAAACAAAGGAATTCTGGTAATACATTTGTTATTAACATAAAAAAGTTCTGTCACACAAATATAGTGTAAATATAATCATATGTCTATTTGATTTTTTTTTTTGGAAAAAAAAGGGGCCATTTTTTAAAACCCCATTCACTGTTCTAAGCAATGTCACCAGGCAATTTAAGTTACACAAGAACTACATATGAGCAGTGTTCAACACTGCATTGCTTTTGGGAGGGTTTTTTTGAAGTAAAAAATGTCTAAAATATGGCAAGAAAATCAGATGAGGCCATCTTAGGTCATTTAGTAAATCCTACATCAAGAGAAGCAATTACAGAGAATTTGTCCTCTCTGCTCTGCTTTATTTAAATTAAAATTTGGAGCTATTTGTGCATAAAGATTACTTGACATTAAACATTAAACAGCCAGCTTAAATCTTAAAATATCTCCCAAATACTCACAGTAACGTCTATCAATATATTAATAGCTCTAAGTATCCTCCTGTATAGCAGGGTGTTTTACTTTCAGGGTGGCCAACAGTCACTTCATGACAGCTGCACTTTCTGTCTCTCAGTCTGCAGCTTGACTTCTGTTTCTGATTCTAGAACTTTCTACCTTCATCTTTTGCTTCTTGCTAACATTTTCTGTGTTTCTTCACTCTGTTTGGCAGATGAAAATCCTTGGCTTATTCTAACAGTACCCCTATATTTTTGTGCATTTACACAGTGAAGCTATTCAGAATACAATTGCTCCACTGTTCAAAACTGATCGTCCAGAGGACTATTAGAGCAGGAAAATTCCCTGAGCACCTGCCCCTCCCATCTATCCAGCACTTACCATATTGCTGTTAAGACCAATCCATAGAGGTTTTCCATATTTCAGCATCTGGATCCACAAGAAAGAATGGATGTAGGCATCTGAAATGCTGGCAAGTTCTGCAGATTTGTCTTGGCAATTTCTTCTGGCCTCTTCCCATTGCATTTCAGATGAAATGATTGAATAGCTACTGTCACCATAACGAGTAAAGCCAGAGGCTGGGCTTGCTGTTGGTAATTCAGGCTGTGAGGGAACTACGGAGGAAAAACTTAATGGATGAATTTACAACATATTGCTCTTCTGCAGCATGCAAGCTATAAAAAATTGGTCAAAAGGTCCTAGTCAATAAGTCAAACTCTTTTTCTAAGCTCACGAACAAAACAACAACAAAAACCTAAATAAAAACAAACAAACCAAATAAAACCCCTCCAAACCAAAAAATAAAAAATAAAAAAGCGAAACATAACTTTCAAGACATGGAGTAAATTTGTTAATGTAGTAAGATGAGTGAAATCCTGGATGCCCTGAAGTAGAGTATGCTTTCTATAGAGTTGACTGGTCCATTCTTAGACTTCTAGATTGCATATTTCAGATTTTGTGCTTTAAGTTATTTGACTAAATCTGAATATCTGAGTATACATTTATTTCTGATCACTGGTGGATAGAACTTTGGACAAGACATTTAAGGCATTAACTGTTGTAATCTCTAGACTTAGCCTAAAACTTTGAGACCTGGTGTTAATTGGTCACCACTCGCTGTTCACTCCAACTTCTTGGCCTGTCTGTAAGGGTTGCCAGAATGTTGCCTACATGTTTGAGTCAGGCAGTGTACATTTCCACCCTCGTGATTGTAAATGTATTCAGAAGAGCTGAAACTGGGATCAAGAAAATTAAAAATGCCTCCATAAAACTATATATTTGCTGTGAGGGGAGGGAGTCTTCTTACAAGCATGTTGGCTGTGCTGAGAGTGAACAGGCTGAAGCGAGGGATCAGGGAATAATTTTTACTTTAATAAAGCTGAGGCAATTTTTTTTTTGTTATCAGTGCTTTGTCTTCTCTACTCTTGTTATATGCTTGGACAGCCATGATTTGTACAATTAATATTCTACAGGAGTAGAGTCAACATTCATTACTCATTTTGGTGTAAAAAACATAACAATATTCTTCTACAATTAATACACTTCCAGGAAGTTGTACATTTTGATTGACAACACATGGCATTCAGTAGAAATTGTGAGAGAGGATTAAATGTTTTGCTCAGATTCTGTTCTTGCAGTGATCTTCCCAAGAGAATGGGAAATCACTGCAAGAACATGATTTATACTGCACTTAGGATGACTAAACCTCTTATAATTCACTGAGGAAAAAAAAAAAAAAGCCATTTTCATTTATTATTCTCTAGTATTACTCATGATTAGGTACAAAACCCGTGATTAAGATAGTGGTTCCTCTCCAGCAATTTCTGTGAAATAATTTGTACTTTAAACATAGCACTGCCTTAACACTGATGAAGGTCTGAAAGCTCGAGATTCAGAATGAGACTCAAAGCTGGAGGTAGTCACATCAGGTTATATATTCATCTTATCTAACCAAGGTATTCTTCCTCTTTGGGAGACTGGGTCGAACAGAACTCACATGAATTCATCTGGCACATGTAGCCTCTTTCATTGCCACAGCTATCATCTCTCCACCTCCCATCTGACTTCATGATGAAGACACAATCTGTCTGAAGGGCAGGGGAAGAGGCACAGCCATTACAAGAGGCAGTGGGGAGGGGGTGAGCTGAAGCTCCTGTACTGCTAGTGCAGGCCTGATGGCAGAAAAGAGTGGAGCTCATTGAACACCTCCCTAAATTAGTTTAAATTTCCTAGGTTTCTGCCAAGCAGCTTGACCTGGTATTTATTAATGACCTCTTAAATTTGAACCAGATTTCTACTGGTGCTGGTTAAGGTCTGAAAGAAGTCAATTAAATCCCATTGTTCCAGTTTTATTAAGAACCCCATAATGACCGTATAAGTGACTAAGGTACCTATAATAAATCTTCTCTGTTCTGATTTACAGTTATTAACATCTGTTTCAAAACATTTTTATCAATGAGAAAAACAATATAAGAACTACTGTTAAAAGCTCTAGTCTACACTAGTTTAATTGAAGCAGACTCTCTTGCAGAAAGCAGATGCCCTTTGCTGTTTTTTTATAGTCATTATCAAGTCACCATTATCAGATGCAACAAAATATTTTCTCTTTACTTCCTTATGTTTACTTGCTCCTTCCTGACTCCCCTGATTTCAAGATTGGCCATGGCAGTCTTTTGGCATGTCATCCAAGTTTCTCCTTTATGCTGATTTAAATAAATTTTAATCATTATCTAAAGTTGACTGATGGCAGATGTTAAAAATCTTGGGTGAATAGCTGCCAATCATTTCCTCAGAAATTACCACCTTTAGAAAAGAGCCTGAGTTTCTGCAGAGAAAGAGTAATTTCACTGAAGATATCAATTTGTACCATCAGAAATGAGTAAAGCAATGTGGGAGAACATTAGTCAGATATGGGACATACACACAGCCAAATTATTATAGCATCAAAAATCTTAATTTTGGTTTATCATACCTTGTCTTTCTTTGGTGTTGCAGCTTTAGTATTTGCATTAATGCAGTTTGGGGAGGAACTGATACAAGCTTCTCCAAGCTTCTTTTACAGAGTTGTTTTTTTGCAATAGTTCAGATGGAAGGCTTAAAATCCCTCTTCTACAGAACCTTTGCCAAACATTTGGGTGTTTTTGGAATCATTATCAGATGATTTACTAAACCCCATTGTGCTTACAAAAGGACTTGTTTCAGCATCCTATTATTGCTGCTGTAAATTTTCTTTTAGGAAAATCAACTACCTGTCCAAGGTATAGAAGTTACTTTAATTTCCTGTACCTCCAGAGCATCATCTGTCAATCTTTCAAACTCATAATAGTCAAAGTAGCTTTGCTGCTTTTCTGGTGCACCATTAACCCAGTTGGTGTAGGAAACAGTGCTTCCGTCTGCCCAAAGAAATGTCGACTCTCTGTTGATATCATTCATCCCAATCCAAACATTAGTTGTGGCGTGCTTCAAATGATAGAAAAGGAAAGCTGGAGAGAAGCAAAGATTTCTCATTAAGGAAAGCTCATCTTGACTTGCCCAAAAGAGGGAAAATATGCAAAAGCCAAAAGTAGGGGGACATAATGAAAGGATAACTTTTTCCCCTACACAGCCCATCTGCCGTCAATAAAATGTTTAGATAAGCATCCCTTCCCCACTGTTTATGCACACATAGGGCTTCAGAAAGTCCTGTTGCCAGTGAGAGAAACAGGAAATACAGATTTCTGTCAATATGAGAGATCTGTGGAACCCCCCTCAGAACACACTGGAAGTTTCGTGAAAACAAAGCAATTGAAAGAACTAGAAACAAACTTTATTTCTTATATGTAATAATTCTAGCCATTGCCTTGGAGTTTGAAGTTGAAATAAACCATAGAGTGACCTGGGTAATAAGCAATTTTCATCAGGTAATCCCATATTTTATATTGGAGAGTATAGCACTTTCTTTACTGAGAGATTAAGATTTTTTTTCTTTCAATAGAGCCCATATACATACCTTGCACTTGTTCATTTGGTATAGCAGCCAGGTTTCCTCCCAAATTGAAGCAAACATCTTGTGCAGCATGCCACGTGAGATTTCTTGTTATATTGGAAGCAAATACTTTGAAGCACTGGAAACAAATCAAGCACTTTTTTTCAAACTAGAAAAGACTGGAACTATTATATGTGAATGTTATCAATTAGCTCTAAGATGTACTTTTCTGCAGAAAAAGAAATCGGGGCTAGAATGAGTGACAGAGCTCAAGAGTAGAAAGTCTGGATAGGCAGACCCAGGCATATACTCATCCCTCCTCATTGTACAAGGTGAAATCTGGGAGTCTGGTATCAAATGAACTGATTGCAGTGAGGTCAAGTACATAATAACTTTTCACACTTTCATCTGCCTTCTTCCTGCAGTAATAGAGGCATCATTTGAAACCAAGAAAATGTGGCTTTGGATGACACAGCTGCAGGGAATTAACTCTACAGTGCTTTGTCCTCCTTCTGATGACTGTGGTTGCAGCTGTTCATCCCGCCAAAGGATGCAAAATATCCTTTGGCACATCGACCTAGCATTCTGAGGATGCAATAACAGCACAGTGTACATAAAGAAGACAAAATAGCCTTTGGTAGATCGAGCTTCAACTCAGATTGGTACAAGCTCTTGTCTTATAGCAATGAGTACTTCCAGACTGTGTCTGAATGCAAAGCTGTCCTCAAAACAATTGTAGTAGGCAACATCTTTCTGAATTCAAAGCTTTGTGAACCCCTACAGGCAGAAGGAATCGCTCAAATGCATTCTTTCTAAACCTTTCCACCTTTTTACAAGATTGACCATTACAAACTTGCATTTCTAAACAAAATAACATACATGAAGAGGGGAGGAGAGGTTTTCTTAAACAGTAACAGTGTATTTTAAGCTTGCACAAACTATGCTTTCTGAAATGTACTCAGCATACACCTACTTTTACTGTATTTCTCTGCAAAGTTAGACATCTAAGTTACCTCAAAAAAAGCCCAGCCATCCAGTCTGCACATTTTGACAAATAATTACTCTCCAGATTTACTTTATATTCATTAAAAAATGTGAGGTTTTCAGTATTTTCTTATTAGTTCTACTGCTTTACACAATTTACTGAAGATGTTTGTTCACATACCTTGTTGTTAAAAAAAATCCAACTTTCTGGACATCCTCCGAGAGCCAATGGAACAGGTAATGTTGAATTAATAGAACTGTTATGTTTTTCACATACAAATTTATTGGCAGAACCACAGTTAATGTCATTCCACAAGCCTGGAAAATAAAAAGAAAAAAATTCAACACATTATAGTATTTAATATTTAGTAATAATAATTTATCACTTTTTTTTAATAAACACAATTTTCTCTATTTTTTATTTCAGGCTACAGCTTGATCTGAAGGTAAAGTAACCGGGCACCTTCAAGTAACCGCTAATAGTAACAATACTGTTGCTCCTTGTAGTTAATTTGAGCTCCCTGACCCATCTGCTCCATGTTCAGGGCTCTCTCCACAGTGTCTATACCTGTTCATGGGGGTTTTTGTGAGCTCTGGCATCATCACATTGCAGGCAACAGGGGAAATACACCAGTAAGCAAATTTGGAAAAAAAAATGGTTCAGAAATTGGTAAGATAAGAAATACCAGATCAATCTAAAGGCACAATAGATTTTTGAACACACTGCATGGATTATTTGTAAATAAGTTAAGAGATCAATACATATATACGAAATTCCCACTAGCCTCATTAAAGTTACAGAAATAGACCCAAGAGGAAACAGAGTTCTAGGATTTGCAAGAATTTGCATTCCAGTGTACTTGTAAAATATCTTAGGACATTAGATGTGTTTGTTTGTTTCCTCATTGACTTATACCTTCAACTCCCATTTCCTCTAGCTGCTGTAAATGTTTTCTTAAGTTCATAGTAGAGAAGATCAACTATTCAAATTTTTACTGAAAGTAGTATAAAGCCCTGTAAAAAGGAAAAAATCCAGAAGGAAACCTCTGCTTTAAATGACTCATGGTACTGAAACTGCCCATTCTAAGGGCATAGACTCTTCCATGGCTGTCCCATGACTCGGAAGAGTTACCGCATCGTGTTGGTTTATCACTGGAAAGAAATTGCAGAAAACAGCTACCAAAGATTGTGTGACAGTTGACAGCAGAAGTTTGATAGCACTAGTTATAATCCAAGCAGAGACAAATAAAATCTAATAGTTTTGTATTGTCACTTACCATGCTCTGACAGCATAACCACACAATTTTCCTCATTATTTGCGAAGTTGGGTTCATTAGGAGCCCAGGCCACATAGGTTACTGGAGTTCCATCTACCCAGCTTAAAGATATACAAGTAGTTATTAATTAATACCTTCATTTGTGACATGGTAGTCTGAATGAGTGCCTCATGAGTAAGAATGTCTATGAGGATTTATGGAAACCGACTACAATGAGAGGGGCTATTAGGGATTGCCCTTTCTTTACTTGATTATTCTAATTTGAAGACATTTCTGTAAAATGTTTCTGCTTGCAAATGAAAAAAAACAATACACCAAGCATATTTTCTGTTAATGGCCATGATAGTTTTGACATTTAATGAGAGAAATCAAAATCAGTTATTCATAATACATACAACAGAGGAAGATATTAAAATTTTATCTTAATACTTATTTTTATCTTAATAGTTATTACAATAACTATTTTATTCCTAGGTAATACTATGCTTTTCTGTCTGAGCATTTGTGGTGTTTTATGGGTGAAAACAAGAATGAAAATACTTTTCTTTGGATTTACCCTGCTCTATGGGGGGGTAGGGGGGAGTGTTCTATTTTTCTGTAAACTAAAGGACATTCTGTCATCTTTAAAACCGTCCTTTTTAAAGTACCAAAGTTTAAACTTTTTCCTCGATGTTTACCTGCTTTTTTACTTTAATATATTGCTATTGGAGGAAGAGGAGGTTTTCACCACATTTTAATGAGTATTTCTGAATTTAGATCAATAAGCCTGAAGTGAGAAAAATTCAGCTGTATCATCTATGTCTTGCTGCTGCTGATACAACTGTTCTAAATAAAGGAGATTCTCACTGGATCCATGGAATGCTCTACGTCCCTAATTCGACTCCTTAATCAGGAGGTTAAAGTCATTTACCAACTCAGTCACTATCAATTTCTTTCCCCACTCCTCTTCTGCCTTGCTCAATGTAAGTGACTTACATACATTCAACATTGGCATTAAAATAGAAAGGTTAAAGTTAAATCTCCTCTAACCTTTTCCAGAACAAGCTCAGAAGCACTTTTTTTCACCTCCCAGGCACATCCTAACTAGCAGGTAAGAAGGTAAGCAGTGTATCATGCTCTTTGGTATCTCCTAGCTTAGTTTTGAGTTGATTTGCATGTTGGTCTTTTCAGAATACGTGTTACTATTCCTATACTGTAAATTTCTGCTGACTTTTCTCCTGGAGTAGGAGTTTGCAGAGACTGCCTTTTGTAGTCATTGCCCGTGTCTTCCTAACTCTGGAGAACCCCTCTGATATATAGATAAAAAGCATAAGAGAGCTAAACCCTACGATTTGGGGCATGTTTTAGGTGTATGTGTGTATGTTCATATGTATAAAATTCAGTATAGCAAAGTATCACTCAAATTTATGGGACAAATCCCTGGAAGATACTTGAGAAAGTGTGTATGGAGAGTAGATCTGCCAAGATTTTCTTTGGCTAAGTTCTTACTCAAGGAAAGAAAAGGTTCTTTTATTATTTCTTTTTGAGGAAACTATTGCACTTTAGAATATTCCAGGACTATTCAATTTTGCTTTGTACATGGTATGTGGAACAGCCTTCAGACCTTCAAGAGAACACATTGAGTCCCCCCAGCTCCGTAGAATATTCTATTTGTTTCTACATGTTAGAAGCTGCACCAATCATCTTAACTTACCTGAACTTTTTATCAAGGCTCACTCTTAGACCAATGAAGTATCCTATTGGCTCTCTCCCATAGCTCTCCTAAATCAGAAAGACACTACTTCAATTAAAAAAAGAAATCATTGAAGCAAAACAAGCAGAAATTGATACACTATTGATTAGGTCCAGAGCAGCCACTGAAGTCCACAGCAGCAAAGCACCCACTTGCAGTTAACCACAGCAACATGTTTATATGCTCAGGCACACAAGTCAGGTTTCCATCTGGGACATCAGAGCCAAGACCTGAAGCTCTGAAGGCCCTTAGGATGGAGTAGAAAAGAAGCAGATTTCGAGTCAGAAACTGGTACTCCTTTTTTACTCTCCCTCGAAGGCCAGTTGCTTTCCAAGACAGTTGGTACCTTCCCAAATCACTCTCCCAGTCAATTGCATCAGTGCAGCGGGCATGGAGCAGGGGAGGCCAAATCCCATGGACCAAAGGGTGCATTTGGGAATACTTCATTAACAAAAATGCTGATGCCTCTGCTTCTGAGACAACTCAAATTTTGCAAGCAGATTGTCAAAAGCATTTCTACTTTAGGCAGTCTGTTTATAATGATTCTTACATTTTCTTTTAGTGCTCTCCTTAGGAACCTTCTCTCACTGTTACTATTAACAACAGCTAGGTCTGCAGAATTCTTCCTGCAAAACTCTTGGGCTCTTTCCATGGAGACCTGTTCTTTGCTGATATAGTAGAGCTTATCTTCATATATGACCCATCCATCTGCAGTGGTTTTATATTCTAGAAGATAAATAAGGTACCCTTAAATTTTATATGTGTAGAAGACAACAGCTTTTTGTAAAATAAGAATTTCAGGAAAAAAATATTAATAATAAAAAAAAATAGATACAAAGGCCTACCATATGTGTCAACTGGTTCAGGTTTTAATGACACTCCTGCAAAAGAAGAAAATAGAAGGCATGATACATCTCTTTAGAGTGTGCTATGATGTAGCTTATGACTGTCTGCAAGAAGAGAGAGGAACAGAGCAGGATTTTTCACCCCGTTGCCATTGATTAGTAAGCAGGCTTAGCCACACATTTCAGCTTCACATTGCTCAGTATGCAAGGTCATCCTCACTAACTTTGTATCATAAGTGGTGCTTCACTTCAGCAAAGCCACAGCTTTGGCTGAATCACATTCCTGCACAAAGCAAGACAAGGGAAAATTGTTCTTCCAAGCCTGTAAGGCACAGCAAAGTTATCTAAAACACTTTAAACTGTGGCATACAGCTCTTTTACTGATCCATATGTAGATATTCTGTAATTCACCTGGGGGTATTTTCATCATGAGGGAGAAAATTTCCACTAGATTTATTTTAGCTCTATCAAAAAGAGGTCTCTGAGTAATATTCATAAACAAAAGGAAATATGACTTCATGTATGTGCATATATATACACACACACACACACACACACACACACATATATATATATGTATAGATATAGATGATTTAGATATATAAAATAACTGTGAGTTATTTCTGGTTGGGATAGAAAAAGAAATAGCACCACTATGAACCATTGCTTTTCCATAACCAGTTGAATCCTGAATAATTCTACAGGAGAACCTGAAGTACCAAGACATCTGACAAAGATATCATACTTGATTTTTAGCTTCACCTGTGTTAGTATAAAAACCAGTATTGTAAGGAATACAGTACTAGCCCTTACAACTCCTTAACTCCAACATTACAAAAATAAAAGCAAAAGATACCTTATATAAAAATTTTTGTAATCTTGCAAATATATGGATTATTTATACACCCTATTTATGTAAAAAAAAATCTTCAATTAATTCTTTTCATTCATAATTGAAAAATCTCAGCCCATAATATGTTACTTAATGCTCTTGACCTCCATTTGGAAAAAGCAGTTCTTCAAAATTTTGTGTCTTTCTCCAGTAACTTAACTTAGAAAGCAGTTATTAATTAAAATATTTTAATCTTCATGAGAAAAAAAGAAGAAATCTACCTTGTTTTATTTGGCAAACCCAGTTATGCTGTACTTGACAGACTGAAAGAGACCATGGTTGAGAATATCCCCCACGACGGAATGAGCCACAAAACTGGAGTCGTCCTGAGTTCTTTGGACTGCCATCCCAGTTTGTGTACCTAACCTATAGAAGAAATCAACTTTGTTACTCTTTTCATCTCTTTTGGTAGCTGTACTTTCCACTGGAAAATGGAAACTAATTGCTTTTGTCTCAAAGATTCTGGTTTTAGCTAAAAAGAGCTGGAAGCACAGGGAAAGCTCTAAGTATAAGGATTTTACAGTGGGCCAATGATGTCAGTGCTCAGACATGGCTGTCTTGCCATGGAGGGCTTTTTGTGTGTGTGTGCTGAGCCATAGACAGAGACAGAAGAGAAAAAGAGCTGTTTCTAATGAACTTTGCCTAGCTGTGAACTTTATGCATATATCACTCATGCTAATCATGGGCAGACAGGGTACTTTTCACTCCACATCTGGCCTTGTTCAAAATTACATTGTCCAGCATCTCTTTGGTGGCAGTGACCATGTCATGCATCACTTCAGCACTACTTTTTCTCTTCTCTGTGGTTAATGAGGATGGGACTGTGGCTTTAGGGAGGGAAGTCATGTCCTACAAATCTAGAGGAGGTACCTCTGAAGAAACTGACATCCAAATGGCCAGGGAGATACATGTGATACAACCTACCTATTATTGCTATAAATTCTTGATAACATCCCTTTCTTAAACTTTTGTGCAAAGAAACAGGATAAGATAAAAGGTCCTTGCTTGTGTTAAAGAAAACCAAATAGGAAGTATAGTAAATGTAGGGTAATAAAGAGTAGACTTCTAAGGGATGTTCTTCACAGCTGTTGATATTTGCATGAGCTCAAGAGATTACTGGATAAATTCCCAGAAATAAATAAATTAAAATTACAGATACGAGCTCCAGTTCTAAGAGACCCTGAGCCATCACTTACTGGGGGATTCAGTAGTATACCAGGAAGCATGCTCACTGTTTCATTACCTTTTTAGACATTTATGTTTTTATGTTTTGAACTTAGGTGTAAATATCTTCTTGGAAGAGAAAATAAATTTGAGTGTTACACAGAAAACCTACAGAATCTGGTGAGATGCAGATAATTTCCATGTATTCAAATGTTAAGCTGTGATATTAGTTGTGACAATACACATTAGCAGCTACATCAATGTTTGTAAGATTGGTCGTTTCTTTAATGAGGATAACAGCAAAAAGCAAAAAAGTACATATACAAATCCCAAAGTATCTTAAGCAAACAAATATGATGAAAAATTAAGATACTCACTGGAGAGCCATCACTCCAGGCAAATCCTTCATCTGGATTTAAGGAAAATATACCAAGCCAAACTATTTCAAACATACAGTGAGTGGCTCTAAAAGAAGGTACAGAACAGAGCAGTGAGTAAACATCAGCACAAAAAATAAAACAGAAATACACAGTTGAACTTCCTAGAGCACATTGTGAAAGCAGTGAAGTTGCAAATTTCCCTGTTACCTTTGGTGAAGTGCATACACGTGTTCTTCATAGAAATGGTTCAGTGTCAATAGCTCAGTTATACTTATTAGCAGTATTGATCCTGTATTGCCCTAATGTACTATTCAGTCAGGGAAAACCTTCACAGATTCAAAAAGTGGTTTCAGCACTGACCACTGAAAGGTTGATATATACCTACTTCAAGTAGATGCATTGATCATACTTTCCACCCTTGTAGAAACACCACTAATTTCATGTTTCTAAACTAAATCTAGTAATCATGATACTGGTGGAGATTTTTTTAAATTTTTCTTGACACAAATCACTCTTTTTTTTCCATGAAAAGGTTAAAATAGTACTGAATAGGTAAATTTCAAAGTATCACAGGTCTTTTGGCTTTTGAGAAATCCATACATTTTAGAAGTCATCTAGGATAATCCATAATAGTTCATATGAAAAGATTTTGAAACTGGTAAGATAAACGCACATCAAATACCAACCTCATTGCTTGGATTAGTAATGGCATCTCCTCCTTAGTGTTAATGGTGACCAGATCCCCTCCTATTTGTCTGCAAAAATCTCGAGCTTCAAACCATGATTTCTTTCTAATATTTGATCTGCAAAAACACTATGTAGAAATTAATTTAAAACATATTATAGACATATTACAATAATAAAAGAATTATAGTCTTGCTTAAACATAAATGAGGTTTCATATGAGCCAAGTAAAAGTTCATTGAAGAAATAGCATTTCACACTCTGTTCCTAGAATTTTTACACTGGGGTTGCCTACCTACTTAGCATAGTGGAAAAAAAAAAAAAAAGAAATTCCTAGAAGGGAAGAGGGAATACAGCTCCCCAACTCCCTTTAAGTGAAGAAGTGCACAAGCCAACTTCCTTATGAAGGGAAAGAGTAGCTGTTGCTGAGAGGCAAAATGGTCTGGGAGGAGTTTGAAGATTCAGGCAAAAGAACGACCTCATGGTAATTTACAGCTCTCACTTTACCTTTGCAGTATGATATCTAACTGGTCTAAGAGACAATAAGCACAGATTTGACCACAGTTAAAATTATGATATGGGGATAAAGGAGCCCAAATAAATAGCATTCCAGATGAATTGAAAGAAATGAAAAGAAAAAAAAAAGGACTCATTAATTCAATAAAGTGATAAAAAATACTAACAGCTTACGCTTAGCACATTTCAACTTTGCATGATCCCAAATCACTGTTTGCACATAAGACTCATTTCTTGTTCAAAGTCCTTTTTTATGCCTGCTTGGATACAGCTGATAGTACTTCAAACACAGCTTTGAGAGTTTCTGTAGCTTTGCAGCAGAAGGACACTCTCAAGTAAGTGTCCTTCATAAACACTGGTTTAATTAATCTTTCATGTGACTTTTTATCCTTTTTTTTTTTTTGTGGGGTAATGTGCTGATTTTAGCAAGCTCCAGCATTAGGAATTGTGCTGCTGGAGGCTACACTCCACTGTTTCTCTGTTTGTTCCCTGAACTGCCCCATGTCTCAGGCAAACACATCTTTGCACAAAAGACATAAAGAGCAGTGCCAATAAACCAGCTTTGCTGCCTTTGCTGTTTAATACAGAATTTTGACATTTTCCTTTTAATAACTTTAATATGGAGTTGTTCCCTGTTTTTTCTTTTCTTTTTTCGTTTTTTTTTTCTTTGTGTCTTTCTGGGGCTTCGATATTTGCGTTCCTCTTCTTCCATTTCCTGCTCCAGTTCCTTCAACCCCTGAAGCACAAACTTCCTCATTTGATTTCCTGTGCCCTTCTCCCCTCCCTTCCCTTCCCCCCCTTCAACCTTATCTTTCTTCCTTAGTTTCTCCTCTCTCATGGATATTTTCCTTAGAAGAATTTTGGGGGTTTTGTTTTTTGCTGTATTCCAATCTCAGATATTGCAAAATGAAGATGTCAGTTCTTTTTTTTTCTTGTTTATTTTTTTCCCCACCCAGGCTGATTCTTTTAACTATTCAGGCACTTACTTTAAAACAGGAACTTCTATGGTTG
This sequence comes from Euphonia xanthogaster, assembly GCA_034509185.1. NCBI lineage: Eukaryota > Metazoa > Chordata > Aves > Passeriformes > Fringillidae > Euphonia > Euphonia xanthogaster. The sequence continues at coordinate 20,435,626 of JAYDZK010000113.1, forward strand.
TTTGATACCCAGCCTTCAGGGCATGTAGGGACCGGAGAAGTAGCTGGAACAGGTGGAACTGTTGCACCCTTTGCCCACTGCTTGCAAATATATTTTTGCTTCATCTCACAGTCAAGAACATCCCATAATCCAGCTGCAGTCCCTGTTTTCATGGCTACACATCCTGGATAATTTCCTTTATGAGGAAAAAAACCCAAAACAAACATGCTGGATATTTTCTAAAGTGCGAATGATTAAATTCTGTCAAAATCTTTGAGCAGCAGCCATTCACTTTTTGCCATGCAATAACATTTGAAAATAAAATTTGTATTTTATGTGGTTTTCATACAGGCAGAGTAGCATTTTCTGTTTGAGGAGGTCATGATCAATATAGAATTCTACTATTCTTTTCTTTTTTTTTCCATTTTGAATATCCTGCATAATTAATTCTTTGGGTAGAAAGTAGAGTGAGAGTTTTTACAGCGAAATTTTGTGTTTTCAAGTGAGAATCTCATTTCTATTTATGTTAAGCCTGTTTTTCATGAGATAACATTACCTTGGTCATTAGTGGTTTTCACATAGATGGCAGCAGCCCCACTGTGCATACAGAGGGCAGGGATGCAAACCTAGACAGCTTCAGGGTGAAACTTATCCCATGATGTTTGCTGTAATTTTGGATTGTTCTCTCAGAGGGAGACAGAGCTGCCTACATCACACAAGATGAAGTCAAATGGACAAAATGGGTTTATTCAATGGCTTATTCATGCTCTTTCTTAATTTCTAAGTATTTCTAAGTATTTTTAACATTTTATTTGGGGCTTTTTGTTTGTTTTTTAAATTTCTGTTTGGCACAGACCTGATGTCTTAATGGATCTGTTTACTGTGGTGCCATGAGCTGAAATGAAATTCAGCTATTAATCTATCATTTTATGGTAATTTAATACATGTGTTTGTTCCTAAGAGCATCCTTTGCCTGCATCAAAGTTTGCCTACTGTTTTACTGATCATGCTCAGTCACTTATTCTCCTGATACTGTCCTGAGTTTTCTCACAGGCATATCTTTGCTATCAGAAATAATTTGCTCTCATCAGCAAATCTTGTCACTTCACTATTGCAAATTTCCCATATGGTCTGCAAATATGTTGAACAGCATGGGCTTTGTCACAGATCATTATGGGGCTCTGTTGGTGAACACACGTCCCTAGTAAAAAATTACCCTCATTAAAAAAATCCACCTTCCAGTCAGTGCCTTTTTATCAATATTTTTATTAATGTAAGAGCTTTTCTGTGTTACATTAGATTAGTTGAAAGGCTTTTGGTAATTGAGATAGACGACACTAACTAGATTTCCCTCATTCATATGCTTTCACATACTGTGTGGAGCTATGAGAGATCTATAAGCATGACCTCCCTTTCCGGATATGATTTTATGTATCTCTCCCACTATTTCTTCTTTATTTCAGATTCAGTTAATTTACTAATGGCTTATTCATCTGTATTTCCCCATATCTCTCTGTAACCATTTTAAATGTCAGCACCAAATTTGTCTTTTAGCAAAGCTTAGATGTCAAGGCAGCTTTAGCAGGAAAGCTAAAGCTAAAGCTTTCTTTACCCATTAAAGAGAAGGGTTTAATTCATGTAATCTTAACAGTTCCTGAATACTTCTGCAGCCATGCTTAGTCCTGACCTCATGCCATCAATTTCCTCCATAATCTATTTCCTTGTTATTTCAGCTTGAAATAGACTCTTCAAAGATACCCTCACGAAGAAACTTTCCAGCACAGAAAGTCCATTTTCTTCTCAGTGAACACAAACGCAAGGAAACAGATTATTTTTGCTGTTCCAGCCTGATTGTTAGGAATGCATTTGCTGTGGGTAGTTTGGTTTGCAAGCTGCAGTGCCAGCTGGAGATTGGCCTCTGGCTGGTGGGACCCAAGGCAAAGGGCTGTGAACTGGTGCTGAGCCTTTGCGTAGCAAAGGGCACAGACACCAGTGGTCCAGCAGGTGACTGGACACCCAAAGGCTCAGCAGGGGCCAAGGACCCCAGACATTACTGCATTTGGGCTGTAAAACAGCCCAGGGTTTCCTCTGTTCATGGACCCTCCTTGGAAGCACCCAGCTGAAGCTGTTATTTTATTATTGCACCATGACTGAATTATTTTAGGGATCAAAAAATCTGGGGAAACCTGGGTTCAAGCTGTTAAGGAAACCTTGTCTGACTGTGTGAGTGTGGGGGTGTAGCTGGGGAGGGACCTTGGTCCCAGCTCAGGTGGTGTGAGTGTGACTCCAGAGTGGCACTTGGATGGTCCGAGAGGGAAGATTCCTTAACATGACCTCTGAGAGCTCTCCTCATGCTCTGATCATCTGGGAGCAAAGACTCCCTGGCAAGCTTTCTTCTTATGGCATTTGCTAAGGTTTTATTAGTCTTTGTCTTTCATAATTTTTTAGTTTTTATTTTAGATTTTATAACCTCACTGAAGGTTTTCAAGAAAGTCTTCAGACAAATAATCACTAAGAGGAACATAGTATATCCCACAAAAAGCAGATTTCCTCATGGCATAATGAAATTTTGTTTTCTGTGCTTCTGCACAGTATGAACCCATTAATGCAGTTGTCTTAGTAACACACACAAAATAATAATGGCACAGTGATTTTTGATAATTTGAGTTTGGAATTCTAACTTAAAATCCATATTCCAGTTGCTCTGTTTCAACCTCTTCTCCCAGGCCAACTTTTTCACTAGAGGGACAAGTGTGGAATAGTCTTAGGACCCATTTGTAACTCCTTTTATTTCCCTGTGAAGATGGGCCAAAAGTTAATCTTATGGGTAAATATATCAGATGTCCTAATATAAAAGTGCAGTTTAAAATTTTCCCTTTGAAATTTGAATATGGGATTTGAAAAATTGCAAGTACTTGTAAAATATACCAAAATTCTAAAACGTAAAATTCAGAGGACTATGTACCAATGCAACCTAAATAGGGACCACCTTGTCAGAGAGCACCCACCATCCCTCATCACAGCACCTACCAGGCATTCCTGCATCCCAGTGTGTGAAGGAGACAGCTTCACCATTGGCCCAGCTGAAAGTGCCTTGATCCTGCACATCAGAGAGGCCAAGCCAGAAATATTTCTCAGGCCTCAGCCCAACAAGGCTAGTCAGATAGGCTTGTTCATACCTGGAAAAGACATCATCAAGATGCAAGTGGAAACAAAGGCGTTTACCCAAATCCTGTCAGTCTAATGTGATGATGGAATTTTTTGTCTTATTCCTTGCCTCAGGCTGGGGGAGAAGACCCTACATAGGATTCAGATTCCATATGAACAACAAAAAAAAGCAAGACTTTTTTGTTATTCAACCAGACACCTCATCTGTTACTTAACCCTTTTGCTGCTTGGTGTTGTGTTAGGTTTTCTAGGAATATTTCATATGATACAATCTTTAGATATTTAAAAGCAAGGAAAAAGTCATTATCATACCTGCTTTCAACCGTGGCTAAGTAACCTTCTTCTCCTTCACAAGTGGTGTTTGCTTCTGAAAATGTTGCTGGAACATGTCCAATAAAATAGCAGTAGGTACCATATCTTCTCCAGCCCTGTAACATGGTTTTAGGCTTTTCATACAAATTTTAAATAATTGGGGTATCATGTATTAAGTGAAATATGACATATAAAAATTAATGAAGCACAATGATCATGAATATTATGAATGAGAAACTTTTTGCAGTGAAATTACAGATTCCTCCTAAGTGGTTTCTGTAAATGGTTTTTTAAAATTTAAGAGTAACCGAGAGAGAGGGAGAAACTTCATAATAAATAAAAAAAAAACCCTTCCATGTAAATAATACAAATAATTCAAATAATTCTACTGGATTCTCAATGTACTTATTTCATCTGAGAAACTGATGTTCCATTCTCACGTACTTACTTTTTTGCAACCTGCAAGGCTACTTTCTTTTTCTCCAGCTCTTTGTGATGTAGCTTTTCTTTTACAAATATAGCCAGCCTTCTTCTCACAGACATGGTCTGCCCAATAGCCATTCTGTGTCAGGAAAAAGTTTGAAATAAAAAGAAGATAAAGATGAATAATCTAAAGGACATAAATAATGTCTTTCTTTATACTGAAAATTGTTTGTTTTCTTTCTCCTTTATTTTTAAATTGAATATTTTTCCTGATCTAATTTTCCTACATGATATCAAAACCAAATCTGCTCACATTCTGTGAAATAGTAGACTGGGCTATAGCAGTATAGCCTCAGCCGCCAGGGATAAGAAGGGAGGAAGGTGCATGGAGCTGCTCCCTGACCTGTTGTGCTGGGATGGCAAAGAAGCAGGCAAAGAAAAGCCAACAAGAATCAGAGATCCCCATATATTATTATTACCACCAGAGGAAAAGGAGATAATGTTCTCAAAATACCTTCAGAGACCCGTTTTGTAGCCCTAATAATTTCATTTGTGACTTTCAGATGTACTTAAAGAGAATATTTCACCAGTGATGCAGCAATGCTTTTGGGTTTTTTTTAAAGGTCACATTCAATCTCATTCTCAATCTCATTCAATTCAATCCCTACATCTCTTTTTTGTGGCCTTAGCCATTTGCTGAAAGAACAGAGCATGTTATTCTTTTATTAAGTAGTTATTTCTAGTATGGAAGTACAATATGTATTGAGAAATGTCACCTGGCCCTTGATCAGGACACAGTCTTCTGGCCTGTTGTTTGTAGTGGATGGCTCTCCCAGGTGCCATTTTGTGTATGTCACTGGGGTACCATCACTCCACTCAAAATACATTTGAACCTTACGCTCATTCAGCCCAATCCACAGCTTGTCTGTTGGCTCTAAAGATGGAAACAGAGATAAGACCTCTTTTGGCACTCTGCCCTTTTCCCAGCACCAACCATTAGACTTTGGAGATATAATTCCTTTCATAAATTTATGCAGCATGTTCTATGATAATTTTACAAATTAATATTTTTATATAAATATAAAAATAGACTGTATGCTTTGGAAAATTAGACTGTAAGGAAATTCTTGCCCTGGGTGAAAAAATTTTGCTCTTCTTCCTCATAACAGTGGGTGTGAATTACCAGTCTAATGCTGATACACCACAATGGTAGGATAGAAGTCTGAATAGTTACTTTTCAGTTCCATTGCACTGGTCAAATTTTAGAACACTGATTTTATGTTACTTGAAGAGTGAGTGCTTCATGCTTCTTTCAACAAAATGAAGAAAACAGACAAATCCCTAAGCCCAGCCCCCAGACCTAAATCAATTATTTTGGCAATAAATAAAATCAGAGTTTTGACAACATCCAGAATTCAGCAGGAACTATCAATGTCTTGTTTCCCATACAGGCAAAGTAAAGAGACTCCCTGGAAATACTCACTGTACCCAAGCTGAGACACCATAAAGCTGTGCTCCTCAAGGCTGTGGATGCTGGCCAAATGACTCCCTTCCTTCTGACAAGAGGTCAAAGCTCCTTCCCATCCTTTGCTGTCCCTGAAGATCTTATAGCAGTGATCCACATAGGGCACCCATCCATCTGGGCAGGTAACAGGCCCAGGGTCACCTAGGAACACATCCCAAGGCTTTAGAGCTCCAGTTGACATGCAAGGAATGTGACACTGAAAAAATTTCCACTTCATCTGTGCAAAAGTTCTAAACTAAGAATTTTCTTTTGAAATTCTCATCATAAGGAAATGATGAACACAAAATGCAGTAGACATAAATGTGGTTCTCTAAACCAGGCAATTTTTAGCTTGGAGAAGGAAAGCTTTTTAATACAAGTAATATCTAATACAAATTCTAAGTTTAGTCAAATGTCTGCAACAAATATATTAATTTTGTAATGTATTAATTGAATGTATTAGTTTTTTAATTCATTAATTTTATTAGCTTCTGTATCACCTAGTACTTTTTTGTCAGATATGAGAAATCAGACATTATCTGCAGCTAACATAGAAAGTTTATGAATTTTTAAAGGATTAAGTATATTGATAGAGTAAAATCCATCAAGAGAAATTTATAGCTAGATGAATACGTAGGGTCACACCAACAGGGAAATCTTCATACACTTAAAATATCTTTTCTCACTTCAATGTGTTGATCTTCCACTGTCTCAGTCTTCCACCACTTCTGCAATGAACTCTGAACTTGCTTATCTGGATGCTGGTTGACCACAAGTCATGGAGAATGACTTAGAACCACATTAAGTTATGCATGTTTCTTTCTTGGGCTTGTATTTACTGATGTCCCACTTCTGAAAAATAATTTTTGGGTAGTTCTCCCTTTTGAGAGTCAGCAGTCTGGGGACATAAAGGGGAGACCTGGCCCCTGAAACGCAGACAGGAGTGACTAGTTGGAAATTCTTTGCTTTTATCTGTTTCAGTCTGTGCATTGTGAAACTGGAGATCAGACTAGAAAGGTTGCAATCATTGTAAAAAGCAAACCAGGAAAACAAGAAATAGTTCTATTTCTAATAAAATTCTTCTGTTCATCTTCGTCAATATGTTTAGCAATTCAGAAAACAGCTTCTACTTTACCTATCAATATGTATCAACATACCTGAAGGAACAAAAGTAAAGTTCCTTTTCTTACATATATAACCAAGTTTCTGATCACATCCCCAGTTTTGCCATTTAGCTTTTATTTCAGGATTCAAAACGGCACAAAGCTTTCCAGATTCTGGAGACGGACTTCCTTTGGGAAAAGTACAGAGGAAAAAATGAACTTTTCTGAATGAAAGACAGAGCTCTAAGGTCTAAAATGCACATGAGAGACCACTCCTGGATGAAGGGATGGAGGTCATGTCTTTCCCAGCTTTGGTAAGAGCTAAGGTATGTTTCCAGTAGTGGAAATGTCTGTATGAAATGTGTGTGAGTTAGGTAAGTGGATACAAACCTGTAAACTCATACTTTAGTTGCTAGTCAAGAAATGGAAGACTGATTTTTTTTGGGACAGGCAGTGTTTCTTTCACAGCTAAAATATTTTTGCAATACATTGAAGGTTTCTGTCTTATATTGTTATAGAAAAAGAGATTTTTCTAAAGCTAAAGCAAGAAAAGCTAAAATACTTATCTCATGGCATAACTATCTGATAATAAAGCTTACAGCAGTATTTGAGGTATGTACCTTTTCTCTTTGGAAATACAAAACTAAACAAAGTCTACCTGGAGCCCAGTTTAAGTACTGGAAAGGGCTGCCTCCAATCCACTCCCATCCACTACTCAAGTCCAGTCTGTTGAGTCCAATCCACAGTGCAGAATCTGTACCTTCTGTTAATTCTAAGTTACAAAAATAAGAGGAATTATTTTATAAATCTCTTTTGCATTAGCAATGGTCACTAACAATGTCTCTAGGAAGACTTGTATTCCTAAATAGCTAATTGCAAATATCTATGATGCTTGGTAGATACTATTGTACCTAATACATTGAAATATGCCAAAGTTTGAATACTGTAATAGAGCAAACAAACAGAATCTCCTTGTTTTATTCTGTCAACTAATGCAAAATGAACACAGATTATATCCACAGAGTATATCCAAAACAAAATTGCTTCTTGCGGAATAGGCTAAATTCTGTACATTTAAGTAGAATTATTGGTAGAGTATAATATAAACAATAATTAAATCCTTGTTAGAAGTTAAATTAATCCTTAAAACCAACAATAAATATTTCTTCCATATAATTTCTTCATCTATATGTGGATATGTAAGGCTGCAATTTGATATCTGTAAATAACTGATATTTTTCAGTTTGCCAAGAGAATGAAAAAAACTGTCAAAACAGCATTTGAAACAAAGCAAGTCCTTCTTTTGGTGTAAAGATTAATCTTTTTTTCTTTCTTTTTTTTTTTTTTTTAAGTTTCCTTTTGATCAAAAGTAAGTCTTTAATTTACTTTTCAGGATTTTTTTCCTCCATTAAAAAAAAATCATATAAAATAAGATTTTTAAACATGAAGTCAAACTGTTACACTCGCAGGATGCTGGGATACTTTGAATTCTATGTTAATTTGGCAGCAATTTTGATATGAACCTGCAAATTCTAAAATATTTTGGTTTTTTGCCCACACATATTTCTGTCCAAAGGCAATGGCCAAAATCATACTAAATAATCCTTAGCTATTATGATGGCCTGAACAGATCCTGAATGTAACCCAGGGTTTGCTTTACTGCCTTACCTTTAAGGTATGTTTGCTCATGAATGTCTGTGATACTCAGTAATTCTGCATTTTGCTGCTGACAGCTCGTCCTGGCTTGGTGCCATGTGAGAGCTGAGTCAAAATTTATTTGGTAGTGAACATTTGTTGACAGATCTGTAGTCCATGTGCTGTCTTTATCTGTGGAAAGAATAATAACAGCAGAGGTCATAGTAACTTGCCAACAGAAAACTGAGTTGCAGGTTCTCGTTCTGTGTAGCAGGTTCTCATTCATCTCCTTAAATTTCACCTGGGCTGCTCTTTCAAGACCACTGATGTGGTCTTGTTATGAGCAGATGGGCAAGGACAAAATTATGGCCAGTAAGCTGTCAGGTAAAGCTGGCCTATGCTGCCTCCTGTTCCATGAAGAGAGACAAGTCAGGAATCACCACAAGGAAAGTGATTGCACAGGAAAATACATTTCACGGAGTGTCAATACATTGCGTGGCAGAAGTCCCAGGAGAATATTTTGAAATATTTGCTCAACGTCTCCTTCTCTCTCTGGACAGCAGCTCCCGCTGAGAGCTGTAAGAACCAGCTATAGTCCTGAATTTAGCATCAAAAAATTTCATAGATAACTCCCACTCCCATTAAAGGGCAGCTGAGCAGCACCATGCTCCTCTTCTGATTACCTTTGATTTATTGAAGATATCAACATGCTCAAACAAGCACAATGCAAAATCTTACCAGGTAATTGATCATTCCCAAAACTCAGTATGAAGATGAATTTTGAAAAAAGAACTGAAAGCTAGGAATACCTTTCAAAAACTCTGAAAATTATTCAATGACCCTATGTCACACCTTCAGGGCTCAGTGTGTGAGGTATCTTTGCTGGAACCTGGAAAGCACAGTTGGCTAGGGATGTGTGCCACACTGAAAATCCACTTTAAATCAAGTGGAGTAAAGGGGCATTCTAATAAAAAAAAAAAAAAAAAAGGCAATGCTGGACAGGAGCCATGGGGAGAAATATGGAAGAAAGATGAGAAGCGTCAGGTGGAGATTTCAATATCAGGAATGCAAAGGTCTCCAGGCCATAAAGGGAGATAAAGGGGAAAGTGACCACAGAAATAAAAGAAAGTGATTGAAATTGCAGGGAAATGCCAGGCAGATGTATGGGGTGGAAATGCTGCTTCCTGGACAATAGGAACAGGGAATAAAAACATGGATAAAAGGACACATTCCACTTAAGCAAAAAAATATGTTCACATGAGAATCATGCAAATTGAACCATTAACTTCAACATCAATCTTCCTACAGTGCTCTTTTTTGTGCCCACATCCATCATGATGGGAGTCCTCAGAGAAGGGTTGTACAACAGTGACAGCACACATCCTGGCTGGGAAGCAGTAAGGAGCTCAGAATTATTGCACTGCTCAGCAACACCCCCACAGCAAGTGGGAACTGAATGCTGATTTACTCCTCAATCACTCTCTTCACATCTTTGTGCGACACATCATTTCTTTGCATAGTGAGCAGCAGCCTGTGGCAATGCATCAGATACTAAAGCACACTCTTGTAAGTTATGAGTTGTTATTATAAAGATAATCATATTCTGCTCGTGCAGGTTTGCCAAAGGCACACTGAGGGCACCTGGCAGGGAGCAGGTGCCTTACCTGTGGAGGGGCAGAAGCCGTATCGCTGGTCCGTGTCGTAGTCGGCGGTGGTGGCGCACCAGAGCCGGCTGTCGGCGCGGCCAGCGGCCGTGCACTCCGCCCACCACTGCTGCTGGTACCTGAAAGGGAAAACACACGGCGCCCCAAAAGCATTTCCTAGCAGCGTGAAGGTCTCTGAGGAGACAAAATGATAACACGAGTATGAAAACTAACACATGAATGTTAACTAGGGAAAAAGTAAGGTCTGGGGCAGAATTGCATCTCAAAGTGCTTTCCATGGTTCCTGTCTTACAATCATGAAAAAAATTGCTTCAGCACTTTTTCAGACTCCAGCTTCTGACATATATTTTAGAGCAGTATTATTCTGATGTAAAGTAATATATCATAGATGAGGCCTATAATTAAATTTCTGACCAAGACTCTGTTACAATCTTAATAAAGATCCAGAGCTCTACCCTAAGATACTTCTATTTCAAAAAATGTTAAGATTTATATAACATGTGCAAGAGCAGGAGCTAATATTTATAAGTCTTGATTCCTGGGAAAAAAAAGTAAACATATGTTAGACGACCTCTCTGTGTTTTTATTTCAGTAACTATTCTAAGTTTCTTGTACAGTGAAGCAGCTTGCCACATGCAAAGCTAAGAGTTCATTGCTCAAATATCCTGTGAGGTGGCTTTTAGAGCATTCTCTCTAAATGTGGGAAAGCCATTCAGAACAATAAGACCTCTGCTAATCAAAAAAGGTAATTGCACTGGTGACTGTAATTATTCCATGAGCATCCTCATCTGCTGAATCAAAAAGTCATGCTTCCTCTGCTTAAATCAGTACTTTCAGACCTTTCTCAGCACACCCATATTGTCCTTCATTCATGGGGATGTAAATTTCATATCCCTGTGACTGTATAAGAAATGTATCAGTTTTTATGTGCTCTGTTAATAATGTAGTGACAGAGTATGGTGAGCAATAGTGACTTTAGAGAATACTTATACATACCATAGAATGCTATACATAGTATGAGAGTAAGTAAATATATACACATTCACTAATAATATGTATTTATAGAATTTATAGAGGGTACATGTAGTACTTATAGTACTTGAAATACTAATGTACTATAATGCATAGACTAAAAAAGTGTGTGTATATAATAAATGCTTGGACATAGATATTACATTAAATTCAAAGTTAAGTACCTCAGTGCATGGATTTTCTAAAACTCTGGTGGTCAGTGAAGGAGTAAGAATAGTCAGAGCCAAAGATCGTAAATATTCTAACACTCACAAAGTAATTAATGCAAAGAAGGAAAGAATCAATTTTTTGTACCTTCATATCCTTGGGAACATAAAACATCCTTGGCCCCATAGATAATCCATTTATTCTTTGCACTCAGCTCCTTCTTTAACAAAACATTATCATGCTCTTCATTTCCAGGACTGAAAAATAAATCTTCCCCTTGGATTGCAAGGAAGCTTTCATTTCTGCATTCCCACCACTGGAGCTCACTTTTTGCATTACAGGGATACAAGGTGACCATGGTCTGATCCTTCTTCAATGGCACCCCCAGGCATAGTTTAAGCTTCACACTCATAAGCTGATGATTTGTGATCCACCTAAATTTTTGTGATTCGTTGTCTTGATTGCAAGTGGCAGTTCTAACTGTCTGTGCAATAGATGCCTCAAGACAGAGCCTGTTGACTTTATTATACAGTAAAAATGTTTTAATGTCTGTAAAACAAAACAACACATAGAAAACAGTTATTATAGAATGTATAGGTATAGTGGATATGTGATATTATTCTGCTTCCCATTCACATGAACAGGAAGTCATTGCATTCATGTCAGATAAAAACATTCTATTTTTCAACAGGGTCCAGAGCAACATCAATTCTACTGATTAAAAATAAAGTAGACAATAGAAAATGTATGCCATGGTTATGCATCACCATGCTGTGGATCAGTGGTGGGCAGCAGCAGCAGCTGAGTAGAGCTTGTTGTATGGTTTTACATCAGTGAATTCCCTCAGCAGCACTGCCATTACCATTGCCTTGCTCCATCCAACCTATCCTCAGAGGCACGGCCTTGTACACCTCTGACCTCTACGAACTTTTCTCCCCCTTCCAGATCTTACAGGTATCCTAGTGGGCACACAGCCATCTTTGCTGAGCCATTTGCCTCCCCTCCCCCAAATCCACTTTTCCTTTCCTTTTCATCCTATAAATGTGAGTGAACCGGTCTGGGCTTCTCAGGGGTCGCTCTGGGCTCCTCAGCCTTGCTGACTACAAGATCTGCCATCCCCTACTATGAGCCATTGACTCTAAAAGTAGGAATGACTTTGGGAAGCCAGTCGCAGTCTGAGAAAGCAGCAAAGACTGGGGAGTAGCAGCATCTGGCACTTGCCAGTGTGTAAAGGCTGGTGGAAGTCAGACAGCACACCTGCACCAGAAATTGGGTCCCCAGCTCTCCAGGCAGTTTACCTGGTCATGCCTGAAGTGTTGGCTTCAAGGTAAGGTAGAAGCAGGGGAGCTAATTTCAGTCCCGCAATGAGTTTGCCAGCAGCAGTTGTGAACTGTGCCTATGAATTTTCTCTGCTGCCTCGCCTTGTACTTTGTGACCCATCTGGTTGTATTTCCTGCCAAAGCTTGTGGGATTCACTACCAGTTTTTGTCCCTGATACATGTCTTGAGCAGTGGGTGTCATATTTATTAAAAATCTATTTAAGTTAAAGACATTTCCTTAAAAAGCTTGCAAAAAGATTGAAGTCAATGTAATTGATAATATACAATACAGTGAAAATAATTCTTCTGGCCTGCAGGGAGACTGTGGTGATTAAAAGAACACCATATACTCTGAGACAATCTGTGAAAATCCTCAGGAGTTAGAAAGGTGAAAGGATTTAACCTTAAACATTCAGGTCTGCAGAATACCTACAAGAGAAGTGCAGCTAAAGGGATAGCAGTAGTGTTGTACACTCCAATTCCACAAGATATTTCCTAAACTTAATCCAATTTTATTTTTAAAAAATCCATCCACTTTATCAATGCCAGTGAATTCAATGAGTCTGTTCAAAACAGTGAATAAAACCCCCTTTACAGCCATCATCTGTGAATATCTTAATACCCTACCAATATTTCTGCATTTCACCACTCCTGGAGATTTTCCCTGCCTGACTTTGCAAAGCATTACCCAGACACAAACAGATCAAAAATCAGTAGCAAAGAATTAAATAATTTTTTTAAACATCATTTAAACATGTATTTTCTTAGGTCTGATCTTCTGGGGTTATTGACATGATAGTGCCACTATATAGTAATAAAACCATTAAGGATTGATTCTATGGTTCTTTTTCTAACCATCTCATTTTTTCTGTGAGATTGTTCCTCTGCCTCTTGCCTGCCATTAAGAGGTTCCCCATCCCCACACTAATAATGTACATATTGGCAGTACCACAGAACCACAATCACCCAGAAAAGCCAGAGGAGTGGAAGCCCTTTCATGACAACCTCCACAGGAAGCAAGCAGGAGGCACTTACCCACCAGCTGCAAAGAACTGTGAACAAGAGAGAGAACAAGCAAGAGCCCAGAGAACATAATTGTAAATGTTTCCTTTCCTTCCCTTCAGCAAAACCTGGATGGGGAGAGTTGCTGGTGGTAAAGTCCTGCTGAGGAGAGGACAGCAGCCGGTCCTCCTCAGTTTCGCAGGCTGGATGGTTGGGTAAAAACTCTGAGTGCTAAATAAGGAAACATTCTGTCACATGCCACATTTCTAAAAAACAAGACTACGTGGCACAAATTTTACCCTCAAAAAAGAATGACAT